>VWZS01007989.1:165257-204034 GCA_013397075.1 Rhabdornis inornatus
TTTTTTTTGCCAACTGGAAGTCAGAGTAGGAATTAACAGGAAGCTACAAAGTTCATAGAAAACTTCTAAATCAGTTATTAGGATTTCTCAACAATAGAAGGTCTTAACTTCTAGCTTTATGCAAAGGTATGAAATAGAGAAGCACTGAGGACTTCATTCCCCACCTCCACTTTGACTCTAAAGCAATGTATCCACAAATCCAGCTGACCCCTGGCTCCTACCCAGACACTCCTTTGTTCCTCCCTCCCCTGAGACCCAGTCATTCACCCCAGTTCAAACAAGTTCTGTCTGTTTGCTCACATTTCCCACCCATGTCCCACCAGCCAAAGCTCACTCTATAGATCTTAACTATGTAATGGCTGCTGAAATGACATTCTTACTTGATATTGTCATAAGCAAAGTGGGGAAATGTGAGCAAAATGTAAAATTGGTTGAAATGTTCTCTGGGAGAATCAATGGCTTGCTGTCAAAACAGAATATGTTTCAGAAGAGATTCCACAGGGACTTGATCCAAGCCTACGCTGTTCAATATTTCGTTAACAGCTGGATGATGGACTGGAGAATATCCTTATTAAATCTGCAAATGACACCAAGATGGGAGAAGGAAGATGGGGGTGGTCAGATCACTGTGTGACAGGATCAGAGCTCAGCAGTGAGGAACTGGAGAAGCAATGTGACAAAACTACTACAATTCAATAAGGAAAGTCATGTCATTAGGCAGGAGGAATTAAATGCAGAACAGCAAACAACTCACCCCACAGCAGTTCTGCAGAAAAAAGTAGCAATGTTTTAGCAGATCGCAAAGCAGAGGACGAAAAGATAATCAAGAAGATTGTAAAAAGCCAAGTGGTGGAATGGGATAAAAACCCAGCAACCCATCTACTTGAGCCTGGCATCACAAAGCCTTCCCTGTCTGTACCCACAGCTGAGCACCTCTCTCCCAGATGGAGCTGGACCACCTGAAAAGGGCACAAAGGAAATGGAAATCTGGAAAAGGGAACTACCACAGCACAGAGGTAATAGAGTAGACAATCTACAAGACACTGTGTACACAAATTAAAAAAAAATACAAAGAAAGAGGATGAAATAATTTGCTCCAGCCCACAGTGAATAAGACAAGACTTGCTGGGTTTAAATGGCAGTCAGGGAGATCTAAGCTTACATTTCTAACAATAAAGATGATTAAGGATTATCTACAGACATGATACAGGTTTGGTGATCTTGTCTCAGGGCAAGAGGATGGAATAAATGACCTCTCAAGAACCTTTAGAGCACATTTCCTACTGCTCTACATGTAAAACAGAGCTCCAAATCCATCTTACTCAGTTCTCCCACTTCCCTCAGCCATGACAAAGAAATCCTTTTTCTCTCAGGTTGATAGTCACAGCAGTCCCCCCAGCTTCTGCTGGCTTTTAAATAAGTTTCAGATGTGGCCTTTCTTCACCAGCCCTGCTTGCAGATCCTCTCCATTTTGTTCTTGATTAATGTAAATTTGAAATTGAATCAATCCTGAGTGACATTTTATCCCTTCACCACCATGGTGAATCCCCTGTGTAAAGCCAGCACAGCCCACCCTGAGGCAGAACTTCTGTGCAGCAAAGGGTCAGAACCCAACTCTATTCACAAACCGAACTTTTTTCCTAAGAGATGGAGAAGTTCCTAACAAAAACATAGATTCTAAAGTACTTCAGAGCTCACACACAAAATTTTGTTTCCCTTTCTGGAACAGCATCTACATTTTTTTCTTTCAGATCTGTCAGCAGAGAGGGTGACAAATACTTCTCTTGACAGAAAGATACAAAACCTGTTTGGGGTGACTCAACATGTATTTTTAAGTTTTTTTCAATTCTATTCTACATTATTCAGGTTGGTGTCACATGCAGCAATCTGGTGAAGAATACTTACACTTTTAAGAGTTTTAGTATTTTCCTCACTGCTTTCCTCCGTTAGCGCTGATTATAATTTTAATTTTAAATTCACAATTAATTAGCTGTGCCATTAAAAATGGTACAGCTAATTAGGTTGATAGGTTGTCATCAACAATAGATTGATAATCCAAAGCAAATATGATGCTCTCCCACTGCAAGCCAAACTCTCTCATGTTTATTGAAAGCTCTGAGTGCACACACATGGGGTTTGCCATCAGCTAATTGATGAGCAGAAATTGGACCATACACACCAGGCCTCAAACTCAGCACCCAAGCTAGGAACCAGGTCTGTGGGCAATGGAACAGTTAAATTCACAGAGCAGCATTCCTGCAGGACTGAACTGATAACAGATGGTAACTCTCAAGACTTCACAATTCATCTGTTTCCTTTCAAGCGAGAGCTCTCCGATGGGCAGGCACTGGGAACTGCAATACCAGTATTAATCATGTACATCTCTGTGCACACAGACCTGCCCAAATGCTACCCCTTGGAAAGCAACAGATAAATAAAGAAATGAATTCACCTGACTAGAAGCTGCTCTCTGTCCTGAAGTCTCTGACATCTCAGCACAGGGGTATTTCCTTTAACACATCATCACACACTCAACTCAGAATTCAGACTCCTGCAAACCCAATTCCCACCTCCAGAGCAGGGCAATACACTGGCCTTAGACAGAGAACTTGGCTATTCCAAAGGAAAATAATGAAGCTATAAGAAGTTTTTAATCACTCATATTAATAATGTTAAGAAACAACAGCATTAACAACTGCCTGAAAAGGACAGGAGAGAGATAAGAGTCATTGCTGAGATGAATTAACTGGTGCAGGAAATTACTACTGTAAAATTTAAGTGAGAGGGCAGCTCAGAATTAAGAGAGGGATTCTCAGCAAGTGGTTAGAAATGCTGCAGAATATTTTCAGGATTTATAAGACCTTCCTATAGATTGTTCAGAACTCTTCACAGAGAATTCACATCTTGTATTCCTTCCCAGAGTATTTAGGAACATCTGAACACCAACTAATTGTATAAAGACTCACTAGGGAAACACAGCAAGTTCTAACCCACCAACAGGACATGAGAGCATCACAACCACAATTCCAACAATTCAGGAACACAGCAAAGCATGTCAGGAGCCAGCCACGGGCATGTTCTCCCCCTTCACCTCCACCTCACCCTCCAAACCCTCCTCAGGCAAGGTTTCCTCAGCAGGAACTACACAATAAAAGAGCCAGAGAAGACAGGAAACAGCTTAAAGTTAAATTACACAAAACCAACACTATCATCACCACAAGTGCCAGTGGGAAAATTCAAGCATATAATAACAGTTTAAATAACTTCATACAGAGCCACAGAAGAAGCCTGGGCAGATCTGGGAGTGAAGGGAGAAGCTTGGGAAGTGAATCCTTCAATTTTAAACTGACTCTCTGCATTCAATCTCACTAGAAAATGTTTTACACAGTTTTCATATGCAAAAGAATTTTTAAAAAACAAATTTACAAACGGCACAGCCATCACACTAGACGTGTTATTCCTCCTTTCCACAGACCACTTGCAGGCACAGACTGAACAGTAAGTATTTCTTCTTTACAGCAGAAACACAATTGTTAAACTACGCACACCAACAGATAAATATGCAAATTCCCAGTAAATAGTACATTCCTAAGAAATTGAAAATTAGGATAGCGTCAGTATGCACTGGATATAAGAGCTTGAAATTTCCTTCACCTTGAACAGTGACAGATCTATAGGTACAGCCCATCTCCAGCTGGGGCATGGAGAGTGAATCCCAGTGTAAATGCTTCTAGTTTCACACAGATGTGGTTGGGTACTGCAAAGTACCCTCCCCATCATTTTATCTGGGCTTGCCTTTACAGAAATCATTCAGTGCTGGCACACAATGCACAGATTCCATCACACTTGGAATATGTGCTGTACCCAAGGTCTGTCCATGCAGGGTGGATGTGCCTGGAGTTTCAGGGTGTCCCAGGGTACAGTCAGTGCTGCCATCCCACCCAGGACAACTGGAAATACTAAGCATTCATGCTACAGCAGGCACAACCTCTTTTTCCACTTTGACATTTGAGCTGGAAAGAAGGTAAGAATTCTCTGGCTCTTTTCTGAATGCCTGGAAATTGGCAGTGTATATTTATGGATCAATATCCTAATGGATAGAGAGATCAACGCATACAGGACACCTCTGAGCTGCCAGGTGTGCAGGCAGCCTGTGTGATTGTGTGTGCCCAAAACCAGTGTCCAGGGAGCCCCAGGCCTGGAGAGTGTGGACATACCCTGGGCCAAACAGCCCAGACACATCACATCACTACATACAGGCACATTTTTCTCCTGGGAACCAGAAATACAGCTCTTCCAGGTATTTCATTTCTGTTTTGGGGGAGCAGGCTGCAGTGCTATTTAATTCCTTTCAGACATGCCGTGGAAGCACGCTGTGACTGCCTGCAGATGACAGGGCTGCTGCTCAGATGGGAAGTGTAATGCTGCCTGACACTGCCTGTGCTGCTGGAATCATGGACTGGGCACACATGTCACACTGACTAAAGGCCTGTGCAAACACAAAGCCTCAGCCCTCCTGTCATGGACATTCATGGTACCAAATGAATATTTTATGTGCGACACAAAAACAGCAACAATTTTGTGAGCAACCAGTAACAGGCCTCTGTGATTTTGGCATAACCCTTCCAGTTCATATTCTATCTCAAAAGAAGAATTAATATGTTTATACTACAGCTCTGAAGATAGTGTAGAGTTATCTGAGCTATCATTTTAAATCAGTCAGCAGGAAAAGCTGAAGCAGAGCCAACAGAGTGTCCAGCATGGACCAGCTTCCCCCACCCCTGGGCAGTGTGGATTTATTCCAAGTTTCAGGTAGCATCACAATTTCTCACCCTGAGAAATTGTGCATGGAGCCAACTCAATGAAAGGTAAACCTGAAATATTTTGGCCTTAGATGTTAAAATCTTGTGTCCTTATTAGGATAACTGAAGACGTGTTCATTTATATTTCACAAAATTATTTTGAAAACTGTTGCTTTGAGCAAGTAGGTCTTTAACATACAGAACCCACAGGGACATTGTTATCACTTTAGGGGACTGTACTAATAAAATTTCACAGATTTCCTACCATAAAAACCTGTTTGGGGTTCTACATCCTTCTTTGGATGCAGTTCCTAGCATTTGAAAGACATGAAAATGTCATTCTTGCCTTCAGAAAGGAGCAGCTGAGAATTTGAAGCCCAAAATGAAGAGTGATCCCTTATGTGGCTAAACCCAATTAAATTAAAGTCATGCTCTAGAGATAAAACAAACAAATGAGTGTTTAAGTATGCATACAGATCTGCAGTGGGGGGAGGAAGAAAATACGCTGAACTAAAAATTGTATTTCAGATTTTTTAATACTTTCTTTTAAACCTAAGCATAACATTTAATATGCAATAGTGTTTTTCTGAATGAGCTTCTCAATGCTAGCCTCTTTCCTGGAAGGTTTTTGTTTGGAACTCTGAGTTCATCTACCCAACAGTCAAACCTGGAGAGCCTGAAGCAAACTCTTCATTTCTGATTCAACACAGAATCTGAAGCAAACTCTTCATTAATTCAGTTTAAGCTGAACAGATTTTTTATGTCTTCAGTGCCATCGTGCATTAATATGAAAAACAGGATTTAAATTATTTAGAAACATGAAGAAAGCAGTTCCAGCATTTACAGACCTTCTCCTATTCAGGTTCTTCAGGGAAATTTCCTGAAGAAAAGCAGACTAAAACCTGATGGGGACTGAGCAGTCATTTCCCTGCAGGTAAGGTAGAGCCAAAGAAAACCCAAAATGAGTTCATTTGCTGAGCACATGCTGCAGGACACCCCTTCAGTGAGCCCAGGAAAGCTCTTCCTGAGATTCCAGCACCACTCTGAGCAGGAAGGACAAGCCCAGAGGATCCATCCCATGTTTGCAGCAGGGTTGTTGTCCCAGTGACAGCCCTGAGTTGTCACCATAGCAACTTTCACCAAGAACTCACAATGCACCCAAACGAACTCCCAGCTAAATTAACTTATTGCATGTCACCAGTGAGAAATGACTGTTCAGAGGTAATTTTCTGTACTAATATGTAATAGAGTTAACTCTCTAAATTGAATTAAATTAATTAAATGCCACTCCCAGTAAATCAGATTCTATTACATGAATGTTAAAAGAAATTAAAGATGTTTTAATAAAGATTACTAATAATAACTTAATATTATTACTTCATTTTAATTCAAAAATTCTGCTCAGTTTATTTTAGACACATGTCTTCCCCTCACTAGGAAGGAATACCTAATTACTGCACATGCATTACACACAGTTATTTCATAGAAATGGGTTTAGACTTAGCTAAAAGAAGTAACACCAGCATTTTAAGAAGAAATACAGCTTGGTTTAATAAGTGACATCCTAAGATTCTTCCTCCCCTCACACTATGGGTAAATTCCACACTTTCAGTGAGTGTGTTCAGTTGCCAGAGAGTGAGTTCCATTTCTGCTTTTTGTAGAAAAAAATGAAAACGTCTTGCAGAAGAAGCCAATTGCAAACAAAGAGGAAAAAGGGGAAAACACCATGTCTGCCTAGGCAGGATACAAAAATAACAGCCCTCTAATGGCTTTGCAGATCTATCTAACAATGCATTATTAAGTTTGTTTTTTAAAGTAGATTCTTGCACTTTGAAGGACAAACAGCTGGGAGGCAAATCTACAATGCTCCCAGTTTCTCATGTAAATAAAAAGTTAAATTTGCCAGCTGATGGTGTTTGTGCTGTCCCCATAACCCTGATTTTAACTCATAACACACCAGGACACTGTGGGCAAAAATGGGGGCTATTTAAATAATCACTTCTCAGAATTCTGAACCACATAATTCAGTTTTATCCATTATTTAGTTTTCAGGAAGAAGGTGTGTTTGTGCTGAGAAGGCACTGGTGACAGCAGAGGGAGCACACGGAGCTGTCACATCTGCCACCGGCCACAGGGTGACAATGACGTCAGCCCCAGCTCAGCTCAGCTCAACACCCGGAGGAAAGGCAGCACTGCCACGAAAAGAAAATGGTAAATAAGGATTAAAACATTCCCTGAATCTCTAGCAAATGTGAGTTAAGGCTGTAACAACCCCGTGGGGTGGAACAAGACGAGCTTTAACATCCCACCTACATCCCAGGTATCAGTAAAATGGGATTATGGACTTAACTGTTCAATGTTACTATGCATCTAAGTTATTATCCACAGATTTTAAGTTAGAATTCTCTTTTTTTTTAAGTCTTAGTAGCCGTAATAAGGCACCAAATCACAAAGTCTTCCACAGATCTTTTCTGGGAAGGAATAGCTGAACAACTGAGGAGGCTGAAGACAATCTCTCACCTGATTTCCCACAGTGATCACTGGAAAAGATTCGAGATAACTATACAATTTAAATTTTTACTCTTGGAAACTGGCAGGAAGATATGAAAACTACAGCAAGATACTAATTATGATGGAGCCTATGTCCAAAAGGTGGCACAGAACACATTATTTTCTTCCTATTTCACTCTGAAGACTTTCTCCTGATGAGAAAGGAAATGCTAGATGCTCACATGTACAGCTGGAAAGAACTGCCAGTGCAGGACAGGACAGCCTGACACCCCCAGCACCTGCAGGAAGGGCTCTCATGGTTTGTCAATCAAGCCTAAACAACTGCACTGGAAACTTTGGGGAATTTAAAGCAAGGAATATATTTAAATGTATACTTCAGAGGACTATCTGCAGGGGAAAAATGGGTAGTGATTAAACAGGAGAAATGGGGAGTGACGAAGAAACTGCACATTATCAAATCGAGATCTTTACAGAATAAGGTATCTGAAACTTGGGAGTTTCTCACGGCAACCTAATTTAGGGACAGAAAAGTGAAAGAGAAGAATTAGCACTGCTCTGAACAGCCTGGATTACAGAGCTAGGCAATGGGCTGAGCCTGAAAGGCACAGAAAATAAATCAGCCTTAGGTTTTACTTGTACACAGCAGCAGGTTACTGTTCTACTGGTTACTGTTTGAGATTAACCCAAAGGCTACTTAATAACTCTCCAACCACAGTGCGCTGGTTTCGGCTGGGACAGAGTTAATTTTCTGACAGTAGCTGCTGTGGGGCTGTGGTTTGGATTCGTGCTGATAACCCAGGGTGTTTTCATCACTGCTGAGCCAAGGCCTGCTCTGCTCCTCACCCCACACTGCCAGCCAGGAGGCTGGGGGGACACAATGAGCTGGCAGGGGACACAGCCAGGACAGCTGACCCCAGCTGACACGAGGGAATACTCCACACCAGATGGTGTCATGATCACCACACAAAGCTGGGGGAGAAGGAGAAAGATGGGGATGTTTGGAGTGATGGTGTTTGTCTTCCCCAGGCACTGCTCCCCGTGACGGAGCCCTGCTGTCAGGGATGGCTGAACACCTGCCATGGGAGGTGGGGAATCAACTCCCCACTTTGCTTCGCCTGTGTGTGACTTTTGCTTTACTTATTAAACTATTTTTATCTCAACCCACGAGTTTTCTCACTTTTACTCCTCCAATTCTCTCCACATCCTGCCAGGGGAGAGTGAGCGAGGGGCTGAGCTCCTGCCTGGGGTTAAACCACAACATACAGATATTGCATTTAAAAAATAATTCTGCACTAACTGGAAGGACTTCCAAACAAGAAAAACATAAGTTACTATGGTTTGAAAAACAGCCTGAAAACAGCAGCACAAGGGAAAACTGGACAGGCTGTTAAGGAAAAAACAGGAGACACAAAAAGGCCTCTGCAGTGGAAGGGAAGATCAGCTCTCCTGGGCCAAGCAGCCAACAAAGAAGGGGCTTAAGTTACAGGAAAGACAGGCTGAATATGAAGATGCCTTTCCAACAAAAATCAAAATATCTTTCAAGAACATCTGTTGGGCCTGTCTGAGAGAGGGGAGAGGGTTACATCTAAATCCCCTTTTGCTCATCTAAAGAGATATACCTAGTCTTGTGATAGTAAGACCTCAAGGTGGCATTTGAATTTTTAACAGAGTTGAAGAATCACTTCTCTAGGTTAGTAACTCAAGTGCTTCAACACAGAAGTTCATGAGAGCCTGTCTAGCCTCCTAAAGGTGAAAAGTCTGGCTGGCTCCATAAAAACTGATGAAAAAGAGACAGCAACAGCAACAGCGGCCAAATCAGAAATTATGCCTGAAACATTAAGAGCATCCTGGAAACAGGAGGACAGGTCTTCAGGAGACTATGATAAAACAGAGAACAATTGTTAACATGAGAAGAGGCCAGCAGGAGCCTGAGTCACACCAAGTTCAGCTGTTGCCATTGGGCAAGCAATAATAACAGTGGGTGCCAGGCAGGAGCGTTGGAGGCGTTGGTGGTGCTGTTAAACACAGGCCCCACAGGACAGCTGAGCATGAGCCACTGCTGCCACCCCACACGGGCAGGATGCCTGCAGGGAAAATCACCTCCTCTCCAGATGCTAATGCACACTGCACTGCCTGAACCAGTTCAGGAAGAACCTGAAGGATCAGGTGCACAACGCACACCTCAGCAGAAGCTTCGGAGCATTTACCAGACTGTGAGCTGGCTAAACAGACATTTTAAGCAGTCCTGTAAGATTTGTAAAGTATGGGCTACCACCTTTAACAACTCAGGAAAAACATTAAAATAATCTAGCAAAACATAGGGAAGCCAAGGGTTCTCAGAGTAGAGGAATGTCAACACCAGATAGTCAACAAGAGAACACAAGGTCCCTCAGGCCAAACGCTTCACATACAGTGTAAAAGAATCAAAAACACGTTTTCATTCCCTTCCTTTTCCCCAGATAACGCTCTCCAGCATTTGTATGGTAACTATTCCAGGAGCATGTACCAGTGTTACAGTTCAAAGTGGATTTCATCCTTCCAGAGGAAGGGATCAGGTAACCTTAGAAACCCGGCATGTATCTCAAAACAATCATTACCAAAGCGAGCTAATACATTTCCTGATGAACCTCTCCTCCAGCTCAAAGTTTGCAGATCTTATCTACATTATATTTATATGCCTTACAAGCCTCCTCCAGGTAGCAAGATGATAATCTAATAATGGAAAGTGGTCAGCACACTGCAGATAAATCAAAGCTGATAGGTCATTTTTTCCTGGGAAACTGTTAGCTGCCTTCTGCATGAAAACCTGCGTGAGCCAGGCCTCAAGACAGAGAAGAAACTGCCTTTGTTTCTTTAAAAGAAGAATAAATGTGAACAACAGACTTTAGTTCAGAAAGTAAATGGAGAAAGAAGCACACTGATGAACAGGTGAGCTGTGTTATAAAGCCACTTCCAAGAAAACAAATCACAGACTCTGCTGGGTGGGGAGGAGATTGGGATGGGTGTTCGCTGCTATCAGCAGATACAAAAGTGGCATCTTACAAAGGAAATACTGGGCCATATATACTCTGATGGAGGACAAATATGAGACATCATTTTATTTATAATTGGAAAACAGTTATTTTACAAGCAGACTGACAGAAGAATAGAGCATTTGCCAATGCCTGAGCTGCTGCAATGCCAAAAGAGCAGCAGTTTGACCATTTCACAGCCCACATGCTCCACACGCTGCACTGGGGAACAGCAGCAGGGAGCAAAGCACCCACCATGGGCAGATAAATACCTACAACCCAGCATGCAGTTTGATCATAACCAACACCATTACCATTGTGCAGCTGGGTAAAAATTTATCTTCTAAAATATCCAGTTGTCAACAAGTATTGGCAACATTGTATTGGCAGTTTTGTTGCTGAGAAAGCAAACTGAGATTTATCTGAGAGCACTTCCCACCAAGGGGCACCCTGACAATTAGGTCTAGAGTAGAAAGGCCAAGCTGGTGTCACCCATTCTGTGCTTACTCTCTCTTCAAAGGGTATTCTTGGAGAGAAAATGTCCTAGGCTAGAAATGGCCACTGGAAAGAGAAATCTGATGATGCACATGTCCTGCTGGCTTCAAGCAGGACATCAACCCTTACAACCTAGAGCATTTGAAAAGTGCTTTTAACCAATTGTGTCTAGTCTTGGAAAGCTTCTATTTTTGTTTAATTCTAGAACTAAATATTTACAGGTCAGGCTCTTGCCATCCTCAACCTGATAAACCCATATAATTCTAACTGGGGAAACAGAAAAAGAATATTCTGCCTGTATTTCTATTATGAGCTATTTCTCTTGTATGTATTTTTATTATGAGAATTATGCCTAAATTTGCACAACAGCAAACTGCAACAGACCATCTCTAAGGAAAATAAAAACTACCTGAGGAGAACTAGGAGTACCTATTTGAGCCCTTACCTACTTTTCCATTCCCAGATGAGCAATCTGCAAAGCTCACAAGGCAAGCATTGATATGGAAGCACCTCTGAGGGGGCAGCTGTCCTGTAAATCCAACTCAAGCTTGCAGTACATTAGGAAGAATATATTTCATGGTTACTCTTTTATAACCCCAGAGTTTTATATCTGTTTGTTTTTCCTTAAGAGATAAATGTTTTTCCCAAAAACCTGTACTAATTGCTTTGGTGTGCTGTTGTCTGAAGAGAGCATTTCTTTGAAAGCTGGGCAATCTGCAGCTTCCCAGGAGCTCCAGAAGATTTAAACCTTCACAACTGTCAGTGCTTTCTTGCAGGGCTCAGGGTGTCCAGCTCTGACAAACCCTCTCTCCTGCAAAAAGACACCAATTCTCAATGGAAATTTCTCCTTGGGCACCTTTGACTTGCAAACCAGCAAGACACACACAGAAAGAGCTACAAACCCAAATAAAATTTACCAAAGATTATTCATACATTTACCATTTACCTTTTCTCCTTCACCTACAATGACAATGTTGAAGATACTCGTACCATTTCTTGTACTTGTGAGAGCAAAAAGCCTATTAAATACCACTGAAATACTGCCTGTCACAGTCACTCCATTTGAAAGAAAAGCAGGTAAGAAACCAAAGGTTTTTTTCTAATATTTAACGCCAACTCTCCCAAGCTCATCCTTCTTGCTTTGTCTCCTTGACTATGCAAACTGCTCCTCCTGTCTGCTCCAATCTTTTTGCATTTTCTGCTCCTATTCACCCAGTACTGGACTCACAAATTACCTCCATCCTCTATTCTGTGCAGGCTGTAAAATGGTAATTACTCCTCTATCAGAGAAGTGATATCTCAGTGGGTTTTATGAACAAATTCATGTTTGTTTAAAGATACTTATAATAGCAAAACACCCCCATGATAACGTTTATCAAAAAGAAAACATTTTTGTGCTACAAAGCCTTAACGTATGGCCACAGGTTATCATTAAGTTATCAAGTGACTGCATATTAAGATCTAATTGAAGAACTTATTGCAGTGCTCCCCCTCCTTCTGCAATGATGATTTATGGCACATTTTGTCACTACAATGTGCAGCAGTTCAGTACAAACACAGCACTTAACTAACAAGATGACAGAGGCAGATATTCAAGCACAAGCTATAAATACTCAAATGAGTCAGAGGTTGTAAATCTGTTGTAAATCATACCTGATTTGTAGGCTGGAACACATTTTCTAATCTTATGGAAAAAGCCTCTGCTGGTTCCTACAAGACTTTTCTTTTTAAAAAAGACTGATTGTGTTACAAACTGTTGCAATTCTACTTAAAACCCTGATGAGATTCTTTAAAAAGTTTCATTTTCCCTTCTTTCCTATGGAATTACCATTAAACACCAGTAACATTTACCACAGCCAGAATTATCCACATTATCAATATACACAAACTTCATTTCTGTATGAGCAGAATGGAGGTTACAGGAAGGTGATTCACAAACACATGAGCACAAGCAGAGAACATTCTAACAGCCCATTTGGGCAGGGTAAGGAAAGAATCAATTTAAAATATGCAATAATTTACATGGCTGATTTGGAGACAGGTATGCTGCTACTCCTGTCATCCCAACAGAAATGCCAGAGCAGGGCATGGGATCTCAGATATTTTCATCCATTCTTTCTTTCCTTTTAACTCCCCTTTCTAATAGAGTGGACCATGTTCCTCCAGGTAAAATACACACCAGTGCTTGTGGGATAACAGATAACCTGAAGGAAGTATGCCAACATTTGTGACACCACAATAGTTTACCCAGCAACCACACACTGTTAAGTGTTCTCTGTTCAGTCCCCCAAAATAAAATGTATGAGAGTGTAAACCTTGGCAGAATAATCTCCCAGGCTGCAGACAAGCTCCCTGACTCTGCGAGCTGCATATTAAAATCATCTCACACTGAGCAGTCCCAAGGCACACAGCCCAGACAGCCTGGGGGAGGGGACAGCTCCACAGCACACCACAGATGGAAGGGAATGATGCTCAGCTCAGGAGCCACTGCACCACTGGAACAGAGGACAGGCAGTGCTGGACAGGCTGAATCAATCCCAGGATCACTGCAGCCACTCCAGCTTCTGCAATCCTGCTTCATCATCCCCCAGCAGTGGGCTGAAATTCCCATTTTCCCCTTGCAAAGCCCACCCCTCCCTTCCTGGTCCCATGCCATGAACATGTCAGACAGACCTACAAGGATCATGGAGGTCCAAGAGGCACAGGTTGACCATCTCTGCTTTACAGTAAAGGGATAAAAATATTTTCCAGCTAACATTATGTTAGACTAACTGTGGTGTATAGACTTAACTGTTTTTACTTCTGTGTTTGCAGATTTAGCACTTACCTTTATTGCAGATAATGCTGTAGGGTTGGATGGATACTTTGCCTTTCAATTACCAGGGTGGATGTTTGAGTAACAAACCACTAAGCTATTTTATATCAGCTTTAGAGTAATGCATTCGGCTGAAGTGGGAGTGAAGCAGGCAAGGAACTGATCACCTGTGCTGACTAAACCTGCAGGACGATGGCTAGAAGAGAAGCAGGCAGCAAAACACACCCTGATAGTATTTATGACAAGCACAGATCCCTTAAAGCCCCTGTAGTTATTAAGTAACAGCCATTCCCATACTAGTGACCCTTTACCATACAGAACAGAGCTCACAATTACAGCTGAATGTTTTCATTAGAAAAGCCTTTATACACAAAGTTTCTTGATCAAGTGCACATAAACTGCATATGTAAAATAAACACTAATAGCCTGTGCTCAATAGTCCTGCTCTCAAAAAAATTACCATAAAAGAACAACAACTTGAATGTGCAATAAAAACCTGCTCATTTCCCACCTCATCTAATTCTGCAGTGCTTCTCTCCAGCTGAACAGGAAGACTACTTTCATTTGTTTTCAAGTAATTGAGAAACATTTCAGGTCTTTATCAGCTCTCCAATCTTTCTTCCTTTCACACATTCTCTAGAATTGTTGCCAACAGGGTATTTATAAAAGATCCAGCCTCACAAAAATACTCGGGCAAACAATGTTGCAGGAAAAAAAATAGAAACTGAAGGAGCTGGTATGTAGAGAAGACTTAAAGGGTTGGATCATTATTTAAACAGAAAAAAATAATTTGTTTCAGTGGATGCAAGAGCTGTGTGAGGGAGCATTTCCTAGCCCTGGACTCCAGCAGCAGCCACATACCTTCCCCTCAGGGTGGAAATGCATGTTTGTTTTGGACTGGGCTTGTGCTCCACATCACAAATGGAAACATTCAGCTGGGACTGAGGCCTCAGAGCAAGACTGAACTGACAACACGCCACAAACACACCCCCACAGGAAACCTCCTTCCTCTTACTTCCTTTCTCTTTCCTGAGGCCTCAGCAGTGACTGAACCTGCAGCAGCCCAGATCAGCTCAGAGCTGCACGTACAAAACACACGAGTTCATTACTGGCCAGGACAGCAACTCCACACCTCTGTGACAGCCAAATCCATGAAAAACTGACTATTAACTAAAAACAATTAGACCTTGATCACAGGTTTCTAGCACAGAAGAAACCAACCCAAAGGGCAAATCCTCCCTCCCCCTCAAGCCCCACCACCTGGCCCTTCCTACCCACTTCAGCAAAGCGCCTTCTCCTCCACAAACACTGCTGAGAGCAAACAAGGCACTGTGCAAACACCCTGCCCCAGCCAGCTGAAAAACAAACTGAAAAACCCTTCCAGATCCCACCTGCACTTGTATCATTTCTTTTTCTCCACTAGGACCCAACTGGTGCAAGCAATTCTCACTGCCATGACAACCCAGTTGCAGAACTCAGCGAGACACACATAAAATTAAGCCTTTTTTTTTGAAGTTACTACAAACAGCTCCATTAAGTCATATTTATAAAGATCTCACCTACCAAAATTTACATTTTGCAAAATGTCCAATTCCAGTCCAGCTTTAATCTCTGATTTAATACTTCCTGCCCACTGGCATGCATTACCTGCTGCAGTCCACTCACTCGGTTTCACCCTGCCATTCTGTCATCACAACTAATTTAATTGCTGTGTCCCAGATAGGAAATAAATTAATTAAATTCAATGATAATCCCTGTGCTGCCTTTTAGTTCTAGTAGCATGTGTCACTCAACCTTGAAAATGTATCCAAATAAAGCACTTGGTGCAGCACTGCAATAAACTTTACAGTCAACCCTGAACACTGTAGGAAAAAAAGTTCATTCAATTTTTCCTCTCATTAATTTTACTTTAATATTTTCTGTATTTTAAGAAATTCCTGCTACCTCTCATGAGCTCAGGCACATCCCTCCTAAAGATAAATATAAGGAACTGCATTATAAAGTGGAAATAAAACATTTCCACAGAGCAACCTGAGTAGCAGCCAGACAAAGGAAATGCAAAGAAGGGTCACTTACAGGACTGTAAATAACCCCTGGCCCTTGCCCTGAGCATGAACAGGAGGTTTGGGTTCTCTGTGGGACATGTTCCCCCTTCCAACAATGCTGAACCACAAAAAGCTGCATCACTGCTTCTGACAGATGAAAAAATAAATGCCAAAGCTGCTTAACCTCGAATATAACTATCCTTACTGGCTGCTGTCTTCTTCCTGATTCATGTTTTATAGCAGTAGAAGATGCTTCAACAAATGGAGAGTGAATCAAAAAAATGCAGAGAAATGCAGCCCCTAAGTTTGAAAGAAACAAATTCACAAGCATACCTGAAAAACTGAAGTTATTAACTAGAAACTTGAACGTGGCAGTTTCAAGCAATTAAAAGCAAAGCTGTCACAACAGAGACAGAAATAGTAACATCCCACAGAGGGAAAGCAGAAGGCTCTGTGTCTCACTAGTAACAGAAATGAAGAGCCACTGCATTAACACGTGAAAATGAATTTAGTTACCCTGACAGCAAAAACATCTGCTGCTCAATTGTGATATTAAAAAGTCATTATAATCCATTATAGAACAGTGAAACCTCTTCACACAGAAACGAACTGATACAGAGAACAAAACAAGCAATACTGTGAAAACAGAAATATTCCATTTAGATTCCATTTAGAAATTGCTCCCATGTATCTTAATTCCAAAGCTTTTTATGTACCAAAGTTTAGGTGGGACTCACATACCTCTGCTCCCTTCTCCTGAAAGTAAAATGCAGTGTTATAAACTACATGAGATCTCACAGTGCTACAGAATTCAAACTAGAACTTTCTGGCCTCTCACTTTCTATACAGGAAAAACTTAGAAAAAGACAGTTTCAATAAATTACTGTTACAGTATCTTCATCACAGTTATTACTTCATTTTTCTGAATTCGCAGTACTGAAGTAATATTTAATTTCTGCTGTCTAAATCACAAGAAGTGTTTGAAACACAAGTTGTTTAGTCCACCCCTTATGTTAGGCTTGGGCTTTTCTCTAATTCTCAGTCTTTGGAACTCCTCCATTTGCTTGTCTGTCACCTAATTACCCACCAATAAATGACAATGCATTTGAGCTGGTTCAGAACTGCTCAAATCAAAGGACAGAAGACACAAAAAGATCTGTAAGCCATCAGCTGCAGAAGACAGACATCACCTTGCCTCTCTTCCTCACCTTTCTGAAAGGCACAGCTTCATTACCTTTTCTCCTAGGGAACCTGGCAGCCCCTGCCCCCGAAGGGGAAGGCATTCCTTACCTCTGCTGCTTCCTGACCCTGCTGCAAAGCAGCTCCACTCACTTCCCAGGCAGAAAAAACCCACACAGAAAGAAAAACAGGCAGGGGTGGCAGCAGGGGAAATAGTTTCTCCTAAGCTCCAAGAATTGAGTTTACACATTCAATTGAGCTGAATTGTGCAAGGGGAAAGGGGCAATTACTTGTCTTTGAAACAGATAAATAACTACTAACAACTAAATGGAAAACTGCATCTGTCTTGACAAAAGAGATGACACATGCTGCGTTATGGTTCACACAAAATTAATCCATATATTCTCATCAAAAGGCTGCTGGAGAATCCCCAGCAAGATAAGCCAAAGCTTATGCTGAGAATCCCAATAAAACTTTAGGAACATAACAATCCTAGTAAGATATACTCCCCTCATTAAACAGACACAATGAATAAAAAGTACAAGCACATTTTTTAAACAAGCTTATAAAAATATTAAACATTTCACAAAGAATAAACATGAATTTACCTTTGGTTTTTTGTTCAGCAGCCTGAAAGAAGAGAAGAACAAAAAAAATCAACTACTTGTCAATACTGCAAATTATACCTAATAATTATAGGGCTGCAGGCCTAACTTTTTGCAGAAACTGTTTATATAAATCAGGCATTCATTTCACTTAAGGACTAGAGAATATTAGTTTAACTCCATGTGATAGGAATGTGGGAATGGCAACCTCTGTCTGACTGAAGCCAGAAGCAGATGCCACAGAAGCAGAGTAAAGAATGACAAGAGAGTGCAGCAGCCCCATCCACCCTTTCCTTCCCTCTCCTGAGGGTCAAAGGCTTTCTGGACCCACACAGCCTGTGAACCCTTGAGCCCGCAGCAGAATTAACTTCTGTGACTTTGTGCAGCATCCCTGTGAATCTACCCCCACTTATCAGCTTTCACAGAAGACCTGTTTATTTTTTAATCTGGGAATCTACCCTTTTTTCTTTATGACGCCTGATTTTTATACCAGAAAAGACAGTGATCACTTCTTATTTCAAATTAAAACTAACTATGCAATCCAGAAAATGAGGGAGAAGAATGCACAGCAGTGAAAACGAGCCTGGGATCCCAGACTGCCCCCAGCACCTGCTGGGACTGATCCAGGTCCTTCAGGCTGAGGAGTGGCCATGGCAGCCAGGTGTGGATGTGGAGCAGCCCCTTCCCAGCAGGGCATGGAGAGCATGGGCAGTGCCAAAGCCCTGGCACAGCTGCTTGGGCAGGATTCTGTGACCACAGCCTCTCCCCAAGCCAGTGGCAATGGTCACTTGTGCCAGGCTCACTCCCAGAAGTGAAGCTGCAGCATCAGTACCCACACTCACATTTAGAAGTGAAGGGGTCGATTACAACATGAACATGAACAAACCTTTTTCTGAGCACCTTCCTTCTTTTTCTTTTCTTCCTGCTTTTTCTTTTTCTTTTCTTCCATCAAATGTTCCTCTTCTTGTGTTTCTTGTTCTTTCTCCCTGATAAAAACAAAGGTTAGGAAGAGCTTTTCAGTAAGATGAAGTTTCTCTAGGAAGGTGAATAATCCATATTTACATTGCTAACTTTCTACATCTCATGTCTAAAAAAGGCTGCTTCTAATGCTGCAATAAAAGCTCTAAAAAAGAGCTGTTCCAAAACTGAAACTCACAACAAATAAAATAGCAGGCAGTGGGAATTCAGAATGGATAGATTTTATTTGGAACCTCCTTCCACAATCACTCATAAGTACTGCTTAATATTAGCATATTCTAGGGAAAGAAAGTTTGGAACTGGGAAAAAAAGCAACAAACCCAAGTAATTAATGCAAGTTCTGCTGGCTTTCAGCAGCTGTGATTCACAATATACCTTGAAGATCATGAGCAAGTGCATTACTTTGCAACTATTTTTCTCTTTTTGATCAAACACATGCTGCATTAATTTTCCTTACACATCAATTCTGTTCTCAAGAGTTGTAAACTAAGGCCTAGATGAATTCCAATAATCGTATTTTGTGTTCATCCTATAAATTCTAGCTGAAGAATTTGCATTAAAGCAAAACAAGTCTGTTCCAGCATCATTTTGATTAAAAAATTAACCCGAATCATTCCAAATCAAGAAGAAAACCTATCTGAAACCTTCTTTTCTCTTCCTATGTCCATCACTGAAATAAACGGTGATAGCAATGACTCTCCCCAACATCCTTTTCAATAAATACCAATGCAAATAATTCATTTACTTCTCTATAACTACTTTATCTTCCTTGACAGCTCTTCAGGTCCTGATCATTTATCAGCCTTACAGATCTTCTGAGAAGGCTGTTTCTGATGGGCTGATGCCATTACCATCACTATTATTAGATTCAATGTCTTTCAATTACTCCTCAAGACCACTTTTAGCCTAATTTACTATTGCTTTACATTTCACTTGCCAAAGCCTGTAGCCCCCCTTTCTCTTCTTTGTTTGGATCTTTGCTATCGTTAAGAAAGAGTTTTTCAGTTTCAAAACTCTTTTTTTTTTGGTCAGAATGTGTGAGACCGTTCTTTACCTAGAGGAGAAAACCACTCTTCAGATTTTGCACATTGTGTCATAAAACATTCCCCATGAAACATTTTGCCTCTTAACAAGTTTGTATTTTCCTACATAGTTTCCCTTTGTTGTAAAAAAGGAACATTGTAGCCTTTTGATATTTTGGTGCTGAAGGGCATTCTGGGATTTGGCTTTTTCACTTGAATACTGATCCTGGCCACTGCAGATGCTTTAATGCTTACACAGATCCTGTATGGAGCTCCAGACTAAATTAAAAGCAGATTCCCTTTCCTTGTGTCACCCCAAACTATAAACACTACAGAAAGCGATTCACAGCTCTAAATTTAGGTGTTAGTGCCTTTTTAAGACACTTTACTGCACTCAGACTATTTACAGAAGTGAGAGATATGGCAAGACCCAGGGTCTGGAACAGCAGACAGAGGTTGAGCACATCTGGGAGCTCTTGGTGCACCACTGGAGGTCCAGACAGCTGAAATGGCATCAGGCTTCTGTTTTTTAAATACTGATCCACCTCCTGTCATGACCAAAAATTCACCACCTGCATGACTGCTCAGCCTACGGCAGTTCCAAAGGGCCACCTTTTAAACCCTGTACTGTAAACTGAGGTTTGGGAAACATCTGCCCTTAGGAACTGTAGGTGGGGATTTGCATTCCGTGTTAAACTGCACTTAAGACAAAGGTGCTTGAAACTGTACTTTTAAATGGCTTCTTCTAGGACTTGGCAAAAAGTGATGACTTAGGTTGCCAAAAGAAACTGAGTTGAAACTGCAATAGATTTGCCTTTATTCCTGTTAGCTCAGCGGAGAACAGAAGTCCCCAGGATCTCAGTAACTACAAAGAAACAACATCCAGTCCCTTCATTTGCAGTGCTCCCTACCCAAGTCACAGCAGACTCTACAAAGGCCCTGTTCCAGTGAACTCCCCCAAGCTGTCAGACTATTGCCAGAGGAAGTTCAGCTTTTTTTGGTTTTTGAAAGCAGGTGAATGAAACAAGTCCATGTAAAATGAGAAACTTCTTGGTTTCCTCTTGCTAGTACTTAAGAAACCCCATGCCATTACAGCAATTCCAGAACACCACAGTTACATTTAAATCCCCTTCAATACTCAGGGCAGTATTTAAAAACAAAAACAAAAAACCACACAGAAAAACAAACCACCACCACCACTTTGTTTAACACACAGAGTTTTCTTAAAGCTATAAAAGTATGTATTACCCAACCTCCTTGTTAGGCCTCTTTTTTTAAATATCAAGTTCTTTTCCTAAAATACCAGGTTGAAAGGGATCTTAAGGATCCAACCTCTCTTGGTCCAGCCAAGCCTTTAAAATGTTCAACCCTGGGGATCAACTTTCACCATTGTCAAAATTATTCCTTACACTGGACTCCACTATCAATTTTTGCTTCCAGGCAATGCATCATGTCACTGGATTTTCCAAATCTACCAAGAATACAATGTATTTTATTACCATATTAGCACAGCAATTCCAACATCAGAGGTAGAAGTGTCACTCCTCAAAAAAACCTGAGGTTTGGTTGTAGGGTTATTTTTTCATTTCTGAGATTAAAATAGCCTCACATTAGCTCAGAAAATGATACTGTAATTTTTAATGGAGCTCAATTTTCAAAACTGATTTACATAATGACACTTCTGAATACATGTGCTTTAAATATGCCGAAAATAGAAATAAAGCTCCAAGCGGCCTCTCAGATGGCAACTCTTGCTGTCACTTTTAGGCAGAAATTAGTCATCTAGGAGCAAAACAAAAGGAAAACAATAAAAACATGGCTATATAAAGTTTGATTACGTTGTCAAAAGCACATGTTGCAGCTTTACTTCCTGAGCGACAATTTAATCTTTATTGCAGGAAATAGGCTAAAACATTTATGAACACAAAGCTCATGTTCTAAAGCAGGAGTGTCTCAGAATATCCCTGTAGGAGTTTGCCTTGTTCTTCCATATGGATCTGGGTTGGGAGGGATTTTTATGAGCAAGGAGTTTTACTACAGAATGAAGTGGTGTTTTCACAGATTGCAAATCACTTATGAAATCCAAGCATAACCCAAGTTATCTTTAAAGTGCATGTGCTTGAGAGCTCTCCCAGAACAGGAAAGCAAGAGGAGCTGCAGGTCACGGCCACAACAACTCCAGCACTGTGGCTCTGGCCTGTCAGGCCAGAAACCCTGCTGAAAGGCTTTATTAATCCCTTTAAAAAATTAACAAATCTAGGCTGATTTATTTTTTAAGCTAAGTAAGAATTTGAGTTTTCCAGTTGGATTGCTTCCACAGCTTAAGGCACAGCTGGTATCGTGGATCAGCACTGAGGAGACATTCTGACAGCATTTTGCAATATTCCTTTGGGAATAGTGTTCTTCAACAACCTTCAGGTAGAGTCTGTTTGTATTATTGCCCATACAGTGTTTTAGAGTTCAGAAGTTCCTGCAGTAATTGAGGGCTGAACAGAGACCTGCTCATTTTATGTCACACTGCTCCAAACCTCAACAACCTCAATAATTTTGTTGTATATGCAAGATAATGAAGGTTTATTTAATAACATAGGAAGACTGCCTTTTCAGCACAGCATTCCTAATCCTTGCCCACAGATGTCTTTGTCTGGTTTAGCCACCATACTTTAATTCCAAGATACCTCTCGTACATCAAATCCTACTTTATGCTGGAATAAACTCCCTTGACAGTTGTGGAAGTTGCTCTTACTGACAGAAATCCTACAACTTGCACACAACTGCTCAAGCACTGCTCTGGTTTTAACTTCCCTCGCTATACAAGAGGCCATTGTGCATTCCTGCACAGGCATTTTTCCTAACAGTGCTGATGGGAGGGAAAATAATGGAAAAAAAAAAAAAAAGAAAATCTTTAAACTAGAACTGTAAGGAACTGGCAAATAATCATCCAGATGCAGACTGTGGAGGCTTTACAGAAGGAATTAATAGATCCATGCATTGTTACAGGTGATAACAGATAATAGAGGGTTTGAACAGCACAGACTTGAGCTCTCAAAGACAAGTTCTCCAAATCTAGTATCATAAAGTTTCAAACAGAAAGGAAGAAAATTACTGCTTAGGACATTCTCCAAGATCTGACTGTAAGAAAGAAGTGGCTGAAATCTTGAAGGCAGAAAACAGCTTGAAGGGTGGTGATGAAATGGGATCAAAAATTAACATCAAAAAAAAGGGCATCAAGCTCTGGAAAGGCAGGCTTTGATTCCTTCAGGACACCTGAAATATTCTCCCACATGAAGAGGCAGGTGCTGTTTCTTGGAAATCACCAGGAATCTAAACAACAATGCAGATATCCACATATATGGCAGGAATCCTGCACAAAGCAAGAGGTCACCAGCAATCTTTGTTTTCCCAAGTGCTGAAACAGATAAACTAAAATTCTGTATTTGCCTATTGCTAATTTTGTTTCCTGCTTTATCTTTACATGGCCCAGCTCTGTGACCTTTCCAGAGTAAATATGGGTGATGCAAAGGAGCTGGTGTGACTGTTAAAGTGCCAGCTTTGTTCCCTTGATATCCAGGCTCAGTCATTAATCAAGAAGAGTCAAGCTGGTCCTTAATTACAAGCTCTCCAATCACCTCAAAAAAGAAAGCAGCATGCAAAACTAGGTCAAATAAATAAGAAGGAAATATGAAAAAAAACAGCACAAGCACACAGGGACAAATCAAGAAAGGCCAGAAAAATATGAGCGCTGTGCGTGTAAAAAGCAACAACCAATCAAGCTTTAAGTGCTTCATTAATATGCAAGAGGAAATATTAGTTTTGATTCTGGGTGGGAAAGGGGGAGCAGTGACAGATGACCTGAGAGGGCTGAAGTGACAGTACTTTTCTTTCTGCTTCAGCCCTCTCTAAAGAGGTCAGCAGGGAACAGATGGCCAACAACCGCCGGCACTGGTGCGGAGCCCGCAGATGACGACACTTCTGCCACGGATTTCTCCCAGGGATTTCATGGGGCTCTGGCCAAGCTGGTGCCAGGGGCAGCAAAGCACCCACAGCCAGGCTGCTCCTGCCCAGGATCTCCACCTCCACCACTGCAATGGTCCATTCTGGCTTCCTTCCCAAGGAGCTGCTGAATACAGCGCCAGGCAAGACACTCAAGATGTGTTTACAAACCCTTTACCCAAAATTTGAGATGATTTGGCTTCTCAAAAAAACTCACATGAAATGGCAGGGAAGAAAACAAGATGGAGCTTATCATTTTGCTACCACTGCAAAGAGCAAAGGCAAGAACAGCTTAAAAATTCCCAAGTGAAATGGGATGTTTCCCCACCGGCTGGGCCTGCTGCCATTCACCATAGGAACAACCATGCCTAAGTCATTGCAGGTTACCTTAAAGCACGAGCAGGTGGATGGATGGCACTCTGGAAGAGCAGCAGATGGCAAAGACTGTGCATATAATTTACAAGGGAAGAGAGAAAAACATCAGCAAGAGCTAACAAGGATTTGTGGAGGAAAAAAAAAATATATATTTTTTCCTACAGCCTAGTCCCAGGTATTTTTGAAAAAGATGAAAGAGAAGCAACCAAACCACATAACTGACTTTTCAATCCACATGGAGATTTTTGTTAGTAAGAATAAGACTGCTTTATTATTTGATAGTTTTAAGAACTATTATTTAATAATTTTAATAACAAAATTACAGTAAAAACCCATAAAACCCCTCCCACAAGGCAGGGACCTGATGAATTTTTGTTGCGGTGTGCCACACATCCAGCAGCAAAATTTTTATTAACCACTTTGCTGCTGGAAAAATATGTCCACTTACTTAGTTTCCAGAATATATCAAGTCATGGGGCTGCAGAACAGTTAAGGAAGGACAATATTCAGAACACCCTGATGAATTCAAAATGCAGAAAAAAGGCAGAGGATCGGTGAGAAAAAGTGCAAGGTACCATGTTTGGCAGGAAAAATCCCATATAAATACAGCATAGGAACAAGTGGTAGAATACCAGTTTTGGGGAAGAAAAAAAGCAGGTGCTATAGTGGATTTCCCTCCAAAGGCAAAGCCACAACATCACAGATGGTCAGAAATTCATCAGCTGCTGCTCTGGGTCCAGTTTGGGACTACAGCAAGAGAGACACAGGTCAGCTGCAGAGAGCCCAGAAAAGAGCACCAAGGAAATCAAAAAAGCACAGACCCTTGGAAAAAACTTCAGATTTGGATTCACTTAATCTAAAGAGATCACAACCCTGTTATTCAAAAAAGTGCTAAAGACAGAAGAAGAGAAGCATGGAGCAACATTTTTTTCCTTTAGCTGTGGTAAGCAGCACTGAATTTAAATTGCAACAAAGAAGATTTGGATTAGGTAAAAAGAAAAATATTCCACACTGAAGCATTTTAAAAAACTCCAACATTAAAATGTATATCAAGTCTTTATAAATATACATTTGGAGAAGAAAAGAGGAAAAACACAAAAAGAAAAGATTTATTTTGCATGAAGCAACACTAATACAAGGCCACACCGACTCCTAGACACAGAAACAATTAGACAGGGAACTGGAGGCCTCTACTCAGCTCTACAAAGTGAAAGCCTACAATCTCCTTTCCAGGGAGTTAGTGGGGGAAAAGCCCCCAGCCACACCACTGTGGACAAGGTAAGTCTATGGAACAGTTACATGTACAGTTGTGAGCACAGCTTGAAACAACACCCTGTAATTTCAAAGTCTGGGTGCAAATTTGTTCCTGTGGGGAGTCATAAATGAAGTTCAATGAGACTTTTTGTCTGACCTCAATTTCTGGTTTCTTGATCCCATGTTTTGGGGTTTCTCACTGTCCAATTATGTCCCTGTCCTGCAATTAACCCTCCTTAATAGATTATTTGCCTTGACATGGGATTCCTTCCTCTGAAAAATGAAGATATCATCCATTGCTAACAGATGTGGGCTGGGACTTTGACACCTCCAGTTTCCGGTGAACTTATCCTGAAGCGTGTAACAAAAAATTGATCTCCTGAACAATGGCAGCAGCTGGATTCCTGCAGTCACTTAAAAATTCCACCAAATTTGGAGTCTCTGCAGGAGCAGAGTGTAGCTGCCATTCAAAACCAACCAAGAACATCACAGCATTAGCTAAGAACATGGTGTGAAAAGCAACACATTCAATTAAAATTGGTGAAACTAGAAGCAGATTTTAGGTTGTCCAAGAGATTAAATTAATAATCCTGCTCCTACAACCTGTAAAATAGAAATTCCAGGATCAGAAAAAGCTTCTGCATTTCATACACTTTCTCAAGGCTGCGTTTCCAGCAGTAGCACACAATGTTTCTAAGATGCCACTTTGGAATATTGGTTGAAGAGCAATGAAATCCTGGCAGGACCCCAAGGAGAGAAAAGGAGAATTCCAGCTGGTGTATGCTGCAGGACCTGGGCTCCCACTGGAAATTTCCAGTTCACCCAGTGTTAACTTATTGTGACCCTCCTTTATGTACATGTAAGGTAAATAACCACTCAAGCAGACTAGATTAGAACAAAAATAAAGCAGAATAGGTAGTTACTATCATTCAATTCAAGATATTTTTCAAAAGCACCCCGACCTGGCCTTGATTTAGTTTCTACTGGTTAGTACCAATGACCGTAAGAGGGGGGAAATTCCAGAAAAGAAAAGGTTTTATAAACTAAGGATGCAGATGAACTATGACTGGGAAGCCAGAAGTTTGAAGAACCCCTATCTGAGCACTGCCAAGTCCCAATAAATGTTTTCAGGGCTTGGAGTTTTTTAGTCAAGAGACTTCCTTTTGGTTTTGTTTAACACTCCAGTTTCTCCTGGTGTGTTAGCTGACAGGGATGGGTACTGATGAGAGCACTGGAGTACAACCAGGAACGTTTCAGGTGTGTGTTACCCCCTCACTGCTAAGTAGTGCACACCAGAGTGGATCTGCAGAGCAAAGCTGTCACTGCAGAGGATTTCCTATTCACACCATCCCTGTTTCAGGTGGAGCCTGGCTCCAGTCTGCTCCCATGCAGCATGAAAGCATTAACTGCACCCCTGGAACTCATCATCCAGCGACATTTTATTTAAAAGGAATCTGATAACTGCACTCCAAGACACATGATGCCAATCAAAGCACAGCAAGTGAGGACAATCACTTGATCAATCATGGAAGTTCCAATCCAAATGAAGAGCCTCATGTAGATAACCCCACAGGGATGCCACCACACAGGTACATCCCTTCTGCGAAGGTGCTGCTCTCCAGAGTGCAGGCCTATTAGTGTACATACAAGCTCCAACATGGGGCAGCTTAAGGAGTTAGTAGGCAAATCTGAGCATGGGCTAGAACTGAACACCAAACCTCAGCCATTTATGCATTTCAGGCATGAACCACATCAGAATTTGCTCGCTCAACCTGCTGACAACACCCCAGCAGACTTTAAATACCCCACCATGGGCACCACTCAGGCTATGCAAGGACAAAAAGCCCCACACCCCAAAAAAACAGCTTGCATTAAATTCATCACTCAAAGCATGCTACAAACAGCAAGAAATATGCTATGAAAAACAACTCTCCTCCCCCAGCAAACATGGACTGACGGAAAAATTAAGCTACACACTGTGAAGAGTGCAGATAACCAGATTTACTTTCCCAGCACTGCCTCCCTCCCAGGCCTGATGATAGTTACCCTCAGTTGATCTGGCATCTGCTCCACAGCTCGTCCCCAGTCTTCCTGGGACATAATGCACAAAGGAAAACAGCTTTGGAATCCAGCAGCTCAGCAAGAGCACGGCATGTTTGTCTCTCCAGATACTGATGGCTATTTCGGTTTCTGTAAATACTTCAGAAGATGAGAGCCCTGTGCCAGCAGAGGCAAAGCCCCCTCACTAAGTGTCACCCTTCAGCTGACCCAGGAGCAGAAGCAACCCACAGACAAGCTGCTGGCTCTATTGAGCTGACCTCCAAGAACACTTTGGAGGAGCACTGCTTCCTGGGGCAGCTGCACAGGAACACTGCAACGCAGGAGGCCGGGAAACTGGAACAGGAGCAGCAGCTCCACAGGATGTTTTGCTACGCAGGCTCAGAGATGACCACTCCCAGGGATGGAGGCTGGTGGAGCCAATCAGTCACCTGTCATTCTGGAGGGACAATGAGGTCAGGAGGGACAGGTCAAAGCTGGGAGCACTGTGCAGCAAACCTTCAGAGTCCTCCAGCAAGCACAGCTAAGCCTTTATGCTCCTCTGTTGAAAACAACTGAAAAGTTTGTTTGTGTAAGTACAATGATGCATGTTTTTGCCTGTAGGGATTTCCAACACGCCTAATCCTCCTTTCCCCGTTCCATCACAGTTTGGTGCCAGTACTCAATTATTTTGGAGCCCAAGCACTTTGTCAGCACAGTGAACTTACTTATTTACCAGACTGAAGATCGGGTTGGTGCTCTCACACCAACACAACCAACAGCATCAAAATGTAGGAAATAGAATTTCCCCTGAAGACAGATATGTTTATGGTGCTGCTCTTGTGCTTATTCTGGGAATAAGGTGGTACTTACATTTTCAGCAAAAGACCCCAGCTTACAGCAGCTACAGACACACAGGTCCCTTGGGTGCCCATGCTCATGGGTGATTAAACAAGCCCAGGAAGGTGAGTAACACCTCTCCTTAGGCAGACTTCCTGAAACAGGCACAGTGGAAAAATGCACACACTGCCCTCATTCCTACCCACAGGGAGGGAAACTGTACCAGGCACGTCCAAGAATAACACCACCACACAGCAGCAGGACAGTGAGAGCAGCAGTGACCAGACACACACACGTCACTCGACCTGAACACTCATCTGCCCTCTGAGATGACCTAAGGTCCCCTCCAGCCTGGGCTTTCCTGTGATATTAAAATCATTTCCTAGATGTGTGGCAGAGGCTGTAGAAGCCAATCTCTAGGAAGACAGGGGATAGGCCTCTGCTACCACAGCACTGAGATCTCCAGGTGTCACCTGGGGAGGCACAAGCTGTGGGAGATGCAGGACCCTGCTGCAGCCCCAGCCTCAGGAAGCTCATGGAGACACCTGGATGGGGGAATCAAAGGACAGCAGCCTCACAGGGAGGGTGTGTCTCGACATCTACAATCAGGAAAACATAAGGACACTGTTCCTCATGCTACAGAGCCCAGGGTGGGCAGGATGAGGTGCTCTCTCTCCACACACACTGCCTTGGGAAGCTGTGTCACTCATCATTCCTGCTCCCACATGGACAGCTAAGGTGAATGCACAGCTCCTGACACAACAAGGCGATACAAGATGAAAAAAGGAAAAGATGTCAAAAGAACTCCTCGTCTTAGAAACCAAAAGGGAAATACACTTAAAGCAAGTATGATAATGGAGATACAAGTTTCTGTAAGATGTTTACTCTTTTAGAAGATTTCAGAATACACAAACCCATAATTTCCTTCCTCTGCATTTTTAAATTTGCTGAGTGAGCTCATTGAACATTCAAGCTGTTGTCTTCAAGTTTTCCAAATACCATTCTATTTAAAGGCACTGTGAATAGGGAATTCAATTTATCAAACGAATGAAAGAAGAATTCTTAGCAGGAACCCTGGTGAGCTAATCAAGAGTCACAATAAAATGTCAGGGGTCCTGGAATTCTCGGCAGGAGGTTAACACCAAATTTGATCTGAGTCAAGGAAGACAAAACACTCTATAGACTAATAAACTGTACTCAAAGTTGTGCACTGCGGATTTGTGAAAGTTTAAACACAAATGAAGAAAATCTACTTGGTTCGTGCACTTTATACACTCCCAGTATTTCACTACAAAAATAAAGCTGTTCACCGTAATCATGTCATTTAACTTAAAGAAAATACCTTTTGAAGCTTTTAATACATTTTGAAGCTTTAAAGTTTTTGTTCCATTGTATCTTCAGCTGCAAGGCTGTTTTGAAAATTAAGATGGCAACATAATTTGACTAAGATAAGAAACAATTACTCTTTACCTATCTTTAGGCTGGAAACTGGATACAGTTAAAGAAACATCCTATCATCCAAAATTAAGGAAACAGCATAATCCATGCCAGCAACTTTCCTTCCACAAACCTACCACAGTTTAAAAGATTAGCTCTGCAGTGCTGAAAGGGTAATCCTTAAAACTTGATGGAAAAAAAACTTCTCTGTTCCTCTACTCCACTTACCATAGTAAAAGCATGAATTAGAATATCACACCCAGCATCAGAATGGGCCATCATCCATTTTTCAACTTAGCAAATGAATAGCAGCTCCATGGGGGAGGAGAGACAGGGTGGGGGAGAGCTGGGGAAAGGAAATAGCCATAAACGATCTTGCAGGACAGGAAAACTAGTTGCAGTAAATACCACTTTGGAAATCAATTTATGGTCAATTATGATCTTAGTAATAACTGTTTTATGCCTTCATTCAGTGCATGAAACGCCCAGGGGAGCAAATATTCTCAGAAATATATCCAATATGTCTCCAAGTATGTTATCTGATCAGTAGATGCAGACAGAATTCCAGAAAGAGCAGCTCTTGCTTGTCTGGATGCTGACTGAGGGACTGGGGATGGGGCAGGATAGAAGCACAATTTCAGTGCAGTTGGACTATCAGTGTTGCAATATCACCCAGATAAAAAGGATTGTATCTATCAGTCTGGGTTGTTGGTTTCAAAATCAATGAGTTTTGTCATCACTGCAGGATTTCACCTAGAAATTTGTGAAGTACATTCCATTCTCACAAATATAAGAAAAAATTAAAGTTGAGGGGGGTCTTTTTTTTGGCAAATCACTATGCAAACATCCATCCACTAAGCCAACCATTGCTTTATTCAATTATTATATGTAAATGTGGTAGCAGAGTATAAAGACTGACATCTCTAATGCACTGTTGGTGTAATGAGACTTACTCGGACCATTCTTTTCTCAAGTGAAGGAGTTGAGTTCTATGAGATTGATTAGAAGAATAGAAATAGTAAAAAATACACATTCACCAAGCTCCACTAAGTCCCAGATAACCAATCTTTCACCTGAAACAGTGCTATTTATACAGAGACTCTGCTCCTTAACAGCAGCAGTTCTATTACTGTGAGAGACCAAATTTAGCTCCACACCTGGATCAGACATATATTTTATTATGATCATAGTAGAAAACATTAAATAGCATTTAGTTTGCTACCGCTAGGCTCTCCTCCTTCCTTATCAGAGGATGCTGCATCTTCCATATTAATTTATTTTTGAAAGACTTAAGATAAACATATACTCCATTATAGTTTACATCAGCAAAGAGAAAGCAAATAATTTCATAGGCAGGAAGATGTGAACAGCACACATTTGCCAACAGGTTATTTTTAACTAAAAGCATTTTTTTCTGCATCACAAAATAGGAATGAGGTACAGTACTGGGCACTTACAGCATTCCAGTCACGACAGCATAAGGAGATAAGGATGATTAGATTTGCAGAGATGGACACCTTTTGTAAGAGAAAATTTCAAGCTGCAGCACCCATTTCAAAGCTGAGGATGTGGTAAAAATTCAGACAACACAAATACTGGAAGCAATTCTCCTCTGTTAAGTAAGTTTGTGCACTTGGTAAGTGTGATTAAAAACACTGAGGGAAGAGGAAAGTTGAGACCTGCAGATGGACAGAATGATGTTAGCAGAAGGATAATGAGGAATTCTGCTCCTGTCTTTGGTAATACACTTGTGTAAAGAGACTTGATTTACACACACCCTCTGCATTAGGTTATACTACTGAAGTTTTTAGCTTCATATTTCATGTGCAGGATCATCCTCAAGGCTACTGTGTAGATACACTGAATTCAAGTAAAAAACATTACAGACACCACCAGGCCCACCTTCTATAGTCTATTAATGACCTTGTAGGAACACAGGAAAATGAGACTCGGCACATTATGCATCTGTACAGCTGTTTTTTTTTCACTTGGCATTCTCCCTGAACTGCTCCTTTTTTCTAGAATGGTTTGTGTTAAAGCACTGCGCTGATGCTCCTTTGTTTACCAGTAACCAGCAACTGTTTAAAAACAAGGATCTCCATTGTCAGCACCAATGAATGACATGAGCATCAGCCATGAAAACACTTTGGAATTCTGAAGAACTAAAAGACCTGAGAGTCGGTGGCTTGAGCAGGACTGAACTCAGACTGACACAACACAGATATCTGGCCGAGCTGAAAACAGACTTGGCAGAAGTCAGCCCGGACTAACAATCGATCCGTGGATGTACTGACCACCCAGAACGTATCCAAGCCACGGCAAGCGCTCCTTATCCCTCCACCAAAACAAACAGCTCTCCCATTTCCCACCAGGAACCCTTGGAAATGCAGGATGAGAGAGAAAACTGTAAACTTTGTGCATACAGAACGCAGGAAAGGAAGAAAGGAATAGGAAGGAAAACAGCACATCTAAGAAAAATCAGGTAATGCCATTCTAAGAAACTCCTCTTGGGCAAGACTGTAACAAAGGCAGCACCACCATCCCTTCAGAAAATCAGCATGGGAAAACATGCACAGTCCCCATGAACAAGAAACTGGGAGGAGAGAAGTGGAGAGAAGAATGGATCTCCCTCTGAAAACACCCATGGGCAGCCACTAAACATAGCTCAGGGTGGTTGTTTTCCTTGCAGTGGAAGGGGGGTGGCTGTTATCTTTTCTTAAATGAGCCTATAGCTGGTAGCTGCATGATAACTATTTTGAGATATATAAACATATTTTTCTCAGGGGCTTAATTACCACAAAGGATGCCAACCGATTTGACAAGTCAATTTTTCTCCCAAATAAAAAAAACAAACCCAAAAAAAAAAAAAAACCCAAAAAAACCAACAAACCTGAAAAACCTCCTTGTCTAGCAATGCAGAGCTTAAAAACCAGCCCAAACATCCAACGGATAAATATCAGGTATTTTCAATACAGCGCAATAAGCAATTGCTACCATTCCTCATAACCGAGCTCCTAAAACAGATAAGTTCTGGACTGAAATCTAATTAAATGCACATCTAGTTTGCAATTTTTTAAATGGCTGTACATTTCAAACCCCAGAAAAAGCAGGCTGCAGATAGCTGTTTATTACAAATGACTTCCACCTCCTCCACAGCCCTCAAAGGCAAACTATAAAGCTGTGTGCAAAGCCAGACAATCTGGGCACCCAGCCATAAACCATCACTGCTGCAGCACAGATAACTGTTCTCACTCTCAGCCATCCTTGGCTGCAAACCCACGGGGAAGAGCTCCAGAAACCAGACCTCAGGACTGTCAGGGCTTCTAATATTTTATGAACTTGAATTACAACTACGTTCAAGACCTCAGTGCTGAAAAATTACAGCGCTGATTCACTCCCAGGGTTGAGACCAAAACTCACTCAGATTTGCCTGGCACCCCGAACCCTGAGATGCAAAAACAGCCAGTTATTTTACAGCTGCCTTCAGTGACAGAAGCCTTTTTATTGGGAGGAAGAGAGAGACATGCTACTCTTCAAAAAAAAAGACAAAAGAATCAGATGCATTTTTCAGAGTAGCGCTGCATTTTCCACCATCTTTGACACGACCTCAAAGAGCACAGTGACTGTTCTGTGCAAGAACAGGCAGTTTGTTAATGATCAAATCCAGACATTTTCATCTTGGGCGGGAGATTTCAAAACACAGCAGTGACAAGGTAGGAAGGTACACAAATGAAGTTTCAGAAAACACAGTTGTAACTGTAGCTGGGAATCCACTGTGAAGTTAACCATGATTAAGTAATGATAAAATAAGCCTAAGTACATCTACTTTTGGCATTAAAGATGTACAACTTAGCCATGCTTTTGGTTGACAATTTTCCTAACTAGCACAGATTCCTAAAGGGAAATCAAATAATACTTTGATTCCTCTGCTTTCATACATTAAGCATAGCCATCTTTCATTCTACCAACAGCATTTGCCAGTGAAGAGACGGTGCAGAGCACATAGATCATTTAGTAATGCAATTTTCTGTCACTTCTAGATCATCTCCCCATTCAATAAAGTATACTTCTCTTCTATACACTATTTGCCCTGGCTGATATCTTCATAATACAGCTGAAAACCTCAAGCCATTATCACTAGAAGGCATCAGCCGATCCTAAATTGGCTAGACTGCAGCGTCACAGGCATTTAAGAGGTTTCCTTATCATTCATCTTTAATACTGAGGGATCGACACACTCCTACCTGCAGCTTCTAGGCCAAGGGGAAACCTTCTAATGGTATTACCGTTATCTTGTAATCTGAATTTTAAACAATTAAAACAATAGCACTTTTGTGTTGCAGGTCTCTACTGTAACCAAAGATGATGTATTTTTCATCAGTTGTCATGTTCAAAGTCTTACATAAAGCACTGATTTTTTTAGAAAAGCAGAAATATGCACTCTGCATTGAAGCTGCTGAACCTTCAAAGACAACCAGCACTGTAACAAGGCACTTAAATTTAAGTCATCAAGAGAGACCATTTGATTTACCCAGGAAAGGTCTGGTCATTTTATTTTAAATCTGCAGTTCTTTTAGTCAATACGATCTGGCAATTCTTTCCAAATGAAAGCCTCCTTTTACTGAAGCAGGGGATGGCTCCACCCCTGACCTCCTCCTTCAGCTTGTTTTGGAAAGGGGCCAGATGACAGCATTTGGAAAAGCGCATGTTTATCTCGGCGAGGCCAGCTGCTAAGTTAACATATTACCCGTTCCCACATCCCCTGCTCTTGGTTAAGTCTTCACAGCTAAAACTGAAAGTAAACGCTGCCATTGGGCTTTTAATAAATGTAACACGAAAGAGAAAAGGAGTCTCCATGGCATGGAGCATCTGAACGGGCTGCAGAAGGGTAGGTCATTTTGAGTGAACAGCAGGCAGTAACTCCGTCAATAAAATTCCTGGCCTTTCTGAATGAAGTGAATGAAAAAACTGAAAAATAAGCGGTTTTATTTCTAGACTAATTTAAAGCTATGCTTTCTGTAAGACTGCCACTCAGCAACAGTTTGCTCCACTACACAAGGAATCCCTGCTTGACAAAACCTTTCACTTTATCTTGTTTTATTGTTAGTCCATACTCGGCAAGGTATGGAACATGGTAGCTTTGAGAACTTCAATAAGGAATCTTCAGATCAAAAGTAGTCTTATGCCCAATTACGTTTTTCTCATTTTAAGGAAATTTCATCTCATTATTTTCCAAGTCTGAAAAACCTCTTTCAAGCAATAAGAGTACAGAATTACCTTACTTCCCTCAAACATCAGTGAAAGATCTCAACTCATCAAAAGCAGAGTGTGTTATCTTATTAGAAAAGACAAATCCTGGAAAAGAAACCAGAAATTAAGGCAGAGGTGAGGTTTTCACTGATCCCAGACAGGTCCAGCAGGCTTTGCAATGAGCAAACCCATCCACTCACAGGTGACCAGAGACAGATTTTGGAGGAAGCCAAGATGCCAAGGCTGAGGGTGAACCCCCAAGTCTCCAAATATTTTTTAGCCCAAAGGCAGTGTCCCAGAGCAAACTCCACTCTGCCGTGGCCAGCGGGGAAATGGCACAGCCCAAGGCTGCCCACAAGGACATTCCCAGGCACTGGGACTGATGCCCTGCACACTGACAGCTCCAAAATAATCCATGTGATGGAAAGCTGATGTACAGCACACACAAACCATCCGTGTGTAACACAACAGTTCTTACTCTGATGGATACCCAGACTTAAATCTGTCAATATGGGAATCCACACATAGAATAGGAATACTAACATATCCTAAATATATCTTGCTGCCATCCAGAGGAGCTGTCAATAAAAAGGTTTGTTTGTCCTGTTTCTTTCATTGGTACAAACAAAACCTTTAGACAAAAGTACAAAATATTGCCTAAAATACAGCCCCTACTAACACCCATCCCTCTCACCCTGGATCAAGTCCTGGCTGCAGCAGCTTTCCCTCTGGCTGCAGCAGCTTTCCCTCTGGCTGCACCTGTTCTCCGGGGGCTGGACTGTAATGAACCTTCCTCATCTCAGGAAGCCAGGCAGATCACTTCAGTCAGAAATGATCCGTTCCCCTTTGAAGATAACGATAAAGCCACACAAGGCATTATTACACTACTGCTGGTGCCCTTAAGCATTCATTTTCCCTAAAAAAAAAAAAAGTTCAAATTAATCTGATTTTCTACAGCTTTTTTCACAGACTGAGTCCCGGGCTCAGAAGCAGCTAGGTTAGGTTATCCATCAGCCGGGGCTTCTGCAATCTCACCCAAAAAGCACCACAGTGCTACCCAGGGCAGCCCGAGCCTGCACAGGCTGGAGCAGTTTCCTCACTGGGCTATCCAGGGCTGACACTGATGCTTTCACGTTCGGGAAAGAATTGCATTAGCCAGAGCAGGGACGCCATCGCATCCGGGGGCTGTTCCTCAGCACACCATTTTGAGCTCACAAATAACACACAGGAGCAGCCAGCCAGACATCCCAGGGATTCCTGAACCCCAGGAACCGCGGCTGTGGGAAACTCTGATGTGCTAAGCACAGGTTGCACCCACTGCAAGTCACCTCCTATTTCCTTGGAAAACACCAGGGGAAGCAGTGAGAACCCGTGTGTACCTTCCCACTACCTTCTCGAAATTATTATTTTTAAAAAATGTAATATCCGAGAGGAAACTCCACTTAAATTCTCAGTCGTCGGGGAATCCAAAAAAAAAGAAAAACCCACCCACCGCAGGGAAGGAGGGCAGGATTTGGAAGCCATGCCTCGCTCTCCCAGCGCATCCAGCAGCAGTGCAGATGTTCTCCTGCTCCTCCGCTCTGGCATTGTCCTCAGGTCCACAGCAACACCGACACCCACCTGATTTAAAGCTCTGCACCACCGGCCAGCCCACTAACAGCGGGGATTTATTGGAATTTTAATTACCTTAACCGGCCTAATGTCCACAGCAAATTTCTGTACATAAATTAGCATAATTCGCCAGATACATACATATGCAAACGAGAGGGAAAAATATGCAAGAGACACGGGTATGACGTCCCAAAGATTACTTCTAAATTTAAACTGGCTGTTAGAATAATTGAATAAATCTCTTCTCGCAGATACACTCCAGTCGTAGCAGAAAATAAACTAGCCAGAAAGACCTGCAGTATTATTTTTAATGGGAAAAGAGGGGGGAAAACCCAATTGAGTTCAATAAATCCCATAATTGAACCTTCAACTAATTACATATTAAGAAGATTAACCTTTGACACAAACTTGTGATACAAACAAAGAAGCCTCGAACAATTAATAAACTTCCAGTGTTTCAAGATTTCTCAGGTTAACAACTGAGCCCTCCCCATTTTCCTCCCCTTCTGGGTCGCAGTTAAAGGAATAAACTCTGTTTAATATTCTCTCTCCCTCTGGACATTCCAGGTTTAGACGAAGATCTCTCTGTCAATACTCAGGAGAAAATTACTGCGGATCCTCACAATCTCATTACGTGGGAGGAAAAAGGAAAAATAACACAAATACCTAGATATTTTAACTTTTAAAAGAAAGCAGCCATGAAGGACAAAGCTGGAGCTCATGTGTTCGCCCACAGGGCAGCACTGCTGGCCATGCCCACAATTTTCCAGCCCTGGGATCATTTCCAACCCGCTCTGCGATAATTTTCACACGTGTAAGTTCTAAAGCAAAAGCACACGGTCATGCCTTATAACAGAAGCTGCCTTCATGTCATGTCTGAGCGGCACAACATGCTCACAAATGGCACTTTCTGCTCGCTCTTCGCGGCCAAGCAGCGATTCCGGACAGAGAAAAAATATGGAATTAATTCTAGCATTAAAAAAAAAAAACCAAAAACCGCAGGTTGTTCTCATTTTTTAAGAATCGGATAAAAATAAAATGGATTTTGAAATGTTTTGGGGCGTTTCTTGCCTCGCTAATAAGTAGTTTAAAAATAATAATCATCTAGTCTAGACTTGTGAAAAAAGAGGAATGCACCGGCTTTGCAGGTCTCTTCCCCTGCTAACTTCTACATGCCCGGATTAAGAGAGGCTCTTACCCCTTCTTACCTTTTAGTCTTTTCTTTATGGGGCTCTTTGGCAGCTTTCGATTCAGTCTTGCTGTAAGGAAACAAGTGAGTATTTTGTCTACCGTGTAGGGGTCTTTCTGACGTGTTCCTTTCTTATTTTTAATGCTTTTTTTTTTTAAATTTTTTGTAAGTGTACCCGTAATTTCACGAATATGAATACGAAAAAAATCTCACACGGCCAAAAAAATTAAGTTTTTCGTTGTTGTTGTTGTCGTTTACCCCCTCAGGGAAAAAAAAAAAAGTCTGCCACACAGGAGATGAAAAAAAACCCAACAGATCAACAGGAAAACACTATCCAAGTAGAAAAGCAAAGAGCTTCAGTGTTATCCAGCCCAGAGGAGAAGTGCAGCAAAAGCAGGTCCAATTCCAAAACAAGCTTCTGATTTCCAGTGAAGCAAAAAAAAAAATAAAAACAACAAAAAAAATAACCAAGACCAAGAAACCAAAATACACGTTCAAGTCCCCAGCTAAATTTTTGCACGAGTGTGTCTTAAATACAAGTTTGCTTTTATGTGTTGCAGCAAAACCCACGAAAAGCCAGGATTTGGAGTTGATCGGGATGAGTTCTCGTGTGTGTGTCTTGATGGGTTCTCAGTCCACATGGAGGAGCATCTGAGGGTTTTTCAAAAAGTGCAAATCAAAAAAGAGAATCTGGGATCCAGAAAAGAGTTTTAAGATGGATCCCCCCTTCAAAATAAAAGGAGGAGGGAGGGGGGGGGAAGAAAAAATAATAAGCCACCACCGCGGAGGCACGGGGGGATGCGGAGTCTCACATGGGGCTGCGGGCAGGAGGAGGATCCCGCCGGGAGGTCCGGGGGGGCGGAGGATCCAGCGGTGCCTCTGCCAGGGGAGGAGGGTCCGCGGCTCCGCAGGGACCCCGCGGGCGATCCGGGCCGGGAGGAGGATCCAGCAGCCGCTCCCGCAGGAAGGAGCGAGCGCGGGGAGGGGATCCGGGGAGGAGGATCCAGCAAAGTCTTTCACGGAGGGAGGAGGGAGCAGGGAAACCCGACAGTCTGTGTGCCTGGCTCGCAGCGGGATCCGCGGGCAGGCGGAGGGGGGGATCCCGCGGCTCTCTCCGTGTTCTCCGCAGGGATCCGGCAGGGACCCGGGTGGGCGGCGGGGAGCGGGGCAGCCGAGGCCGGCGGCGTGTCCCCGGGGAACCGCAGCAGCGCCTCGGGCAGGGTCGATCGGTCCGCCGGGTTGCTGAGGGGGAGGGGGGGGGACGCAGCGCCGCTCGCCGTCTCTCCCGCTCGCTCTCGCCTCGTCCGCTCGCAGGGCAGGCGGTGCCA
>VWZS01007989.1:214588-250401 GCA_013397075.1 Rhabdornis inornatus
GAAACATTTTTAAGTGCAGCAGCTTTTAGTAATCTTCTAGCATCTTCTCCTATGTATGACAGAGTCTATTAATGTCATTTGCATGAGAAGTTCACAATAAATCATTCATGCACAGTTTAGTACAGGTTAAGTGTAACAGTCTAACTGTGATTTTCTATAAGAAAATCAGAGCAGCTCATCAACTGGTGTAAATCGGCAGTGCTCCATCAAAGCCACTGAGTCACACCAACTAATTGCTTGGCCCAGGGGAAAGATTTAGGCAAAAAAGCAGCAGGGAAGAGCAAGATTCCTGCTTTGTTGGAAGGACCTTCTCCTGAGAGCTTCTCTCCTAAAAACCTTTCCAAAAAAATCCATAGTGGATTTTCTGTTGATCCTGTGGGGCCAGCACAGCCTGGCTGGTTCAAGGTCATTGCTGTCCCTCTGAGAGCCCTGGGCTCTGCTGTGCCACACTCCTGGAGGGTGAGGAGAGCTCAGGGGAGCCAGCCTGGAGCTCAGCCACAAACCTTGGGCTTGTCGTGGCCCTGAGAGGGAGCAAGAACAAATTCCCCCAAGAACCTGCAGCTGTCATTTAGGCAAAAGCCTGGAACAACAGCAGAGGTAGTTCCAACCCCCCCATGGTGGCGGGTTCAACTAGATGACCTTTAAAGTCCCTTCCAACCCAAACCACTCTGTGACTCCATGGTTTAGGACAGTGTGGTGCCCATGGATCCATCTCCATTTCACTGCTTGGTTATCCTCCAGATTTGGACCCCATTTGTTCATGGGAGGAGTAGGAGGAGGAGGAGGAGCTGGAGGAGGCATTCCCTGCCCAGGGCAGCCCAGCAAACCCCCCTCGGGAGATGCCAACAGGGAAGGGGTCACCCTGCTGCACCCAGCCTGGTCCAGTGTCTCTGGAAGTGAAAGGAAATTCCTTTGCAATGATGTGAAATATGTCACCCGCTCTGGAAAGGGGCTACGTGGGCACGAGAGGAGCAAAGGGTCCCTGGAGGGGGTGGCACTGGAAAACCCCCCACGTCCCCCAGCAGCGCTCAGAAGTGATGGGGTGGCTGCGGCACGGAGCGGCTCAGCTTCGCCCTGGCAGGAGGCGAACACGGGCACAGCCTCGCTCAGAAATGAAGATCTTCCTCCTCCCCTCCTCCTGGTTTTCGGCCTGGTTCTTGTTCTCACTGCAGCGTGTGGGACAGAGGCTCATTGTTCCCGCTGCTCGGGGAACGCGCCGCAGCGCTGATCTGATCAGAGCTGGGGCTGTGCCCGGCCAGCCCGGGAGGAGCCGGGGCCACCGGCACATCCTGGGGGTGACATCCTGGGGGTGACATCCTGGGGGTACCTCACATCCTTGGGGCACATCCTGGGGGCACATCCTGGGGGTACATCCTGAGGGCACATCCTTGGGGCACATCCTGGGGGTACATCCCTGGGGACATGTCCTGGGGGCACATCCTTGGGGCACATCCTGGGGGCACATCCTGGGGGTACATCCTTGTGAAGGCATCCTGGAGGGACAGCCTTGGGGAACATCCTGGGGACACATCCTTGGGGCACATTCTTGGGACATCCGGGGGCACATCCTGGGGGCACATCATGGGGGTACATCATGGGGGTACATCCCTGAGGACATGTCCTGAGGGTACATCCTTGGGGTACATCCTTGGGGCACATCCTGGGGGCACACCTTTGAGGGTACATCCTTGGGGTACATCCTTGGGGCACATCCTGGGGGCACACCTTTGAGGGTACATCCTTGGGGCACATCCTGGGGGTACATCTACAGAGAAGCCAGGAAAAGGTTTAGATCCTACAAATATGGGGGTGAAGAACTAGAGGAGGGTCTGCATGAAGTGCACAGCAGCTCGCTGGCTCTGCTGGTTTGACTGAGAGCCAGCCAGGCTGATCGAGATGCATCTTCTAAATGCTCAAATAGCAGAAGGAAGCTGCACAATCTCAGGCTATTTATTTGTTACTTATAAAGAACATCATTTTGAATGTACTAGCTAAATAAGAATTAATTGTATTAAAAATTCAGGTTAACAAACGCTGTAAGGAGTTGTCTTAGGGGAAATAAAGGGGAACGAACAAAAAAAAATCTTGGGCACTAATGATTAGAGCAAAACTGTGATGTTAAGAGGACTTTGTCTCAGTGGAAGCAAGTTACTCATCTTTTCCAGAAGACACATGCATGCATTGCAAAATGTTTATTTTGTACTCTCTGAAGTGGTTAATCTACATGCAAAGCAATGAAAAGGTGCCTTATTAGGCTAATTGCTAATAAAAAAAAAAAAAATGTCTTTTTAGGGTAATTTTTAAAAAAAAAAAAAAAAAAAAAAAAAAAAAGAGAAAAAAATCCCGGAACTACTGTGAGCAAATATTTGAAAACAGATGCAGAAGGCTGTGAAAACAAACACAATCTCATTTTTCCATGAAGTTTTCCCACCAGAAATCAGACAGTTCAAAGAGACGTCCGGTTAATGCGGTACCTCCAGGCTCCCGGCGCTGGAGCTGTTCATTAGCCGCTGCGTAATTCTGTGATGCAGAACTGGATTAATGGAAAGGTGACTGGGAAGCCACCAAGGGACCTGCTAATGATACTGCTTTGTCCTTAGAGAAGTCCTCTCTAGCCTTGCCCACGTGCAGCAAAACACACACACACCATCAGGATACAATGCCACATTATCACAAGAAAACACTTCGGAGAGGGGAAGAAGATGTCATCACCGAGTGGTGCTGGGAACTGGTGAAACCCAAGATGGAAAAATAATTGCATGCATGTTTTTTAATACAACAGGATTCCCCCAAGCTCATTAAAACAGATGGAAGTTTTAAAACCTGTATTACTTTAAAAATTAATTTACAGCTGTGGGGCTTGGTGGCCCACAGAACATTAAAATGATAAATCTGGAAAGGTGATGTGAGCAGGAAGGAGGATTGCTTTGGTCACAACATGGCCTTGTGCAGCTGGGAAGGGGCGATGGCACCATTTTGTTGCTGTTTGACATTTACCTCTGCTGTGCCATTTCTGGGCTTAACCCATATTTTAAAATACTGTAACAAACCATTAAAATTTCCTCCCAAGTGATGTGTCAGCCAAAAATTATCTTGGTGCCTCTCTGCTTTGTTAGATACTGGCTGGCATGGTGAGGGAGCTGATATGGATATTTGCACTTTGGACCACAGGAGAGCCCTGTCAAAGCTGGATGTCTGCACTGTGTTGTGGCACAGGGTCACAGCCTGGACATCCTCAGCAGTCCATGGCATCAGGTCACAGCCTGGACATCCGCAGCAGTCCATGGCTATGGAGTCACAGCCTGGACATCCGCAGCAGTCCATGGCACTGGCTCTTGCCACCAGATTTCCACTCCAAGGGCTGAGCAGTGCCACTGCCGTGCTCCCCTCGCTGCAGCCCCAGCCTCCAACAGGATGGTCCCAGCAATGCCCTGATTCCCCTGCTCAGCAGCCGCCTCCCCAGCCAAGCTGTGCCTGTCTGAGAGCACGGCAGCGTGGCGGCGTGCCCAGGGCCAGGATGGGGAAGGGGGGGCAGCAGCTTGGGAGCAGGTGCTTGCCTGGCTGCTGGCACACCAAGCCAGTGCCAGGAGCAGAGTCCTTCACCCTGCACAGCCACCACCCTCAGCTGGGACATCCCTGGCTCTGGGAAGGGCCATGGATGAAGTGGTGGGACAAAAACAGGCAGCTCCTCCGAGCCCCGTGGGGGATGGACCGTGTCTTTCCTGCTGTACGTTTGTCCAATGCCGAGCACCAAGCGCTGGGATGGGCGAGGTAGCACGGAACAAAGGCTGGAGGCAGGTTGTATTCAGCTCACACCAGCTACCTCTGCTTGCTGGGAAGAAAGGAGCCCTTTGTCTGGAAACAGCAGCTACTCCCACCAAACCACGCACAGGGCTCCGTGCTGCACAGCCCCACGTTACGTACAGGAGCGCTTTGGCACAAAATGGTCCCTGCTGGCCCCTCCCCGTGCTAGCCTCACCCTCCCAGGTCTGTGCAGGGAGCATATCCTGGCTCTCCAAAGCTTGGAGTGTGTGGCCAGGGATGGGGATGAGATCACAGCCTGGGAATGTGCCCCTTGAGCAACCCCACAGAGCCCACCCCATTGGCAAAGCACAGCCGGTGTGGCCAAAGGTGCTGCCCGGCCCTGCTTGTGCTGCAGCCCCCAAAACACGTGCTGGGCTCGTGGCCAGCTCAGGCTGGCACGGATCTGGTGCCAGGCTCGGGGCTGTCCCCAGGGAGCACAGCCCGCCCTGGAGGTGGCCGGGCTCATGCACATCCCTTCACTGGCATCAGGCCACTGCTCTTCCAGGGTGTGCTTGTGGTGGTTTCTCCCTGCAGGGACTGTTCCTGGGATCCCTGGAGCACCGTGAGTCCCAAAGGCACAGCAAACCCCGCTATGGGGCAGAGGGACAGCAAACCCCGCTATGGGGCAGAGGGACAGCAAACCCTGCTATGGGGCAGAGGGACAGCAAACCCTGCTATGGGGCAGAGGCGCAGCAAACCCTGCTATGGGGCAGAGGCGCAGCAAACCCCACTATGGGGCAGAGGGACAGCAAACCCCACTATGGGGCAGAGGGACAGCAAACCCTGTTATGGGGCAGAGGGACAGCGCTCACTCAGACACTTCCCGCAGCCTCTCTGCTGCTGCGTTTACTATAACATGCTTCTCGTTTCCCTTCTCTCACCCAACAGACTAACTCTAGCAGTAAATTAACTTTATTCTGTGGCTGGCCAGCCTGTGGCATGGGAGCGAGGCGGATTTTCCCCCTGGCCGTTCCGGGAGGCCCCGCGCCCGGGCAGCAGCGCCGTGACTCACCGGCTTTCAGCTGCCTATTGAAGGGACCCGAGCCCGAACAAAGCCCCCATTCACTCCCAGGCCTCGGCTAGTTTTTCTTTGAGCCCTCGCTGCTTTATTTTTATTCTTTCCCAAACATTGTTGGCTAATTTCATTGACAAAATTCATAACTTGGGGTTGGAGAGCTCGCTCCTATTCAGCTATGAACGCTGGGGGGTTTTGTTTTTCTTTTCCATGCTGCCCGTCTTGCCTCATTCTCTGTAGCATCCTGAAGCCAGTTTTCAGCCTGTGCCATGCTGAGGGATGGAGCTGAGGGACACAGCCCTGCACAGAGTTTAGGTGCTCCTCAGTTTTTGGGTGGAGAAGAAAAAGCAGCACAGCAGGGTCTGAACCTAAATCACAAGGGTGACTCTGAGGGCAGCACGGACAGGACTGAAATCGTGCACTGCAGAGCTGAGTGACCGCTGGAAGCACACAGCAAACATTTAAAATCAAAAGCCTGTTAAACTTTTATATCTGCAATACTCTGCATCCAGTGCAGTTAATTGTAGCCCTTTAAAAACATCTGCATTTCATAAAGGACTAAGTTTCCTTCCCCTCAGGCTGCCCCTCCTGAGACATCCCTCTCCAGGCTGCTGGGTTACACAGTAATTACAATCCACAAGTACCTGACATCACCACCAAGTGCAGTGCATTATGGTTTCGAAAACAAGAGAAACAATATTGCTCAAGATGGGTTTGAGCCAAAACCCCAGCTCCAAACACCATCATTTTTTCTGGCAGAGTTGAGAGCCAGAGCCCTGCGTGGCAGCCAGGGCCCCCCTGGAAATGTCACAGGCAGAGAATGGAGGAGTCACTTTGAGTTTTGGTAAGGCAAAGGATATTTCTCCTGCCTGCTGACTGGAGGGGTTTAAATACATGCAGTGCATCCCTGGGAGACCTGCAGCCCCTCTGCCACCTCTGCCCTGGAGCCAGAGCCCCCCTTTGTCCCATCCAGACCAGGGCACACGGGGATGCTGGAATTTTGGGAAGGGATATGGGTTGGAGCCAAACCAGCTCTGGGATGGGAGCAGGCAGCACCACCTTCCTGAGCTGGCAGCAGCAGCCCCACACCAGCACAAGGAGCCAGCCCAGGTCTGGGGAAGGCACTGATGTCAGTGCAAGAGGCTGTGGGTTTGTTCCTTCCCTCCCTTCCAGCTGGGAGGAGGCAGAGCCTGCCTTGAGAGAACCTGTGACAAGCTTATCTATGTTCCATACATACACACGTGATGGATACACATAATTTGACTTATAGCCACCAAAGTGCACTTAGCTGGTACCTACAGCAAAGTCCTTAATGGTGTTTTATGTGGTAAATCCCTTTTCTCCTCCTCTCCAGAGACAGAGGGTGGTTCTGGGGTGGGAGCAGGGCAGGAGCACCAGCCCCACCAACCTGCAGGAACAGCTCCCATGACCTGCCACCTTCTTGCTTTGCTAAGCTCTGGAGGCCAGGTCTCTTTCCTTGTTCATTTATGGGCTTGTTTCCCTGTAGAGGGAAGCTGGTTAGAGGAGAAAGAGTGTGATTTTCAGTCCACAGAGCAAGCAATTTACTTTTTAAGGTTGTTTGCCAAAACCACATTCCTGCTTCAGCTCCCAGTCCAAGCAGAGGGGAGGCTGAGATCAGAAACGAGAGTCAGGGACTGATTTTGCTCAATCGCTTGTGCTCTCTCTGCCTCGTGTGAGAGCTGAGCTCACTCAAGGGTTGAGGCATCCTCTGTACCTTCACATCTGAACAACAAGCAGGGAAAGCAAAAACCACAGGATTTCCTCTGCTGTCAGCAATACCCAATAAATTCACAGCAAGAGTGAGCCTTTAAAAGTAAAAATAAAACTAAAAATCCCCCAAACCAAACATTTTATCCTTTCCTGGTCTAATTGGGGAATAAACTTAATATCTAATTTTAAGAGTGAAGTGAAAAGGAAAGGGATGAAAGCGAGTCGAGGCAAGTGCTGCACCCAGCCGTGATCACAGGCAGCAGGCTGGGGCTGCATCTCCAGAGGAAGCAGCAGCTCTGCCTTGATGTGCTCTGAGCCAGTGGGGCTGTGGCAGGAGCCAGGTCCTTCTCTGCCCCACACAGCCAGTGGGAGCCCAGCAGAACCTGGGAAACCATGGAAAACAGTGAGCAGCCTCAGCTGGGAGCTGCTGTGTGCTGGGAGGAGCTGGAGCACCATGGGTGCTGGGTGTGAGGGACTGAGCTCAGTCTCCCTTATCCTGGGTGCAGCCCCACTCAGATTTGTGGGGTCATTCCTGGGTGATAATCCATATGTGGTGCCTCTGTCCCAAGTGCCTTGGATGGGCATGAGATGATTTTACATCAGTTAAAGGATTCTCTGGTGATGCAGGGACATCATAAGTGCTGCTGCCTTGCACCTTTAGGGAGCCAGGCTGGGGTGGGAAGCCTGGCTGGGGACATAGGGCCTGACCCCTGTTCCCTCACTCCACACTCTGGCTGCTCACCAGACTCCCTCTGCTCTCCTGCTGGCTCAGGACCATCTCTCCACCTGGATGTGCCCAGCTGGTGACACGGGAGTGCCCCTTACCGTGGCTGCTCAGCACAGCTATAAAAAGCTGTGCACTCAGCTTTCCCTCAGCATCCTCACTTCCTCCCAAAGCCCCACCAGGTTTCTGTGCATCACAAAGCTCTCCCAGCCAAAGCAGGCTGGGAAATTCCTGGTTCCCATAACAGAGACAGTGTGGCCAAGGGTGTGCTCCTGGGAAGCCCTGGACAGGTCACCTGGGGCTGTGCAGGTGTTCTGCGTGTGTCCCCCAGGTCCCGTGGGTTTGGTGCCACTGAAGCAGTCCCCTGGGAGAAGTGGCACAGCCCCAGAGTGTGGGACCTGGCTGACAGCCAGCTGCCCCTTGCAGCTCTCGCTCAGCTTTGCATCCTCCCAAAGACAGTCTGCAATTCCCCAAATCAGGGTGATTCCTTAAGGAAAGAGAGAAGTCTGTGCTTGCTTGTCTTTAAAGAGCAGTTTACCTAAATAATACCTACTTTTGAGATCTTTTTATTCTTTCATTGCTTTCTCTTCCACAAACCACCCCTCCGTCTCTGCTGCCTCTGGAGGAGCCTGGCCACGCACCAGAGCAGTGCTCCCATCCTGGGCTGATGGCCACCCTCTTGGTTTTGGGGGTCACATCACATTGAGGACAGTTGAACATACACTGGGTGCTGCTCCTCAAGGTCTTTTCCATGTGCATGAAGCTCTTGGTCCTGCAGGGAGGTGCTGTGAAGCCCCATGGATGGGGTGAACACAGTCCTGGATCATGGCCCATCCTCTGAAAGAGCTGGTGGCCCCTTCCACCAGCAGTGCTGGGGTTGTTCTTAAAATAAGTCTCTTAGCTAATCATTTTCTCTCCCCATACCCTTCCCTTCTCTTCTGTCTATAACCCTCTACCCTCTGTGTTTGGTTTGCTGCTCCAGCCTCTTGTCCTGCACAGGGTGCACAGACATCAGTGGGTTGCACCAGCTTTTGTCCAACCTGGAGCATCCCAGAAAAGCCTGGTGGTGCAGGGGGAAAGCCATGGTGCTCCTCAGTCCCTCTCACAAGACCAAAATGCCACCCATTTTGGGCACTAAAACACCACTGGGCTCACGCCACCCACTTAAAACACAGTTTCTTAATACTCAGAGGGTTCCCCCTCCATTTCCACAGTGACATGGGGACAGGGGCACGGCCCAGCTTGGCAGCCTGGCGTGTCTGTAGGGCAAATACCTCCTTCAGTGGGAAGAAAAAGGATTTGTCTGAGAAGGATTTGTCTTTCTACATGCAGAGAAGAGATATTTATATTTAAAAAAAAAAAAAAAAGGCTTGTAATATACCAGAATACCTTCCTCCCTCACCAAAGGTCAAACTTAGATCCAATTTCAGTCAGGAGGGAGACGTCTGTCAGACAAGCACTAATCACTATTTAGTATTCATATTCACCTATTAGAAGCTCCATGCTGTAAACATGTCTATGAATTAACAAGGCATCTGGCCTCTCTTATACAATATGAGCAGCTTGGATCATAAAGTGTCTGCAGAAAATAAAAAGTGCCTTCCATCTGTCTCTCCCAAATATCACTGCTACCACCAAAGCAAACAGACCGGCTCTTCCAAAGCAGCGCCGGCCCCCTCCCCCAGAACGTGTTAGTCAAACAAAAACAAGCGTTTCACCAGAGCACTTGACAGATCTGAAACGGCTCCGAGGAGCCAGGCGCAAATTAAGAACTGGGGAAAAATTAGCTGAAAGATAACTGGGGAAAAAAAAAAAAAAGCTTCCTAATAACAAGGTCTTTTCTTAGCTCTCTGAGTAATTACCCACAGTGCTGGCGCAGCTGAAGCCGCAGGAAGGTCAGTGGTGCACGGCAGAAGATGCATGGGCATGCCAGGACCTGTGCCAGGGCAGTGCCACCGTGGGAATTGCTGTCCCCAGCTTTGACACCTTTGCAGCTGGCGGCAGAGAAGGATGCTGTGGGATCGTGGTGACCCTTGGAAAGGCCAGAGATTTCACTCAGCCCTGCAGCATGGAAAAGGCAAAGCCCAGGTGGCCCTGAGCCACCTCGTGCGTGGCTGCCCAGGGGACAGCTCAGCTCCAGCAATGCCACCATGGCAGACTGGCTGAAGTCCCATCCCAGCCCCATGGGCTGTGTTTTCCCTCCAATCCAGAGCCCCTTGGCTCCTCACTCTGCTCCCTGGATGTCTGTGTGAAATACATGAGAGGTAGAGGTGGGTAATTTGTGCCTGTTCCCATCCAGGGGCAGATGGGGCAATTCCAGAGGAGCTGTGCCAGTGCAGGATATCAAAGTGAGCTGCTGGCACCAGTGAGGAATGGGAGCTGCCCTGCTGGCTGTGGGAGGGAAGGGCTGGGCAGCCCCTGCAATGGTCCCTACTGGGTTATTGAGGGTCAGTGGGGACAGCAGAGGCTGGTGGGACAGCAGGAGCAGCGTCCAGAGGTGAGGCAGGAGACCTCCCATCCCCACAACATCCAGCACGCCCCTTAGCTCTGTGTTCCCTGTCTCACTGCCTTTCCTTGCCTGGTTTCCCAGCCCACTCCAGATTCCAGCTCTGGTGCTTCCCAGGGAAGCCCAGCTGCTGGCAAACAGGGTGGCTTTCTGCTGGCTTAGCTCCTGCCAAGGGCTGGATGGGGCTCAGGGTGAAGGCAGGACCTGGAGCAGGGTGATCATCACCTTTGGGGACAGCTGCTCACACAGGAGGCTCCAGGCCCCCAGGACATTACTCATGCCCTGGTTAAAGCTGGTGGCCTTAAACCAACTCAGGCTTCTCCATCTCAAGGGAAGGGAAGGTCTGCTCTGCTCTAAAACCCAGCTTTGTTTTCCAAAGATAAATTTAAACCGAGGGGAAGGAAGAATGATGTTCATAAATCAGGCAGGCCTGAAAATGAGGCATGAAAAATGAATGAACAGAGTGGCAACCACCAGCCCAGCCCTCCCACAGCCCCCAGCCCAGCCCTTCTACAGCCCCCAGCCCTCTCACAGCCCCCAGCCCAGCCCACCACACTGCCCCAGGCACACCTGGCAGCTCCCCTCGTTGCTGCCTCTTCCCCAGCTCACATCCACACAGAAAACACCTCGCTGGCCTTTAAACTTGAGTTGCCATGGCTGTGATGGGCTGGGTGGGATCCAACCCGTGTGCTCAGGCTCTGCCTTGCTCCACTTCCCTTTCCAGAATTAAACAATGTTTTTAAGCTGATTGGACTATATAAAATGCTTAAACTTAAAACCAGGGGAGCAGAGGGAAGACATGGCTTTCTGGAAGTGGTTCTCACATCCCCCACACGCGTGGATGACAGGAAGAAGAAAACCAGGAGGCTTCCAGACCTCCCAGCTGCAGACATCTGAGGAGCTGGCTGCATCCAACGAGCCTCTCTCAGCTCCCTGCCTGGCCAACAAGCTGTTCCTACAACAGCAATGCAGAGGAGTCTGTCCCCTCCAAATCATCCCCTGGGACGGCATCTCCCTGGGAATGGGGCTGGAGCAGCCTGGTTTGGTGATGGACTCAGACAGTGGGAGGGGGGATCTGCACCTTGCCCTAAGGCTTTGCTTTGTTGAGTCCACAATGTGCAGACCTGGATTGGATTGCTGAGAAACCCTCAGTTTGCAGCTCCAAATGCATCAGAGGTTGTGGCCACAAATATTTGCATTTTGCAAAGGAAAAAGGCCCCAAGCAAACCAACCCAATGTGGCTGCAGCTGCTGTGCTGGGATGTGACAAGGCAAGTTCTGAAAATACCCACTTGTGTCATTTGCCATGCAAATAATTCAAAGAAATAATTCAACCTGGGGCTTAGGGAGAAATGGTGGGAGAGTGGCCAGTGGCTGAGGCAGCCCAGAGCAGCTGGTATGGAGCTGGAAAAGGTGGGAAGGAGGGAGAAGGAGGAATAGTGATGGGGAAATATGGTTTTGGCTGCCTGTAGGGTGACCTTAAGTGTCTCCATCTGAGGGACCTGTGACTGGGAAAAGCATCACCGTTCAGAACATCACCAGAATCCTTCATCACATGCTTCTGCTGGGGAAAAGCTTCTGAAATATGAGGGTTTTCCTTCCCTGGATTTACCTGCCTCTGTTATACCGTGTTAACTACTTGCACTGCTGCAAAAATCTGCCACAGAAGATTCCCAGCCAGTTCCAAGGCCAGGCACAGTCCCCCAGTCCCCCAGGACAGGAGCAGCTGCTTTTCCCAGCTCCAGGACGGCAGCAAGACCAAGGGCTGCCCTGACCCACGCTGCTGCCTGACCCCAGTCCCGGGCCACCAGAATCAATAGGGAATTTGTCACCAGCCCCAGCGGGGACAGGATCAGGCTCTGCATGCACAAGGAAACCCCTCGAGCATGAAAGCTAATTTAAGAGGAGCTCATCTCCTGGTGTTCAGAGACATGGAGCAAGGAAAAAGCATGACAGATTTTGGTATATTTTAACTGAATTATTGTCCACTGGGGATTGAGCCAAGACCACAAACACTATTTCACTTTCTGGTGAGGCTGCAGTGATGAATATGGGTTTCAAAGGAGAAAAGCTGGGTGGTTCTTGTTTCTAATCTTAAGCCATTCCACCTCCTTTGAACACCACAGCACAGGGATGCTGAAACAAAGACTCCCATTCCTTAGCAAGGCATCAGGGTCTGCAGGTGAATGCAGCAAGGCTTGAAACACACATATCAAAATGCAACAGAATTTTGCACTAGGCTCTGTTAAAAATATTCTGTTTAATTGATTTTTTAAAAAAATCTATTATGCTGCTCTAGGCACGGCTATTGATCTGCAGTGCTGGAGAAGTAATGAAGAAGCCTTCAAATCAATAAGGCCAAAGTATATCTCAAACTATATCTGCTCCACCAGCACAACAGGGATGTGGCCAGTGAAATTCCCCAGTCAGGACCGGGAGTATGAACAAACGTGTTCTGATGACTGCAGAGATTTATTTCTATTGGCATAAACATAACTAATGAAACCTCGGCGACTCTTCACTTCCGTGAAAGCTGATAATATATTGTGGTGCTCACAATGAAATGAGCAAGAACACATTTGCAAAGGAGGAAAAAAACCCAACTCCCTCAACCGTGAGCTGTATTTTCTTCTTGGTGCCCTTGATTCTCCTCCACCCCCTTCCCCCAGACAGGGTAATATTTCTTCTCGGAGCTCGTACGGGCTTTAACAAGGCTTTTGTAAGTCTCCAAGGCTGCAGTTTTAGGTTTTCTTTTATCCCTCGCTGTCAGGATGGAGTAGGTAGGCAGCTAAAATCACAGGCTGATAATATTGTTTGGGGCTAACAGCCTTATCTTATCTTGTTCTTATTATTCATATTACCTTAGATAAGCCACCTGGGGCTGCACACAAGCAAGATCCAGGGAAGTGACCTCATTACAGTTCAGGTGCCTATTTAGTGTCATAAGAACAGCTGGACGAACACAGCCACACTTTGAACTTGGCTGGCACTTTCCATCTGAGCCTTTGACTCCATCCCTTTCACACTTCAGAGCACAGAGGAACGGAGGAGCTGGAGTTAATCAGCACCACCGAAAGGGATTACAGGAGGGTTTTGGCCACTGGACACGGCAGGGCTGTGGAAGGGTGAGTGCTCAGCATGGGCTGCACCCCCAGAGCTGGGGGGGCTTTTGCTGAGAATCCCCCACTGATGGAAAAGAGATGCTTAAAACACAATCAGCTCTTTATTCCCCATCTAAAGCTGATGTGGGAGAGATCAGTTGGTGTGTGATCAGCTGGTTCTGGTTTCTACCCCAAACAGATCCAGCACAGGTTTGCCCCTGCACCAGGATTTCCTTGAGTGCCGATGTTGGCAGGAATTCAGAGAGGTTTCCATGGGCAGAGATGTCCAGGGTGGGAGATCCTGCTGCCTGAATTGCCCAGCAGGGACAGCAGGGGTGGCACCTCTGGGGCAGCCCAGCAGCCACCACTGCTCAGTGCCACGCTGGCTCCAGCTGAGGACCGTGGCACTCACTGAACACTTCAGGCGCTTTCAGCCAGCAAATTAATCTAATTTTTCTTTTTTTTTTCAAAGGAATCTCCTAAGTTTAAAAATATGGTAATGCAATTAGTGGCTTTGGCAGGCTAATGAAGCCACTTTAAACCCTTGCAAAAATACCATTAAAAGAGAATGCTTAAGAGCCTCTTCAAACTTTCCAAAATGAGAAGTACGTTCGTATTCAGAAAATGCCAATCTAGCCTCCTTTCTCCAAGGTTCAAGATTAATTAGGGACTTGTTTAGTGCATGAATGAGGAAACAAATGAACTCTTGGATCACAGAGCACTGGAACCAATTTTTTAATCATTTTTTTCTTTACAATTACATTCCTATCAAGAAAGTCTTCATTAGACTTTCTGTCACGGGGCCACATCATGCCAGGTAACTGTTACAAGTGCTTGGCTTCCACCCAAAGACTGAACAATATGAGTTTTCTGAGAAATAAATACACGTGAAATATATTTAACGCTGTATTTTCTCAATAAAATGTTATTGCATTTCATAATAAATACATATAACCTTTCCTCCAACAAAACAAATTATTTAGAAAAGACCAACATCTTCCCCTCAACAAAATCTGCCTGGGCATTTAAAGATTACCTTTGAGAAATACATTAATGTCTGATCTCAGAAGCACCATATAATAGATGGAGATTACTCAGGTAAGGAATAATAGGAGAAGAGAAAAAATATGTTTGAGGCTAGTTGTTAAAAGAATGAGTTTTGCACATTTAGTGAAGGAGAAAGGAAAAAAGTAACTGCTCCTTTTCTTTCTTTTTTCAATGAGTTGCAACCTGCCCTGGAGATGAGAGGGATTGTTGTGGCTAATCCCATCCAAAATGAGATGCAAATTTGGATCAAAACTGTACCAAAATTCAGGCATTTTGTGCTCACAGTGAGGATCAGCTGAGAGAACTCACTCCTCATCACTCCCTTACCCACACACCAGGTTTGTTTTGATGCTGAGAATTTCTCCAGAAAAAAAAAAAAAGGCACTAAAATAGATTAATTTGCAGAGAGATACTCCTGTAGTCATGCAGAGAAAGGGAACCAAAACTCCAACGAGGCTGAGCTGCAAAGCACAGACACACAAACCACATTGTGAGCAAATGGCAAAGACGTGTTCCTTCACTGCTGCTTATGAGCTTTTACTAATTAAAGTTTAATTGTGCTTAGGTGAGCTGCATCCAAAACGCAGGTCACAAACTCCGTGGTGTCAGGAGCTCCCTGGGAATGAGAGGGGGCCTTGTGTGCCCAGCTGTGCCTCTCATTTTCCTCACCCAGGTGATGAAGAGGATGAAGGTTCCCTGCACAGCTGGGGAAGGGATGGGTAACACCAACCATGACTGGCAGATCTACTCCCTCCTTCCCATTAGCACCCATTTATCATCAGCCAGACCTCCATCAGGGTGCACAGATAATGTTCTCCTAAGTGGAAAGGCAAGGGTATAATTTTCATAGCTGATTTGTTCGTCTCTACCTCGCTGCTGTCCTTGGAGCAATAGCGGAGCAGAGCGGGGCTGCCTGGGGTGCCCTTCCTTGGGCATTTATCAATGAAGAATTCATTTATATAAATTCACCTCCTGCCCAGCCCCCTGACCCCACTGCTGCCCCACAGCCTAATAAAGTCCTAATAAAGCCTAATAAAGTCCAGACAATGGATACTCCTTGTGCAGGACGAGGCTGCAGCAGGATCACACTCATTATCTCCTTAACACGAGCAAAATTTGAAGATATGAGGGGAGGGGAGGATTTTGCACAAAGTCCACGAGGACCTGCAGTCTCTTTGCAGAGTAACCATGGACAAGCACTGAAATCCAGGCTTGTTTTGCTTACAGAGTTCACAGCACATCTCTAAGAAGGCAACAGCAGGTGGATCCACAGGCACCTGAGCAGTGGGGAAAGTGCCCCTTTGCACAGGTCCTGCCACCACCAAACCTCCAGCTGGGACCCTTTGCTGAAAGGCCAGAAGTCTTTGTTTCAAACCTTCTCCTTCCAGGTTTATTACATTATTCCAAGGGATTAGATGGGTCGAGTTGCTGATGTTCTGTGTTGGATGAACAGGTCCTGGGTGCTGCAGTAGCTGACTGGGGTGTGCTGTCTCCAGCTGGGCACTTCAGTCACGTTTGTGACAGTTAATGGTGGTGATTTATAGCTCCATTATCCACTGTCCCAGCATGCCAATAACCTAAGGATACAAACCTCTGAATGTTCTGATAGGAATGCAGAATAACATCGTGCTCACCTGGATCTTGTCTGTGCCAGGTACTCAGCATCTCAGGCAGGCCTGAAGTAGCTGTAGGATTCCAGAGACCCCACAGATTTCTGCATGTTTGGGTGGGCTTTTCCTTTATTTCTCCCATCCGTCTTAGTGTAGTGACACTCATTTCATGCAGTGACACTCATTTCATGCAGTAACACTCATTTCATGCAGTAACACTCATTTCATGAAACAGGGAGGTGTTTTTGTCAGATTCCCATCTTTCCTGTCATGTGTTCTACAAGTGGTGGAGTTGCCATCCCTAGAGGTATTAAAAGAACACATAGACGAGGCACTTGGGGACATGGGGTAGTGGTGGCCTTGACCTTGGGTTAATGGTTGGACTTGATGATCTTAAAGGTTTTTTCTGACCTAAATTATTCCATTATCATCTCTGGAGGCCACACCCCAATGGTTCTTAGATCACTTGAGGATCTTGTTTGCTGGACTTAAACCAATTCCTGGTGGTTGGACTGTCTCTGTGGTACAATCTGTCAGGTTGCAGCCTCTGCCCAGGAAATTCCAGGCATCAGGATCTATTCCTTTCCAGAAGTGACTCACAGAGGCTGTATGAGGAATATCCTCTCTGCCACCCTTAGCCAATATTATCAAGCTGTGATGAACACCAGAGGTTCAGATTTGCATGTCTGACCTGCTGGTGGTTGCTCTGTCTGTCTCTGAAAGGAGAAATTCTGCATTTCTACTTGTGTTCTGACCTGTCTGAAGCTAACACAGGGCAGAGAGGGGGAAATTCACCCCAAATTGCCAGTGTGCCCAATATGTCCTCAAAAAAGACGCTCCAGCTTTCACCTTTCTCATAACTGCTGAGTCTGGTTCCACCAAGGGATGCTGATGCTAGAGCAGAGCCATTTAATTAGAAGGAGAGCCAAAGTTTTCAAAGGAAGAGAAGAAGGGAGTGTGGGATGTTGGTGCAGGAGTTATGGGATAATAAAGAACTCTGCCAGCTGCCAGTGAGATGCACAGATCTCAGCAAGCTGGTCACAGATCACTTATTTGCATCAAAATGACAAAATACTTGACTGAAGGAGAAGAAGAACTGTGTGAATTTGCCATTCTTCTTGTCCCACTATGACCCCAGGAGCCTTAAATCCAATTCAGTGCAAGTCTGGGGATGTTTTGCTTTCTTGTGAGTCTAAATTCTAAATTTTGCATCTCAGATCCCTCCTTGCCATAAAATATCTGTTTGCATTCAGTAACTGTTTACCCTGTCCCAACAATACACTGTAAATTGGACGAGGATGTAAGAAAAGCTGATATTCCCAGTGAGGATGGGACTATGGCAGTGCAGCAGTTTGAAGATCAGGCTCACTAAAATTGCCAGACAAAGGTGTTTTTTTCCCAGTGCAGATGCACTTTCCTCAGTGCTTCATTCTACACTGCCTGGATGGGCAAAAGCTGTGCTCACCTCGCTGAGAGTAAAGGGGCTGCATTGTCAAAAACCAGACCCAGGGAAGAGGAATTTGCATTGAAGGTGTCAGACATCAATCACCTGAGGGCTTGTGCCCAGAATAACCCTGAAGGAGACATCTCTGCTCTGTGCACAGCACCTATTGTCAGCCTCCTGGCATCTTCCACTGGGGCTTTTTCTAGGGCAAAACCTGGGCTGCCTGGCTTTGTCTTCAAAACGTTGGCTCCTGCCTGCTTCAGTGGGAATCTTGCATCTGTGCTGTTTTGCTGTGTCTGGCAGTGTTTGATCACAGCAGGTACTGGCAGACCTGCCCTGAGTGTCAGGAGCAGGTCCCTGAGCAGTAGGCAGAGAACAGCAAGTCCTGGAAGTGGAGCGTGGAAGGAGAATTTGCAAACTGCTGTGGCTTTTACTCCTTGCAGTTCAGGAATATGGAGGAGCATCTACAGCTGGACTCTAAATAACCAGGTTAACTACCCTCTGCAAATAGACCAAACCTGCTGCCCTGATCCCTGCTGCTCTCATAGTGTTTTAATAGCTCCAGCAATAAAACACAGTGAGTCCCAAAGGAGAGCTCTCCATTTATTCAGAAAGATGTTGCTAAATTCCCATACACAACAGATTCCACTGCTGGAATAAATGCCTCTTCCCTGGCAGCTCCTCTTCCTGCCAGCCAGGCAAAGGCAAGGCACAGAATTATCTGTGTAATCTGATTTGGAAGGTTAACTTCCCCGGATCATAAATAAGCAGGGATTTATGACCATAAAGGTGTGCCACCTATGGCTTCAAGGGAAAAGCCACACTCACACCTCCCTTCTCCCCCACTTCTGAAAAAGGGAGAGAAGGATGCTGAGACCCAGAAATTACCACGGTGTAATGGAAGATCCTCAGATAGGCTTGGTTTAATTACACACTTCTATCATTTCCTGCACGCTCCTCGTCCCATTAGGAAATTACAGCAGTAACTCAGCTAACAGAATCTCACTGTGCAAACAGGCACTGAGCTGCAGCTCCTGCTCCCAGCTCTGGATCCCAGCCCTGGATCCCAGCTCCTGGATCCCGGCTCTGGATCCCAGCTCCTGAATCCCAGCTCCTGCTCCCAGCTCCTGAATCCCAGCTCCTGCTCCCAGCTCTGGATCCCAGCTGTGGATCCCAGCTCCTGGATCCCAGCTCCTGGATCCCAGCTCCTGGATCCCAGCTCCTGCTCCCAGCTCCTGAATCCCAGCCCTGGATCCCAGCTCCTGATCCCAGTTTCTGATCCCAGCTCCTGGATCCCAGCTCCTGATCCCAGCTCCTGGCATGCCATGTGTGCAGCAACACTGGAGCACACAGCTGGTGGGGACTGGGGGTCCTTTCTGCCACAGAGAGGGAGTTTTCTTGCTCAGAGGAACATCCAATCCCCCGGAGGGAGATGCAAGGCCCTTTTCCACATGCAGACAAAACTGGAGGAAGCCCTGTGGTCTGGGGTCTGCTCTGGGAAACACCCAGAGGCTGCAGAGTTTGAGGGCAGGTCTGAGCTGGGCACAAGGACAGGAGATAAAGGCTATTAAAGGAAAATGTCACTCACTCCCAAAAAAGAAAAAAAAATCCTTTTTTGCATATTTCTTTTCTACTGAAGGTACAAATGTGCCGGCTGGAGCACAGCCTCTGCTCCAGGGCCCATCGTGTTCGGTACAATAGCACAGGAACTACAGAGGGAAGGATGGCGTTAAATCAGGCACCAAATCTCTTCAAACACCACATTTTCTGTTCAGCCTTTCAGCACTTCACTCATCTTTGGTAGTGGATCTGACCTGGTCATTTTTCCCTTTTTACTTCTCACCATCACATTCCATGGCATTTTCATGAATTAACACAGCAGTGTGTTTTTGTGCTTTACAGATGGAAAAAAAAACCCTTTCCCTATTTAAATAGAGACATGTGGCAGCTGACATTTCTTGAAAACACTTTGACTCATATTAAGCTTTGTAAGTCCTTTCATTATCTTTAAAGACTCGTAAAAGGCAGGTCTGTGGCAGCAGGAAGAATGGAGGCAGACAGCCTACCTGGGGGAGGTGGAGGGGCATGCAGATGCTTCTGGCTCCAGGCTCCATCCCCAGCCAGCTCCAGAGCCACTGCTGGACACCCATCACCTCCTCTTGCCCCGAGGAAAGAGAAGCATTGTGAGCACAGTAGTGAAAAAAGTGACAAGTGTCACTGTCCCCTTTGCCTTGAACCATGGAGGGAGCTGGGGAGGGAAGCACAACCAGGGGAGGGAGGGTGGAAGTGGAGGCAGTTTGCTGTGCAGAGGATTTCTATTTTCCTGCTGGGTTTTAGGATGCTCTTCCCTCCACTCCAGGCTGCCATCCTGAGCAGCACAGTGACCCCTCTCTCAGCTGGGGTGATGCCTGCAGGGCCAGCACCTTCCCTTGGTGGGTTCCTGCTTCCCAGCCCTGCTGAGAGGTGCTGGGGGTGCTCTGCTCCCTGCTCACAGCAGCTGGTGCTGAGCCCCCTGGGTTTGACCCCAGTTTAATTCCTGAGCTTTGAGCAGCATCACACTGATGGATCTGGCACTGCTGTGACCCACCAAAACTTCCCCTGCACTGTGCTGGAAAACATCTACAACTTCCCTAAATGGACTCCAAAAAGCCACAAACCAAATTATTCTGAGGAATGAATGAGGGGTATGAAACTGTTTTCAAAGGTGGCGACAGCACCCAAGCAGGGGTCAGGGCCAAGGTTTGTGTCCCCAGCCCATCACATGGGCAGTGCTGAGCTGAGAAGGAAGGGAACCCCCCTGCTGTGGCACAACCTCACAACAGCCTGCTCCCTGAAGCTGAGCAGAGTGTGGGACACCAGCTCTGCTCCTGTGCATGGGCAGCACTGGTTCACTCCTGCCAGCAATATTTCATTACATTTATTAGGGCCAGAAGCTGTGGCTGCCCCCTCCCTGAAAGAGTTCAAGGCCAGGTTGGATGTGGCCCTGAGCAATCTGGTCTGGTGGAAGCAGTCTCTGCCCATGGCAGGGGGATGGAGCAAGATGTTTGAGTCTTCTCCAACCCAAACAATTCTGGGATTTCTGTGATTTTATTCCAAAACCCCAACACTCTCCTTCACATCTGTCCCTTATAGCTGTGCTCCCCAGGACAAGGCTGCACTGAACCCTGTGGCCCAAGAAAGGTGAAGTTCAGGGAGGTTAAATAGGAGGAGGGCTCCTAGGAGCAGGAAACAAGCAAAGGGGAAGGGGGTGAGGGAAGCACTGCCCAGATGAGCTTCTCAGCTCATGGAAAGGCAGAAGTGGCAGTGCTGGTGTGTGGGTGGTGCCTCATTGCACCTGCTCAGGTAATGGAGATTTCACTGCTGAGCCACACATAACCACAGGTGAAGGAAATCAGGCATTTTAGGAAATCATTGTTTCCTAAAAATAATTTTTAAAAAATTCTATCTCCTTGCATTTTTCCTTCTGTGCCAGGCTCCAGCTGCTCTCGTGGGTGACCCCCCTGCCTGGCAGGGGACAGGGATCCATAGCCTGTGGCCACAACTAAGGTAGGTGAGGATGGGGGTGGTTGTGCTGGGGGCTGGGATGGTGGCAGTGGTCAGGTCTCACCCCTTGGCTGAGAGGATGGTGCAGGCTGGGGACTTCCCAAAGGAGCCAGTGTGGAGCCAAGGAGAAATGAAACCCAGTGACACAACCCCAAAATGCTGCTCAAGTGCTTTCCCTGCCAGGAAAGGTCCTGCCAGGGGGTGCTGGGTGCCAGGTGCTGCTGTCCCAGCTCCAGCCCCATCTAACCCCAGCACCAGGCTGGCTGTTCTGCCTTTCCCCATCACACAACAGACCCACACAGTCATTTCAGGCCAGGGTTTGGTCCCAGGGAATGGCTGCAGACCCCCATGACCCCACCCCACCTGCCCTGGAGGTGAAGGACACTCCTCAGGGGAAGGAAAATCTTTCCATAGGTCTCTTCAAATCAAACCTCCCCATAACCACCCCCACTGGCTTTGCACAGGGATGGCAGCACCAGCTAAAATCCCTTTGTCAAGCTCTGACCCAGTTTATGGGCAGGATGTGTGAGGTGACCCCAGCCCCTCGTGTGCCCCGTGCAGTTCTGAGCACTCTGCTGGCATCAACAGAGCACAAAATGATGAAAGGACACAGATTCCAGCACGAGTTTTCCAAGGGGAACCAATTAAAAATAAAAGAATCAGCAAAACTGTTCAAAGCCTTGTGAAAAATCACTGGGCAATGTCATTTTAAGAAAGGATCATCTCACCTTCCTCGTGTGCTGGATCCTGGGGCATCCTACCCAGCCTATTGAAGAGGGCATCAGAGGGATGTGGACAATTAAAATCTACCTTGGACCAGGCTGCTGATAAACTGAGTGGCACTGGGGCTGCCCCAGGGCCAGGCAGCATGGCAGGGCTGGCTGGGGATGTCCATCCCTGCCCTGGGCACTGTGGAGCTCCTTTCTCCCTGGTTTGCCCCAGGAAGAAACACCTGAGGAAAAAGGTCTGAGCCTCAGCACCTCACCCCTGTGTTATGCACACAAAGCTTTGTGCAGACCCAGGGCCAGCAAGCAGGGTTTGCCCCTGCCTGGGCATGGCTTTGGGGTCCTGCCTCTCTTCTTCCAGCTCTGGTCATGGCTCTGCAGTACTCAACACACTCAGAGCATCGTGTAACTCCTACAGAGAGCCAGAGGAGCTCACATCAAAGAGGAGCTCATACCAGGTTCAAGCTGTGCAGGGCTTTTCCCAGTCAGAACGTTTGTGCACAGCATTGGCACCCTGCGTTTGGGCACAGGCTCCTCTGAGTCCCTCAGGCTGTGACAGAGCTGGGGTGGAGCCTGGGAAAGATGAGGTGGGATTTACCCAAGGAAGGACAGGCGTTTTTCCATAGTTTCTGCAGGAATTGCCAGGGAGGGGCAGGCCAGGCTCCCCCTGGGCTGACAGCACCCCCAGAGCTCAGCACAGAGACTTGGACACAGCCACTGAGCTGTCCCCCAGTGCCAGCTCCCAGGACAGCTCTTGGGGGGTGGGACATCACCCCAGGACCTCCTGGTACTGCAGTGAGCTGTCACCTGGGCTGTGTCACCTGCAGTGTCTCCTGAGCACTCCAGCAGCGCCTCCCGAGCTCCCCAGGGCACCCCGTGAGCCAAGGTTCACCCCCTCCCTGTAATTACCAACCCCTGTGGTGGCTAAATTCACCACCACGACATGCCTTGGGATTTTTTTTTTTTTTTTTTTCAGAAGGGCAAACCCCTTCTAATCCCCATCTGGCTCTGGGGTTTGAGGAGTGGTTTTTAAATTGCTGCAATCTGTGCCCAGCCCCCGGTGCCATGCCCTGGGCAGCGACTTCACAGCCCAGCAGGAGCCCAGGAGAGCCTGGCCTGAGGAGACCAAAGCAAATATCTGCAGGGGAATGGCAATTAGGACCTTTCCTGAGAGCTCCTGGCTGCCAGCAGCTCCCTGCCTTTGGCTCTGCAGAGGGTGCAGGCACAGCCTCCAAAGCTGCCAGGACCTGTGCCTTAGGAGCTGTGCCAGGCAACAGCCATAAAAAAGGCCAGGGAGGAAAATTAGAGCTTGTCTTTATGCCCTTCTAAGGTATTTGCTATGGGCAAAGGGCTTAAGAAATTATTTTATGTGGCCATTTTGGTTAAAAATTAAAAGCGTGATGATGATGATTATTGTTATATGCGAAGCTGGAAGAAGGGCACTCAACTATCTATTATTATTATTATGTGGAGCTGGAAGAGGGGCATTCAACCTACAGTGACCCTGGGGACTGTCTGCACCATCCTTAGGGAGCACTCTTCACCCATCAGGGCCTGGGAGGTCCCAGTGGAGCAGCACAAGGTTGGCTCAGGACCCCCCTGCCCTGAGCAGGGCTGGGAGCAGGATCTGTGTGGGCTCCTGGAGCTGAGCTGGTTCTCCCAGCCCTTGGGGGTCTGACTGCAGTGCCCAGGGGCTGTGGCTTGTCCCCACAGCCATCTGTGTGTCCTGTCCCCCCCAAAGTGTCACAGCAGGCAAAATCAGCGAGGGTGAGCCCAGGAACCACAGGGAATGACAGGAGATTTACTGCCCTGAACGGGAGCTCATCACATCCCCTCTGGATGGAAAACTTGGTGTCCAGCAGCTTTCAGGGCACAGATTTATACCTCAACCTCAAGACTCCACCAGCAGCTGATGCAGGAGCCTGGTGAGCTGTGGGGTGAAGCCAGGCTGAGGCTCCAGCAGAATAGAAATCCCCCCAAACCTTCCCCTTGCTGCACCACAAACACCTCCTGCAGTGGGGGAGCTGCCAAGCCTCAGGAGCAGGGTGAAGGTGCAGGGCTTGCATCCTGTTGCTCCGAGGTGACCACCAGGAGTCAAAGGCTTTTGCTGGAAATCTCAGTTTTTGCTTAGTTCAGCAAAGCTGACAGTTCCTGATGGTTCCTGCTCGTGGTTTCTGCCTTAGGGGGTGGAATTTGTTTGGAAATTTGGAGCAAAAATAGCACAACAGCTCTCAAGAAGGCACATGGTGAAGAAGAGGTCATTTTAAAAACGTGAAAGTACTTCCAGGCATTTTTAAAACCAAATGTTTCTTGCATGCTTGTGGCTTGGAGGAGCAACAGGCAGCTGTGCAGGCACCTCTGTGCAGCACATCAGGGCAGACCAGTCCCCCCTGCATCTTCTGTGCAAAATCAGATCTGACAAACCTAAAGCAAGAGAAAATCAAGACATGACTATGAAGGACAATATCAGGCCAAGCCTGTTAAATTATCTCCCCCCTTTCTGTCATGTCTCATTTGCTCCTGAGCTGTCAGTTCCCACCCCCATCAGCCAGCTTCCATCACCCTCCCATTTTATTTTCCATCCTTTGGTTTCTCTCTAAGCCAAACCAGAAGGACTCTCCTTAAATACCTGGAGAGTCACCCTGTCTCTTCTCCTTAAATGCTTTAAGCTTCCCTTGCCCAGGACACCCCCAGGTTGTTTCTCACACGTGCCAAGCTGCTGTTCAGGCAGAGGGGGAGAACACCCCTGTTTGTCCTGCCCCAGCCGTGCTGCCCTGGCCATGCCCACACTGCCCTCCAGATCCATCTCTGCCACCCCCTCCAGCCTGGGGACACCAGCAATGCCATCCTACACCTCCCAGGCATTAATCAAAGGGCACAAGAAGCTTCTGATTTATGGCATGTCCTGGCCTCCAGCAGTGAGCAGCAGCTCGTGTGGGAGCTGGGGAGCAGCACTGGGCAGGCAGAGAGGGGATGCTGCTGTGCCTCTTCCTCACCTTCCTCCCCTGAGCACCCCAGCCTGACCCAGACCCCACGCTGGCTCCTTCCCTCCCTTTTGCTCTCCTCCCACAGCACAAGAGCAGATTTGGTGGCAGCTACAGAGGAGCAGGGATGAGGGGAGGGAGGAAAGACACGAGGGAAAATAACCCAAAGCATCCTGGGGTCACACAGGGGCAGGGATGGCTCTTCCATCCCCACTGCTGCACCCCAGCAGGAAAAACGAAATAAAACCGTGCACAGCTCTGCTTTAATTTGCCCTGAGCAGGATGACAACAACAGCACACAACATCTGCACATCCCCTACACCCTCCTGTCCCTGTATCCCTTTGTGCCTCAAGGTCAGCATCACCCCGGATTTCCTGCGTGCAGGGGTGGACAACTCTCAGCCAAGCAGAGCCCCGGGGGGTTTTTACACCCTGCAGCTTCAAATCAGCAAGAGCCGTAGCTTGTTGGAAATGTAAATGTGCTGGAAAACAAGCTTCAGGTGGGGTTCAGCAGAAAACCTCTGCACATGATAACGATCACGTTCCTTAATGTTAATTTCTTATCTCACCTCTCCAAAGTCCTTTGCAAGGATTTTATCCTGTTAGAGGAAATCCATCCCCCTGATTTTCTCAGGCTTATAGAAAAGCAAAGAAAAGTATTGATCCTAATGAGATAACACTGACAAGGAAATGGCGAGAGCCAGTTCTGTTTAAAACTAATTCTGTTTTTTACTAGTGGGAAAAACACATGATTATCCATTTTCCATGCAGATAGGAGATGTCCAGCCTAGATATCCAGTCTGCTTTTTGTGGTAGCCTCCCAATTCCAGCTACCTCTGCAATTTTTAATGTTTTTCTCAGTGTGCTTTGTTTTTTTAAATTAAAATAAAATAAATCCCAAACTGACAATGGTCCCTTATACCAACCAAATCCCAGAACCACCAGCAGTTCCATATTAAAAGACCATTTGGTGGCATTTTAATCTCTGAAGGTAATGTAGATATTTGTCATTTCTGATCTCCCCTTTCTGCAACTGTCCACAGATGACAAGATCCGTGAAATTGCTACTGCCAGGGAGTGAAATGAGAATTAACCTCGTGCCCATCAGCTGCCTCGGCCCCACCCTTTCCACACCAGCCTTGACCATGGCTATCAGAGAAGTGGCTCTTGGGGCCACGCTGCCACTCACCCTGCACACCACAGCCCCATTTTTGCACATAATAAACACCCCCGTGCTCACAGATTGCTTCAAATCCAGCACTTTCTTCCCCATTCTCATTTGCTTTGCCTTTCATGCTGCTTTCTCATGTATAAAAGGGGAACCGGGAAAAAAAGAAAGAAAAGACACATGAACACCTGAAAATCCTTTTCATATACCTGCTGCTGCTACCACTCGGTGCTGAATCTGAATAGAAACGGATGGGAGGGAGATGGGGAAGGATGAATAACATTTCATGCCCTGTAGTCAAACATAATTTCAGGCAGGAGACGAGCAGGGACTGGTCCGATGGCTCATCCTGGCAGAGAGCTAATGTGCACTTCAGAGCCTGCTCTTTGAAGGCTGGGGTCTAATTTCCAGCCTGCAATTACTGCACTGGAAATAATTTCCCAGAAAATGGGGTCACTTTTTGGGGGTGGGGTAGGGTTGGATAAAGGGGGGGTCAGAGTCTCAGTGAGGAGAGGTTGTCAGGGCTTGGGGTTGGTGGATGTGGCAGTGTGGGCATCCCCCAGGGTGCTGGGCACTGCTGCTGATCTGAGTTTCAAGGGGCCAGCACACAGTGAGTCCTCCTTCTCATGCTGTCAGCTGGAGCATCTCCCTCTGTTCACACAGATCAGGGCTGTCCTTGCTGTCCTACAGCCAAGATTTTCATACAGGTCTGTGTTTCACACTCCAAACCTGATTTTCCAAAGCTCAAAAGAGTCTGTGGTTCTCCTTCCATCAGAGGTGTTGGCCAGGAGCTCAGAGCTTTGCACAGTTTCTGGTTTTCAGCAGCACTGTAAGGACAGAAGTGTTGCTGTTCCACAAAGAGCTGCTCTGCTCCAATTTCAGTTCTCTTGCTTGGAGGCTTTGCCTTTGCTCCTGCTGGCCTGGAGCTTCAGCCACACACAGCAATGGTCATCATGGGCCAGCTCTGCCAAAAACCCCACAGCACAGGGAGTGTTTTGGCAGCAGAGTCTTTCTGTGGTACCTGACAGAGCTGAGGGCCCACAGGGAAGGCTCTGCCTTTCTGCCTTACCCGTGATAAATCTGCCAAAAGCAGAATAAAGCAAAATGACAAAGGACATATGGTGTCCCTCAGCAGGGCTGGGGACCCTGCTGGTTGCCCAGCTCAGATTTAAGCCCAAATAACCGTCTCCAGATGGGATTTGCTGCAATTCTGCTCTGACCCAAACTGACCACACTCCACAGCTCAGACTCACAGAGGTTTTAGAGCACCTAAACAGGCAAACAGGCACCTGGCAAAGATTTTCAAAAGCAGCTAAGAAGATTAGATGTCCAAGTCCCATTGGGCTCTGAGAATTAGGCATGTAACCTGCTTAGGTGCTTTTGGAAATTCTTTCAGGGATTTAATTGTTTGGGTTGAAACTTTCTGCAGCAAGTGTGTGCCTCTCCAGCTGTCCCAGCACCATCTCCAGCCTCTGCAGCCCTGCTGGTTTCGTGGGACAATTGTGTTGGTAGGAAATTTTTGGACAATTTTGCACACTTTGGAGGAGGAACTTGAAATTCAGAGCGTGGTGGCTGAAGCCTTACCTTTGCCATGTGCTTTTCACCGTGCTGATGGGGGGCTGCACAAAGGTGAGGCAGGAGACAGGGCTGTCCCCTGGGGGCTGGAAACTGCCCTGGTGCAGAAATTGGGCTGGGAAAGAGCCTGGGAGGGGAGGACTGAGACTGGCAGGGTGGGTGGGGAAAGGGGCAAGGGGAGAGAGGTCAGGGGAGGGAGGATCCAGGCTGAGATGCCCATGGGGCAACAACTGGGATGGGACAGGAGATGCAGTGACTGGGACAAACTGGAGAGGTGACAAATTTGTGCCAGGCTGACAGGGTCAATATGGAAAGGGTCAAGAGAGCAGGGAAGTGGCACTGTAGCTTATGCCTGCTAAATCCTGTAAGCTCTCCTTGGCCTGGAAGGGAGCCCAGGGCTCCTGCCTGGAGCCAGCACTCAGTGCCAGCAGGGCTGTGCAGCAGAGCCCCCAGGCAGCCCCAGCACTGCCCCTCACAGCCTGTGCCACCTCTTCATCCCAGCTTCCCACCTCTGCCACCCACGGGAGCCCTGAGGATGGGGACATGACAGCCCAGACAATTTTAAATTATAAAGTGCTGCAAAACCCAAAAAGAGCCTGTCCTTATAAATAAGCAGTCTGCAAAACAAATTGCTCTGCTCTCTGCTCACGCTCCAGCAGCTGCCAGCAGGCAGGGTGTGTGTGCCAGGAGCTGGGGCATCACTTTAGGTCTGGGTTGAGTCCCTGGTAATTCACAGACTCACTCCATGCTTTGGACAAGGCACTTGGCCCCTCTCTGCCTGTCAAAAGGATAAATTCCTCTCCCCACCCGAGAGATGTGCTGCAAATTAGATCTGCTCGTCGGTGTGCAGACAGCACGGCTGGTACATAGGAAGAACAATATCCCCAGTGCTTTATCATGGTCAGAGAAGGCTGGAGCCAGCAGGGGAGGGCAGTGGCAGAGCCCATGTGCAGCTCCCAGGGCTCTGGGCTGGCACACAGGTCACAGCTGGTGCTGCCAAAACAGAAGTGCTGGAGTTTGGCTGGCACGAAGCTGCAGCAGGGGCTCCCCTGGGATGCACTGCCCACCCTGACAGTGGATAAATGGGGTGAGTTTTACACTTGCCACTTTGGAGCACTGTGGGCAGTAAGGAATTTGGAGCACTGTGGGCAGTGAGGAATTCAGCTCAGCCTGGGATAACACCTTGGCTTCACTTCCCTTTTCTGTCTGCTTCAGGAAACTGAGAACAGCAAACAGGAGTGGGCTCAGCTGAGCCTGCCTGCTGTGAGCCATGGGCAGGTGATGCTTATCCTCTCTCAGAGGTGCACACAGGAGATGGTGCTCCTCTCTCAGAGCTGCAAACAGGCAGGTGATGGCACCTTCATGGTGACAACACCTCTGCAAGCACTGCAATATTGCTGATGCAGGGCAGCATGGGTGGGAGCCACTTGCACATCTCTGTTTGCCCATGGAGGGCCCTGAGGAGAAGGAACCACACTGTCCTGCCTTTTTCATCTCCCTTCTTCTCTTTGCCGTTTGGACAGGGCTTGTCCTCAGCTCTCTTTGCCCTCCAGCCCAAATAAACCCAGCATTCTCCTGCTGCCTTTCAGCAGAGCCTTCCTTCACTGTCTCACCCACAGTGAATTTATCCTTCTCCACTCTGAGGACTGCTTGCAGTTCATTAACTATATTAAAGGTGTTAATGACTTTTTTAAAAAGGACCCAAAATGTCTGATGTTTTTCCAGCTCATTTTTTGCTGCTCTCTCCCCAAATCCAGTGGGCAGTAATGACACGTCTGAGGCAGAAAATGGGATTATGATGAACAGAGTGAACTCTGCTGATATGTGGACAACATTAAACATTTCCAGATTCTTTTCTTTACCTCTTCCTTCTGCAGGTATCTGTGTAAGCACATCCTCCTTGCACTGAGCTGAGCTGTGGCCTCCTGAAGGAAGCCAGAGGAGAGATGAGGCAAAGCTTTATGCAAACAGGAATTTTGCCTCTTTATCACACCTGAAGCAACATGTTGGATAAAGACACATTTTCTCCCTCTGTAAAATGCTGCTGGGGTGCCCATGGCTTGTCCTTCCACAGACAGAAGAAAGAGGGACCATCCAGGGCTGCATCTTCCAGACCCAAAAGATTTTGTATTTTAACAGGCAAAAGCAGGGAGTTGTGGGATGAAAAGGCAAAGTCCTGGCTCTGTTTGGCCAGGGAAAGGCCAAGAAGTTGAGTGACTCATCCACAGTTCCCCAGAAGAACAGGAGATTCAACTTGGATCTTCCAAATTGCTGGAATTAAATTTCAAGCTCTGTAACTTTTGCTCCAAAGATCCTTCAGAAAGATAAGTACTTTCCAGAGGGGGAAAATAGGAAAACCCCTTCATTTAGTGAGCCTGTATTTGTGTGTGTTTTTCAAAGCCTGAAAGTGAGCACCTTCCTGCTAACTATGGCACTGAGGGTAGAAGAGGATTTTTCTGGAGTCCTGTTTCTCCCTGTGAAATGTGTGTCTGGATGAGGGAGAAAATTATAGAAAACAGCTGGGAGTTTAGGAGAAAAATGTATTGGCTATGGTAAGCTTATGATTATCAAAGGTTCATAACTCAGACGAATCAAATCCAATTTCTTGCAGAACAACGAGAAGCACTTCTCAACAGCAGCTCTTCCCAGGCCAAATTTCATCTTTGGAAATGACACCCTGCAAGTACTTCTCATATAACAATAGAAAAAAGGGTTCCTTACACTGCCTTGCGTACTGCAGCCAAGCAAACTGCCCTTGCCCAAATATTTCAACAATTCAGCTTTGCAGAGACACCCAAACCTGCAAAACTTCAGCTTGCCCAGGAGATAAATGTATGGAGAAGTTATGTGGAAATTCAGAGCAGGGCTTGGGGGGAGCTGCTCCCCTGTCCAGGCACTCCCAGCTCTCTGCAGGCTCCTGCACTTGGTCCAAACTCGTGGTTGTGACTTCCAGCTCTTTAGAGAGGCAACCATTAAACCCCAAACATCACCAGTTTGGCACTGGGCGTGGTTGAACTGTGACCCATTTCCCTTCCAGGTACCAGCACAACAAATAGAAGCAAAGGGGAAAAAATGGGTAATAAATAGAGAAGTGGTGGTGCTGCGCTGTGGGACAGTGGGGATCCAGCTCTGCCATCCAGCTTCTCCAGGGCAGGGAAAAGGGCTTGGAAAACTGGCACAGAAACCCTGGGGCCAGGCTGCCCCACCACCACACTGCCCATCTGGGTTGTTTTCCCTGCCCTCTCTGCATCCTCCAGTTTTACTGGGGAAAGAAACTGGGCCAGCCCTGGCCAGGAGCTGGGTGCTCACCACTGGCCAGGACAAGGCAGCTTCACCCCATTTTTAATGGTGATTCCCAGGTCATTTCAAAGCTCAGGGATCACAGGCAAGGACCTAAACCTGCCTCAACTTGGTGGAAACACCAGCTTGATTCCTAGCAAGGAATTTGCTGCCCCAGCAGCCCTTTTCCATGCACTGCAAAGGTGCACTGTGCCAACGTGCCCTGAACATCATCCCTGTGCTCCCACAGGGGCCACGCAGGGAATAAAGGCTGGGAGAGCTCAGCTGAAGCAGCCAAAGGTGGGAGCACAGGTGATGCTGCTGCTCCCCAGGCTGGCACCTGAGACCCCCATCCTGTGCTGAGAGCCAGGCTGGCCTCAGCCTTACCACATTCCTTCAGCCAAGCCATTCCTGGGAGGAAACTCAAGTAAATACTCCAAGGCTTGCCACATCAGGCAAATAAATGACTTGCTGAAGTTAAACAAAAATAAGAGATGTTTTTCTCCACTTTCTTCGTCTTGCCTTCTCCCCCTCCCTGTGAATCCAACCAAGATTATAGTTTTAAAAAGCACTTTCCCTTAAATGTGGGAGGAAGATTGCCTGAGCTCTCATGCGTTCACTGCTATATTGTATTGTTGCTGCTTTTAACATGTTTCGCTCAGTTAAATAGTAACTGATGACAGCTACACGCTTAAATCCTTTGGTGTTTTTATCATGGATTTTATATATATCTCTTATAAAGAACAGCACACTGCAAGGCCTCTTACCATATCAAAAACAACAAAAAAGCACCCTATTTTTGTGTAAGGTATCAAAGCAATAACGCGTGCCCGTGCAGCAGAGCCAGCCTATCAGAGGTTTATCGGGTTTTATTGGCCTTGGGCAACTCTGCACATGACGGTCTTTAGAGTGACATGGAATTTATTAAACTTTTCCACAGCCTGACAGTCTTCTCCCAGCTCGTCCCCACCCCCAAGCTCTTTTCTTTTGAAAAATGATTTCTGCCAATCTTGTGCTTTTAACATTTTCCCCCTCTTATTTTTTTTTTCTTTCTCCTCTTTTTCTTCCCTCTCTTCTTTTTTTTTTATTTATTTTTTTTTAATCACTGCTCGCTGGAGTACGACTCCTCAAGCATCTGTTTAAAGAACACCATTAAGGTCCCGCTGCAACAACAACAACAACAAAAACACAGAGAGAGAGAGAGAGAGAGGCAGAGCAGCAGCCACACAGCCCATTACTGCCTGGTTCAGCCTTATTGCACTACATTACTGGATATGACAAGCTCTGCATACATATCACACACACCAAGGGTTTTTTTGGGATTTTTTTCCTTTTCCTGGGTAGCCTAATTTAGGCTGTGTGTGGTGCCCTGTAAAAATTCCCTCTCTCAGACAACATCCCGTCGCCTTCAGCTGCCTGCCCCTGCCAGAACGCAGCGCCAATAAAGCGTCTCCTGCTCTTGCCACTTGCCATCAGCACAGCGGGTGATGCCGGCCGCTGCTGACGGGGTCAAGGTGCTGCCGGGGTTTCCATCAGCCCGCAGTGCCCTCCCTCTTTCCCCTGTCTCCCCAAATTCCCGTCTGCTCCGCTCCCCGCAGACATTTCCAGCAGCCCGAGGCTGTGCTGGCTTTGCGGGGGCGATGCGGGGCTGCAGCACACGTGCGGCGGGCGGGGCTGTCTGCACACACAGACACACACACACCCCTCCTTTTATTTGGGAGCTGCTCCCTTCCCTTCCCTTCCCTTCCCTTCCCTTCCCTTCCCTTCCCTTCCCAGGGCAGGAGAAGGATGGGAGCACATCCAGAGCTCTCCTGCAGGCTGGAAGCAGCTGCAGAGGTTTGCAGGCTCTGCGTTGGTGCTTCTGCTCTCCTGTGCCCAGGAGTGAGGATTTCTGCTTCTGACCTCCCACCTGGAGCTGCTCTGGGGCTCCCAACATCACAGGGACATGGAGCTGCTGGAGAGAGTCCAGAGGAGGGCACAGAGCTGCTCCCAGGGCTGGAGCCCCTCTGCTCTGGAGCCAGGCTGGCAGAGCTGGGGGTGCTCACCTGGAGAGGAGAAGGATCCAGGGACACCTCAGAGCCCCTGCCAGGACCTAAAGGGGCTCCAGGAGAGCTGGAGAAGGACTGGGGACAAGGGATGGAGGGACAGGACACAGAGAATGTCTCTGAACTGAAAACGCTGTTTACCTCCTCTTAAATCTTCCACTCAGTCTCTGGCATTACCATCCATCCCCCTGTGTTGGTTATTACCCCTCCTGACCAGAAATATTGAACAGCTGTACAGCTCTCTGTGCTTCCTGCCCCAATCAGATGGCAATCTAATTTCCAAATATTAGAACTGAGTACATTCCCTAAGCAGAGTGCACTGCACACACTGCCCTTGCACCTCACACCTGGAGCTGCTGGGAAGGGGCCACTCAGGCTGGGTCTGGGTGCTGACATCTCCCCTAAAAGAGGCTTCCCCACCCCTCCTCTGTCATGGGAGCTCCTTAGCAGTGTCCCTGCAACCAGCCCAATTGTTGGTGGGGTGAGCAGGGCACAAGGTGCTGTTTTCTCTGAAAAACATTCATTAAAGAGTTTGCTGCTCCAGGAGGGAAGAGGGGCAGCAGGGGACTCGATGCTCAGGCACCAGGCTCAGGCTTGTCCCAGCCCTCCCCTGGGCAGGAGTCACTGTGAACAGTTTCTCTGCAGTTTGCCATCGGTCCCCAAGCTCAGGGGGCCCTGGGGACAGAGGTCAGCATGGCAGGAGCTGCACCCTGGCAGCTCAGTGTGCTCAGGATACCTGACACTGGTTTGAGGCTCATCACTGGCACTAAATCCCAACAGAGCTGTGGGGGTGGGAGACTGATGCTACCTGGGGAAAACAGGAATGAAATCAGCATCCTTTCCCACATAACAATGGCCCTGGTTTCCCAGGGTGGGTGCTCCCCCACTCCAGACATGCAGAAGTATCTGCATCTGTGCTCGTCAGCACAAGCGCCTGTAGGAAAATGAGCACATTTAAAGCACAATCCGTCTGACCTATTTTCTGACATGCACCTTAGGAGGAGCTGAGTTGTGCACTAGCACTGCCTAGCAGCTGCACAGGGAATCTGGGGGGACAGCTCAGCTGTAGATCTGGGCTCTGTAAACCAGGGATCCATCTCAGCTTCCACACAGAAACAACAGCCAAAATTTTGTTTACTGCATTTGTGCTCTTCCACTAAAATCCAGCTGTCTCACCTTGCACCACTTCACTCCCCTGCTTCTCACGTGAGATGAAGACAATGCTCAAAGACAAAGCACACCTCCAGGGTGGCTGGCCAGGATGAAAGAGAGAGCTGGGAGGGGGGGATGGATGATGGAGTCCAAGCCTGGAGCCACATCACCTCATATGGTGTCACCTCTGTGCTGGTGCTGCCAGTCCAGGAGGTGAATCCAAAGAGCAGTGCAGCCCTTTAGCAGTTATCCTGACCTAGAGCAGTTATTCCCAAAAAAATGCTCCAGGCATGAGGACCACAGCCCCCTCTGATTCAAAAAGCGAATGCATAAGTGACAGTAAGTGACAGCCCAGAGCTGCAGAATCTGCATGAAGCCGTAAAGCAGAAGACACTCCTGAGAGCTCGTCTTCCTGCAGAAGAAAACATACAATGCTTGGCTGGGTAGCTAAGCAAAAAGAAAAATAAATACAGCAGCATCATTAGGATGTAAAAAAGTCCAAGGAGCCAGCACATCGCTCTCTGGCAGCAGCTTCAAATGAAGATCTCACATTTTTCACCAAGCTTCAAAACAAAATTGATAAGATAGAAAATAACCCCCTGTATTTGTGCCATTTCCATGGATTCATGAAGCTGACAGCTGCAAGCAGAGAAACAACCCTTCCTGGCAGGGGAATGAGTGCTGCTCCCTGGCAGGCCATAATGACACTTTGCTGTGACCATGTCACACAGATGCCTTCCTGCCTGGGCCAGTCCCTGTCTGTGCAGTGCTGTGATTTTTCTCACAGTGTTACATTTCTGTGATTAAAATAGGCACTAATGGAACAGCCACACATTTGGTACAGCAGGTTTGTGTCTGAAATGTTTCCATCGAACAGAAAGGAGCTGAGGCTGCTGCTGGGGGAGATCTGTGGCTGCTTTGGGTGCACTGAGGTCCCTGGGATTGGGAGCACAGCCTGGCACAGCCCTCATGTGCCCCTCCAGCACTGCAAAAAGACTTCTGCTCACACCCAGAGCATCCTGACTGAATGCAGTCCCTCATGCAAGGCATGGTGACCCCCAGACCAATGTTTGCTGGATGTTGGGATCTTCCCAACGTGCCCTGAGCCCACTCTCTGTCCCCAGTGGGGTGTGACAGCAACACCATTTAAGTACAGGGGTGACACTGGCCAGCCTGGACAGGGAGCAGCTGGGAGGGTGCAGAGCCTGCAAGCAAGCACAGATTTACCTGGGGAGGGGATGTTTGAGGTCTCTTCCTCCACTGATGGGTTTCAAATGAACCTTGCAAATGGCACACGGAGAAGCATCACAGGGGGCTGGTCCCACCTGCACCAGCTGGTTCTGTTTTGGAGCCTTTTGCCCAAAGGTGCTGCAGGTGCTGGGACATTGCACTGGAGATCACACCTTAATCAGGTTTTTGGGAGAGACAGAATGTTTCCTGAAACCTGGACACATGAAGAGGAGTTGGGTGGATGAAGAAGGAGGGAAATAACAGCATCACCATCACCTAGAGCAGGCAATGAGCAGGAAAGGGGCTGGACCTGACTCATCAACAGATTCTAAGGAAATGGGGGACCTCCACAAAATCCTCAAGGAACTCTCACCCCAAACCACAAATGAGATGTCCTAGCCCAGCTTTCCCTCCCTCCTGCCCTCACCTATGCCTCTGGGAGTTCCTTACTCCTGCCAGTGTCCCCTCTGCAATGTCCCCTCCCATCCCCTGTCAGAGAAGGAGTATCAGAGACTGAACTGCCTTGATATTTAACAGATCTCTCTCCACTATGCATTTCCTTTATTAAATAAAGAAATAAACCAGCATCTCTTTGCCCTGGAGAAGCTTTCAATAAGATGGATAAATATATATAATTAGCCAAGGAAAGAGCAAACTCCAGTGAATACAATACACCCTGTGAGACAACCCTCCATTAAAAGCCTCCTTGTTTAAACTTCAATATTTTAGCAATAGTGACAAAGAAACATAGAGAAAACCATTTATTTTTCACTTTTTATTTTATCCCATCAAAGGGATTGATCCCTGTCAATTTCTCATGCCTTGGATATGCCATCCCCTCTCCAAAAATTCAGGTTTTCTCAGTTTTCCTCTCTAAGCTGGAGACCAAAAACCTCTATTAGAGATTTCCTCCTTCAGCAATCTGCAAAATCTCTTCTTGACCTCCTCATTTTTACTGGGCTGCCCTGGAGGATGCAGAGTAGAGGAGACCAGGGGCTGTATCCTGCCTACCAAGAGGATGACACAGGGATGGTGACTTTAACACAAGGGTGGCAGAAGGAACATGGCCAATGCCTACACAGGCTGACAAAGTCCATACACACACACACACACACACATATATATATATAC
>VWZS01007989.1:250792-285097 GCA_013397075.1 Rhabdornis inornatus
GGAAACAAAAAGCCGGGGGGCCTGGGTAAAAAAAAAAAAAAAAAAAAAAAAAAAAAAAAAAAAGTGTAGTTTTTGAGTCTAAAATGGCAGCACTATTTTAGAGAGCAGACCACAGGTAGGGCTCGTGTCTGTGAAGCCACAATGCACACAGCCCTCATCAACCCTTTCTTGCCCCATTCTCCTGTACATAGGAAAAGGCAATTCCTGACATTTTAAGATCTCTCTATAATCTCTAAGTGGATTATAATCACCCTAATGAAACAGAAGGTTAAGACCAAATACTCAGTTTTTGTCCAAGTTCAAATACTGCACCAGCCACGACCCAGAATCAGCATCCCTCCTCTTTTATCTCAGCCTTTATTGAGTAAAAAGTGAACAAAATGTGGCATAAAACACTAAGTCCATTATTAGCTGGATTTCTGCTTTAATTTAGTTTACATTCTGAAGGATTTTCATGAAGTTGCTCTGAAAATACTGCCATTTCCACAATGGTTTATCATTGTTATACTATTGCTACAATTACCTGTCATTACAATCAAATTTATATCAGGACAAGAAAATTATTCCTCAGAAATTAAACAGCACTCCCTGGTGGGATAATTCCTTCTCCTGAACTTTCCAATAATGAAAACTGTAAGTAAATTTGCTGTAATTCAGACCACAAAAGACCCTCTACTGTTAAACCAAATGCTAACATTTTCACCAGGACAATATCTGACGTTCAGCAGAAAATTCCCAAAGGTTCCTAGAGCTGTAAGAGGGCTCCTACACAAGGTTACAACATCCCTAAGGAAGTCAGGCTCCAAAATCAAACAGCTGAGGTATTTCTGTGAATTCCTCCAAAGCTTGTACAATGAATGGCATTTTGCAGCTTTAAGTAAATAAATACCTTTGAAAATCTGCCTGTGCACAGAACTGGAATCCCAGGTGTGGGGTTTTCCTGGACACACGTCCAGGGTTGACTCTCAGGTGCAGATGGACACAAGGACAGCCTGGCCTGAGGCTGGTCATGGTCACTGTGAGTGCTCAGCATTTTCAGGTCACACTTGGCCAAATAAGACACAGCCACTGAGAGCCAGAACATTGCAGTGAGGAACATCCCTGTGAGCCTTGCTAGCAGCTTATGACCTCCAGAATTTCCCTCTAATGAAATAGAGCCTGATCCTCTGAAGGCCACTTTCCCACTGGGATTGTGCAATGGATAAACACCTAAAAGGTGCCCACCTTCCCAGGGAGAGCTGTGCTACGAGTTTCGAAAGTTAGATGCTTAATTCAAATCTGGACTTGAAAGCTCCAACTAAAGTCAAGAGAAAAAAGAATCCCTTCAGAGAAATCACTTGATTTATCACAGACTGGGATGAATTGCCCTGTTCCTCCCAATTACTAAAGGCACTCTACACAAGCAGCTCACCTTCATGGCCATGTTGCTAAGTCAAGGCAGGTGGATTCAAACTAAAGAGTCAAAAAAGGACATTACCCCAGCCTGGAATGAATCTATGAAGAGTGATTCTAGTGAACACAGCAGCCTGCATGGGCCTCCACTTAGGAGCCTGTATTTTTCATTCTTTGAGTGCATCAAAGATGCTCTACTGTGCTATTCTACCTCAAAAACCTGCGTCCCAGAGGTCTGACAGGTTTTCACCACCTTCCCTTGGTGCTTTATGAAATGTCATTTATCAGATGCCTGGATTTGCAGACACCTTGCTGGGTGGGCAGATCCCTGCTGGGTACCTCTGCCCTTCACCTGGCACTGGGGTCACCGGAGGGCATCGGGTCAAACAAAAATGCAGAGACAGGCAGGGCTCCCATGGGACCACAGTGCTGCTGCCCAAATGTGTCTGCACGAGCTGGGCATGCAGAATGGGTGAAGGGACCTCCAGCAGGACAGGGGAACTGTTCTCAGCTCTGAACATCGGGGATTTCCAAGGATGGAAGGTCCTGCCCAGCTCAGGGTGCTGCAGTGACCTGGGGACTTTGCTGACACTCATTATTTTCAGGGAGCATTGCCCTCTGGCAGCCTCCCCTGTCAGCCCCAGGGTTGGGTGTTCTCCCCTTGGGTTCAGACCCTGCCGTGGTTGTGGCTGCCAAGGCTTTTCCACATCTTTCCCCCACAGCACTGGGTGTGCACTCACACCTGCCTGGCCCCACATCTACCCCCTCCATCAGCCCTGCCCTCCCTGAAGCCCTGCTCTCCTCACTGTCACTGGGGAAAGCTGTGACACAAGCCCAGCTGTGGTCCCAAGGGAAGAAAACTCAGACTACTCAGCATTTCACACTTTTTTTTTCCTCTGAAACAGAAATTCTCACGCTGAAAACAGAGATTCTCTGTAGGGGAAACAATTTGGGAGAGTCCAAACCTAGAGCAAACCAGAAAGTGAGACTCACTGCAAAACCCACCACTTCTGCTTCAGAGGCTCAGCACAGCCCTGCCCTGGCTTTCTCTGGCAGAAACACACAACAAACTGGGTATTTAAAGCATTAAACAAAAAAAGCAAACAAATACCAAAACACCGACTTGTACCCAAACAAGACACTCCATCGCACACACTTCTCCCCCTGGGAGATGATGAAAAAACAAAATAAACCTGTGTGAGTGCTGCTGCTTGCTCTGCTCAGGGTGCTGCTGCAGGAAGGGGCTGTGATGGGCTGTGCTGAGCCAGCACGCCAGGATTTGTACATCTGTGCATTTGTGGAGGAACACACAGCCGGTTTAGAGCACATCAATCAGGACTGCAGGAGCTGGAGCTCCCCTTGCAGAGGGACAGGGTACCAGGGCAGGGATGCACTCACTCAGCATCCTGCTGACTCCTTGGGGCTCCCCTTATCTGAGCACAGCTCATCCTGCCCAGCCCAGCGCAGGAGGTCACAGCAAGCAAAGCTCATCATCGCCAGCCCAGCCCAGCGCAGGAGGTCACAGCAAGCCTTGGCGTTCAGAGCAGTCCCACCCCGCCTTTGAAGCTCCCGCAGCTGGGTGCGGTGCCAGCGTGGCTGCATCACCCCAGCGGCCCCAGGGCAGCCCCGGAGCACCGGGGAGAGCTGGCAGGGCAGAGAGGAGATCAGATAAACTCAGCAACAGCTCCACCAGCCCCGTAATCCACCTGCCTTTCATCCCTCATCGGGAGCGTGCAGCCGCCTGTCACCGCACCGGCACCGAGCCTCCACCCAGGTGGGCACACCCTGCTGCCGGTGGTTTCATGGAGACGCAAGAGCTCAGGGTACCCGTACCCCCATCCCCTGCATCCCCTGCATCGCCTGCATCGCCACTGCTCCAGCCTCTGCAGCATCACTGCACCACCCAAAACAACACCAAAACCCAAAGGCAGCTGCCTGTTGCCCCAGAGAGCTGCAGGTGCCCTGGGCAGAGGGGACGATGTCTTTTTGCCCCTCCCTTTGTTTAATGTAGCTCTGGGGTACCAGGGAAATGCCAACCCCCCCCCCGAAGGAGAGGATCCGAGGTGTTTGTACCCTCCTTGGTTGTATCTCCTCTCCACTTGTGGAGCTGGGTGTTCTGGGGACCCAGGTGCCCCTTCAGGCCCCCTGAGTGCTGTGAACCCCCCCAGCAGTGTTGCAGATGTCCCACGGGCAGCATTCAAACCCCTCCTGCCCAGTTCCTCAAGCGCTCCCTGGTTTCTGTCTCACAAGAAAAGGCGACTTCCAGCCCCTGATTTACCTTCTCTGTGCCACTTATGCCTCCTTTTTTCATGTGCATGGATCATATCCCCGCATATTTATCTCATCTTCAAAATAAATGTTCCCCCTCATCCTTCAGTCTCTGCTCATCTGCAAGTCTTGCGGTGTCTCCAATAATTTTTGTTGCCTATCTCTTGACCCCTTCTATTCCTGCTGTATCTTTTTGAGATGGATTGACTGGAAACGAACACGCTATCCCAGGCAGGACCACAGCACTGATTTATGTGCTGGCATTAGAATGCTCTCAGCAATCTTTTTAACCCCATTCTTCCTCAAATTTCCTTTGTTTGTCTGTTGGTGCCTGTACACATAGAGTGGAGATTTGCACATGGATGTCTCTGCTGACCTTCTCCCCTTTTCCCAAACATTTACAGCTAATTTAGACCCCATCATGTGCTCCTTCCCACCTGCAGCATGCTTTGCATTTGCCTCTCTGCTCACCAGTGCTGCCCAGCCCTCCAGCTTTATCAGGGAAAACCCTTGGGAGGTTTTCCACCTCTTGACAAACCAAAGGCATTTGCAAGTTTTGCTCTTCACCCATTCACTTTTTTCCCCTGCTCATAAGCGACTGCATTACACAGCACCATGTCCTGAACACATCCCTGTGGTAAACCTGCAGCAAAATTCTTTTCCCCCTTGGTTTTCAGGTGGTTTCTCCCCTCATCAGTGGCCTCCCCTTCTCCCAGCGCTCCCATTTTCCCATTTTCAGCCCAGGTGGCACAAAGGTCATAAAGGATTCCCCTGGTGAGGCCACAAAGGGGAGGCTGAAAGGTTTTCCATCCTCCCTGGGATTAAAGATTTGAGACAGAACAAAGACAAAGGATGGGAAAGAGGGTGGGGAACACTGATCTGAGACCCTGGATTTGGGCTCCAGCTTCCCTGGAGAGCACCACCACAGCAATAAAGTGCAGGGGAAAGGATCACAAGCACCTGGGGCTGAACAGAGCCACTATCCAAGGGAAGTCCTCCCATGCACCCCCCTGTCCCTTGTCTGCACCCAAGGGTGCAGCAGGTGAGTGTCCACACTTCACCCACAGTCCTGGCCAGCAAGGGGGTCCCCATTCCTGCTGGGCAAAGCTGGGAGCAGAACTGGCTGCTGGAGGCAGAGCCCCACTCCAGGCTCTCTGTGTTTTTCCAAGAACTGGAAATGTGTTTCCCCCGTCGCCAGACATATTTCTATTCAAATCAGTATCAGCCATTCTGTGAGATATTTGCCTTCCTGCATTTATTTCCCAATAACAAAGCTGTCCTCAGCTTTTTAGAGCTGGTATTTTTATTTTATTTAGTTAATATTTTTAAACATTACTACTGCTATAATAAATGTTAACTATTTGTGCAGAGCTCTCATTGCCTTTGCAGGGGCCTTTATGTGTGCAAAATAACAGCAAATCATAATAAATAATAATAATAAATTATTATGGTTGATTACAAGGGAATGTGCTACATTTTTATAAGCTCTAGACCACCTACAGCTCACAAAATATAATGGGAAACATTAAGCCTTTAACTGGTTTTATACATTCCCTTCCCCCTCTTCTACTCCCCATGTTCTGTAATAGATTTACAAACAGTGTAAGGGGGGGAAAAAAAAATCTTCCCTTATAAGAATAGCATCAAAATTCTCCTCAGCTTTCCAGCTGCTGAGTGTTTCTGAAGCCTTCAGTGAAATGCAATTAGTATCTTTTACCGCCTGCCTTCTGGGGATACTGACATTATTATCTTATTGCAGTTTCACCTTGACATGCAGATCACAAGGCAGCGAGCTGGATTCTGTCTCCAGACGCCTTGAATTGTGGCATTGCCCCAGCTGGCTCAGCGAGTCGAGAAAGGAGAAGGAGGAAAAAAGGAGAGAAGAGCCATTTTCTCATCCTGTGGATCTCAGCTTTTTTTAAAAAAGGAGAAAGAAAAAGTGCAAATAAATATAGGGAAATGGGAGCTGTGGGGGGAAAAAGCGTGTTCCTGCTCATGTCCAAGGAGAATGGGCATGGCCAGGGGAGCATCTGCTCTGTGCCAGCCCCGAGCTGCCAGCACAGCTCTGGGTTTCCAGCAGGACCTGCTCCCCTCCCTCCAGTTCCCTGCAGGGTTCAATTCCATATGGACACATTCCCAGATCTCTATTTCACTGCAAAAAGGAAGGGAAAAAAGAAGGGACAGAGAGGATGAGAGGAGGAAAACCCCACCATCAGAAGTGCTTTCCATGTCAGGAATGACCAGAGGGACACACCTGTCCCTCCTTGTCCCTGCTGGTGAGGTTGGCCCTGTCAGGGCTGAGCCACACAATAGGGAATGGCAGCAGCCACACATTTCTTGTCTGAGGCTTTTTCTGATCAGCAAAATGTGACATTAACCTTCAGAATATCCACCTGAAAGGGTCAGCTTTCCTCTTGCTTCCAGGCAGCATTTCTCCAGCCTTCAGAGCAATTTTGGGGCAGCCCTGAGCCTGTGTCTCCCCATCCCTGCAGCATTTTGGGTGAAATGTTTTCACCAGCCTGAAACCTGCCCTGGAGACCTTGAGATGGGTGAGGATTGGAGCCTACCCACATGTGCATGGTGTCCTCTAAAGCAACTCAAACCTTGGAAGCCAAAGCTTCCATTATCCTAGAGTTCACACCAATAACCACGCTGTTAATCTTGCTGAACACTGGTGTAGCACAGCTGGGAAGCAATATTTAATGGGAATGCACAAAATGGATGGAGGGAACCTGGGTGGCTTCACCTTCCACAGGTCTGACCCTGGGCAGATGTGGTGGCCTCTGTGTTGGTCAGAGGAGCCACAGCTGGAGGTGTGGTTCAGGTGCAAGGCCTGTGCTGGAGCTGTGGGAATTGTGTTCCAAGTTACAGATGGAATCAGCTGAAAATCCAACCTGTTCTCTGCTTTTCTTCAGCCCATTCTTCTCTCTTATTACTCTTAATTAACACTAATTCTCTGCATACAACTCCAATGGTCTCATATCCCCGAGAAACCACTGTGTGATCATATTCAAGTATTGAGATCTCTGTGCCCCCAAGAGGGATGAGACAGCAAACCCTGAAGGATTCACACCCAGGGATATCCTCCAGAAGGCTTTTCTCATCTGAGTTCAGGTCCTTTTAATTCCAGTAGGGAATTTTTGATCATCCCAATGGCCTCCTCTGGACTGGCAGTGAGGGTTGGGAGCAGCTGAGCTTTAAGGTCGCTTCCAAACCCAAACCATTCTGGGATTCTGTGAAGAGAGAAGAGAAAGCTTTCAGGTACTTGGTTACTTCCAGTTCCCTTGCAGAAGAACATTTCCAACCTCTCCACGGCCCTGATGCCCTCTCCTGTTCCTGGCCAACCTGCTGACATTGGGCTGGCCCAGCAAAACCCAGCTCACAGCTCTGTCTGCTCAATGCAGCAGCACCACATCCATCTCAAAACTGCACCACGTCCACCTCATTTACACTGGAAATTGTTTGGGTACGTGACTAAAACCACAAAATCCAAGTCATATAAATGTGATCTGCACCAAAATGGAGCTCCCAGCTACTGCCAGATCCTCAGTGCCTCTCTGGAGAGGACCAGGCAGGATATTTGGTGCTCTAACACACAATCAGAGCAGATCCAAGCATCACCCCAGCTCCCTTGCCTTGTCCCAGGATGGTTTCTGACAAATAATCACAATAGCCCAGCCTATGACACTCTCATTTTTCTATCCAAACGGGGTTGGGGTTGTAAAAGAGGCGCCATGCAAGGAATCCCTCTGTCTCTTGGAATGCCTGCACATTTTTTTTCATTTAAAAATATTTGGAAAGAAGGGATGGTTAAACAAAGAAACAAATACTAAATAAACCTCCTTGTTTTTCTGATGCTAGACTGGCACAGGCAGCTTGTAAGAATTAGTGATTCCAGAGAGCAACTGGCTAATTTCCAAGGGAATAGGGAGAGAGGGAAAGAGGAGCAGCAATAATTTACAGCTTAACCCATTTGTATTTTCTCTTTACAGCTCTCATCTGGATTACCAAATGCAAATTATTTATGGTATTTTATTAGCAAACCCTTTTAGTGCACTGGTATGTGAAATTCCTTCCAAAATCCCAGTTTTTCATCCAAGGGGCTGCACCCCTCTTGGTCTTACTTGGAAAGGTGAGTGTCCCTCCAAGGTTTGGGCGGGCATCATCACCTTTACACTGTCACAGGACACTGCCACCAGCAGCACAGCACAGACCCCATCTCTCTTTGGCAGCAGCACACAGAACTCCCGAACTATTGTTTGCTCCTCTTGTTGTGATCATCGTGTGAATGCAACACGAATGCAAAAGAACACAGCTGGTATTGAGACTGTTGCTTTCAAGATTCTAGGAGAGGATCAAATGAAGGAGAAAATTAAATTAAAAAAGCAGCACTTAATTATGTAGGCTGCTTTTGTGCTCTCTCCTTCCTCTGTGTAGTAGTTTCCACCTGAAAATCTTTAAGTGCTTTAGAGCTGGTAATTAAATCTCAGAACTACTGCAGAGAAGGATGCAAGGAAAGCATATGCAGCTCACTTGATTTGTCTGTTTGATTATACATTAACTTTGCATCTCTCCAGCCCTCTGCTCTGCCAGGACACTCCTTGCAGTTAACTCAAGGTCTGCACAAATGCTTGCAATGCTGTCCCTCAGTGAGGGAGTCTGCTAAAAAGGGGGTTGCAAATGGGATTGGGTGGGAGCTGGGATGTGTGGATCCTCCTGGGCACCCAGCCCCATGTGCTGGGGCCAGGGAAATTGTTCTGGGGCTGGAGAAAGTGTTCTGGGGCTAGCACAGTGCCAGGAGCCTCTCTGCTGTGGGCACCCACCTGCACCAGCAGAAAAGTGCTGCTCCCAAGCATGTCCTCTGTTCCGTGGGACCCACCCACTGTGGTGGCAAAACCTGACATGAGGGTGTTGGCTTGGAAAGCTGGGTCAGCTCCCTTCCTCCACTGGCCACATTTGAAACCAGCAGCTAGGTCAGAGTACAGCCTGGGGGGTACCAAGAGCCAAGTTTGTCCCTCATCAGAACAACCCACAGGATGATACTCAGAAATGCCCCAAATCCTGTGCACATAGGGCTTGGTAATCCCAGTTCCAGGGCACAAACCCCCAGCTGCTCACAGCTGAGCTCAGCACCTTGAGCTGAGCTCCTCATGGCCAAAACCCTTCTCATCAAGGAGGGCTCCTTTATCAGGATGGAGCTTCCTCCTCTCAGCAGCCCTGGAGCTGGGATCCTCCCTGCCAGGACAGCCCTTTTGGGATCCTCCCTGCCAGGACAGCCCTTTTGGCACCCCAGCAGCCTCTGTGTCATCATCACCACATTGCTTCAGAGAGGATTGCCCTGGTGGCATTTGAGAGAAGCTGTTGAAGAGCAGCTTCAGCAAAAGTGGTTTAAGATGTTATTTTCAGAGAGCAAGGAAAGCACAGGGCAATGCTCATCTGGCAATCCAAAGCATTAGCAGGAGTTCTGGCAGTGGATCCCAAAGATTATGAAAATTAAAATGTCCTTGAAAGCACAATCAGAACTGTGGCTGGCACAGATGCTGCTGCAACACCCAGACAGCTCTAAAGAGGGGGATCTGCTGGGAAAGTGCAGTTTCATGGCATGAGAAAGCCCAGCTCATGTTTTCAGCCTCCTGACATGGAACTGTGTTTGCCTCTCCTGGCTTGCTGCTCGTGCAGAAGCCCCTGGGGTGGCTGAGATGGAGAGGACACCAAAGAGCCTCCCATGCTGGCCCCAGGCTGCTCTGCAGCTGCCTGGCAGCTGTGGAATCAGCAAGGCTGCTGCCTGAGCTCACAGGGGATGTGGCACAAAGTGGAAGGGGACAAGATGCCAGCAAGGGACCCACTGCACAGCGTGGATGTGACATCAGCCCTGGCTGCAGGGTCCCTGCCCACAGGAATCAGCAGCTGAAAGGATCCATTGCAGTATCCCCAGTGCTCTCTAACAGTGAGGAAATACTTCAGGAGTCAACAGATACTTGACATTTTTAATGGTGCAGGAAGGTTCTATGATTTTACATTTTGTTTTGGATACCAAAGGCCTGATTTTTTCCCCCCTATTTATTCCAAGAAAAGCAAGACTAACCCAGCAGCATCAGCTGGTCTGGTCAGGAAGGTGATTCTCTGTGCCACCAAAATTGCTCAAACAGAGACAAAAGCCAAAGGTACAGTTTTGTGTGTAAAACAAAATTTAAAACTGGAGAGGACAGCAAACAGCAATTAGTATTGCTAATGAGAGTCTTTGTAAGCTTTTAAATCATAACTATAATATATTTAAAATCTGACTGTAAAGAAAAGAAATCTGGAGTGGGCTAAGAATGTCAGAACAGATGTTGTTCCTCCTCCCTTCAGAGAAAACTTTACCAACCATTTTGAAATGAGATTTTGCTGAGCTCAGTGTAATTCCGTGAAAAACTCCAGGTGAATTGAAACAACCTTTTCCCCTGGAAGCTGTTCCAACAGCTGAGCTCCCTGAAGGACCAGCTGCAGCTCTGGAGCCTGGCCATAGCAGAGGGGCAGAGGGACAGCACTTCTCTGCTCACAGCACCTGGGCCAGTCCTTACAGGAACATTTTTCTCAGACCCACCTTGACAGCCTTGGGTTTGGGTTGTTTTTTTCGGTTGGTTTGTTGTTTTTTTCCGCCTCCTGGATTCCTGCCCTCAAACATAATTTTCATGCACAGGATGAGTGGAAGGGACAGATCCTTCTCCTGGTTGCATTATGGGCAGAGGAGCTCGGTGCATGCCTGGGGTACAACATCAGGAGACCAAGCCTGCAGTTCAGCAGCGATCACCTGGTGTGCTGTGTCCTCTTCCTCCTCCACAGAACCCCTCAGCTTCTTCCCAGCCCCTTCTGGGACTGGACTGCGATGGAAAGAAGCAGAAGAGTCAACTCAGCCCCAGCAAGGAGGGTCTCAAAGAGCAAGAGCCCATCAGAATGAAGCTTTGCAGCCTTTGGCTTGCCACAGAGAGGAGTAAGGATTCACCTTATACAGAGAATTTAATTGCAAAGTGGGAACTCAGTTCAAGTCCACCTTCACCCTGCCAGCACTGGGCACAGGGAAGCTGCCCACAAACTGCTTACAGAGGGCCCTGGCTGCATCCTTCCAAAGGCAGCTTATCCATCCTCCTTCCCAGGAGAGCTTTCTGCTGGAGGCCTGGAGCTGGTGCAGGTGTTTTCCTCCAGCCTGGCCAGATGTGGCTCAGACAAACCCGATTTCAGCGAGCCCGGGGGTGCTGCTGCATGGCCGGACCTGACACTGGCTGCTGCTGTCATTTTTGGTGAAAGCAGCTCGGGCAGGCCTCCTGCTGTCTTCGTGATGATATTTGCATCGTTTGAGTTCGAGCTGATAAAACAATCCACGGTTTTAAGCGCTCAGGACTGCCAGCAAATATAGGAAATAGGCAGGGCTTATTTGCCAGAGCATTCAGCATTTGCTGCAGAGGTTTCACTCTTTCTCCACCCAAGATACCCAGGAAGAAAAACATTGATAGCAAAGATTTAATCGTTCCCATGCTTAAAGACAATATGCTTTTTAATGCCTAGCAGTACCACCTTGGGAGGCATTTTAATGCCAATTACAGCTTCCATTCCGCAGCACTGCCCCAAACCCCCCTTTTCCCATCACAAACCCTGACGCAATGAGCCCATCAGAGCAGGGCCAGCCCTGAAATTTCCACTTCTCCAGCGAGACCGGCCCCGACCGTGCTCCCAGCCTCTCTTGTGATGTTAAGGGCGATAGATAAAAATAACTCGGACTGCATTGTTCTGCTATTTATAGGCTGGGAAGCCAAGAGCACAAAGGCAGCAGCCCCGGGGCTGTGCGGAGCTGATGACCCTGCTCCCCCGCCTGTCCTCGCAGGGTCCGTGGGGGGAGCACCGGGGACAGGGGAAACCGGGCTGCTGCAACACAAAGAGGCTTTTGAAAAGCCCAAAGGGCAGCTCAGCCCGCAGGGTGAAGAGCCCCAGCGGGGCCATTGTGCTGCCAGGGCCAGGCGAGCCCGTGACAAAGGCTGGGGCAGCCCGGGGCGGCGGCTGCCGGCCGGGAGGGATGCGGAGCACGGGGCTGATGGAAAATCCCCCTCCGAGGAAACAGATGGGGCTGGATACAGATGCAAAGCGACCCTCATCCCAAGGCCATCAGAGAAAACCAGCCTCTCCAGACCTAAAGTCGGGAACATAATAGGGCTTTTCAGGGATGTAAAAACGGAATTTCCTCCTTGTCGTGGCATTAGCCGCAGGAAACAAAACTCCTCTGCCAAACCGAGCTTCGTAAGATGCCCCTGATAGTAAATCAACTTTACATTGGCGTTTTGGTAGGGCGACCAAATGGTTTTCGTGGGTTTAGTGGGGTAAAAGGGACGGGCATGAGGGAAAAGCAACTCGTGGTTCTGCAAAACAACCCCATGGAAGTGTCCGGAGACAAAGTGACAGCCAGGTACATCTGCGGGGTTCACTGGGGACAACGCGTCACCGAATTAGGCAGCCAAATTCATTTTCAGAAACAGAGAATACGTTCAGCTAAAACAAACACCGTTCAGAATGAAGGGATGAGCTCAGTTCATTTACTTTGAAATTCTCCATTAGCTACTGCACGCTAATTATCTCCCTTTCTGAGTTTGGGCTTTTTTTTTTTTTTTTTACACTGGAAATTTTTGTTCATCTTAAAGCCAAATAAATGCCAAGAAAAACCTGCCACCCACTACATTTATGATCAAAATAACAATTTCTTTTGATAAGTTCCTGCAGTAACAGTGGCCCAGAGAAAATATATTCAGTGAAGATCACTCACTGCTGAATACTTTCCTCACTTCTTCCCTCAAACCAGTGATGTCTTTTTTTTCCCCCTTGTATAAACAGGATACTTTTTAATGGGGTAATTTGTACTACAAACTCCTGAAAACACGTTTTGATTTTATTTTGCTTTTTGTGGTTCCTAAAGCCCTAGTTTTGAAACAGACGCAGATAAAAGTGCTTTGAGGATTTTATTTCTGTGTCTCCAGATTGCTCACTAGAGAGCCAAAAGTCACTCCTTGCCTCTCAATCAAGGCCTGAGCAAAATTTAGACCCTTGCAGAGATAATCAGACTTGTCAGGTTACTCTAAAAGGCAGCAAAACCTGGGCCAGCATTTTCCAAAATGTTGACATTACACACTCCAGATCCTGCAGACCTTTATGAAGGATTTCAACACAAATTTATCTGTAGAAGAGGAAAGTTTTACTCTATTTCTAAGCAAAGCAGAGTGGAATAAAGGAGTGATTTCTTGCCTTAAGAAGGTACCAACCAAAAGGTGTGAAACTGAGTTATGTGGGCTGGGACAGATCTCTGCTCTCCTCCAGCATGGCTGGGCCACACTGACACACTTTGTCACCTCTTGTCACTTCACACCTCTCATCCTCCCAGTCTTCATTTGCCCAGCTCACCCATCTGTTCCCTGCTGACACAGAGCAGGATGGATGGCACAGACTGGGGCTCTCCTGCCATTTATTTAAAACATCTAATTTGGGATCCTTGCCCAGTGCAAACAGCCTCACAAAGCCACCCTGAGCTTCCAAAAGAGCAGGGTTAGGGGGAAACATTTGAGATCTGGGTGGCTGAAACATCAGGATTTCCAGCATGAGCCTGGAAGGGGCTGTTGGATCCCTGTTTCCATAGCTAAACCCTGGGTTTTGACTGCCTCCGCTTGGAGTTATCCCAGGAGAAAAGGAGTTTGGGTTTTGGAAGTGCAGAGCAACTCCCACCCCACTGATGGGAGCATCCTGGGGTCCTGCAGCCCAGGCCAGCAATGCCCCAGCTGCAGGAGCCCTGTGCTGGGCACTGGTCCTGCCCATGAGGAAAGGTCTGTTTCTCATGGCAGGCCACAGGGATCAAGGGTGAAATCAGCTGAGCTGAGGGAAATCAACCATTGGTGACCCCAAACACCAGAAACTTCCATCCTCTGCAGGTAACCTGAAACTAGAGACCCAAAATGGACACAAAGAGGCAGAAATAAGGGTTTTAAATCTGAAAAAACACAAGTCCTGTCTCCCACCGTCATGTGAACACCCCAATTCTGTCACTAAGCACCTCAAATTTTGACAAGTTCTTAACTTCACTTCATGTGGATATCCTGTATGGGAATAACCAAACCAGATCAAAGAAAAGTCCTCCTTGAGTAGTCTTAAAATGTGTTTTTTTCCTATTCCCCCAGGGATCCCTTCAGCTCTGTCCTGCCCCAACCACAATCCATTGCATGTGGCCTTTGGGAAAATTATTCCCAAAACATTAATAGGCTTCTGGAAACACAAAATGCAGTATCTGAACCTTGTGGAAATGATGCAACTTTTCTAACTAATTTTTAATTAGTTGTTTTAATTAATTGTGGGCAGTGCCCATTTTAAGCCAGCACTAGTGAAGTTCCTTCACAGGCTCTTATCATTATTTTGGTGATTAAATCACCAAAACCTTACTTTTGTTAAAACTAGCACTGACAAGCTTCAGTAAACAAAGCCAAAGTGAGTTGAAGATCGAACATCTGAGATCTTAAATGTATGGTGCTTCAAGGACATTGGAGTGACCAAAAGATACAGAGAAGATGAAGGCCTGGAAAGCTGGAGACTCCCCAGCTGAGAAAAAGGTGATAAAAACACAAAAGAAAAAATGGCATGAAGAGTGAGAAATCAATAACCAAGAGACTATAAAATACTAATTAATGAAGATAAATATGCAACCTAGAACCAGTGAACATCAATTTCTTTGTTTGTTAAAAATATATAAATGAGTGAAAAAGTCTTGTATCATCATCTGTGTGGAGGGCAGAACTTTGTCACTCACACACTCCCCTCTTGGCCAAGAATAAAGTAAAGCACTGCTCTCTAACACCAAAAGACAGTTTAGGGAGTTTTATTTATCCCAATGATTTTGGAGGATTTGGGAACAACCTCAGCCTGACATTCATCTCACCTGATATCTGATATCCACCGTGAAAGATGGTGCTGGAGTTGGACCTGGGGCTCCCAGCTAGAGGGAAGAGGAGAAGTAGCTGGACAAACCATAAAGCAAAGGGTTTTAAAAAGCCATCCCAACTGCCCCCAGTACTTTTCAAAGCCCAAAATGGGTCTTTCCCCCTTGCTAGGCACCCATCTGTGCCCCCCAGCTCTAATTAAGCATCTGCTCTGCAAGAAGCTAACAAGTTCTTCTGCTGATAATCCCGACCAGCTTGGCAGCATTATTTATAACACAGCCACAGAGAGCCCCTGCTCCGGCCGAGTCACTTCATTGTCAGAGTGAGATGTAGCTATATCATTATTTTAGCAGACATATAAAATATAATCCAATTATATGGCGGATACGTGGAATTCCCAATGATTTCAGAGCACGCTGCTTTATTCAGGAGGGGGGAAAAGATTTAAAGAGACAGCTTGTCACTGGGCATCAAAGGATTTGGGATGATATTTAGGATAACAGTTTATAGACATGGAGCAAATCCTATTATAATGCCACATGGCCATCAGGCTGTCACAGTGGCTGGTACAGTGCATGTCTGGGCAAAGATGCCAGCCAGGAGCGTGGTCACCTCAGAGGTGTGTCCTGTGTGGGAGCTGCAGGTGTTGTGTGCAGCACCTCGACAGCCCCTGTGTCACCCCCAGCTCTGTGCTGTCCTCCCTGCCAGCTGGGCCCAGGGCTATGGAGCACCCTGAGCCTCAAATGGGTGAATTTGGGTTTACCCTGCAATCCCCCAAGCACAGGGTGTGGAAAGAATGGAACCAGAAGAGGGAAAATGGGGATTTACCCAGCTCAGGATCTGTGACCATGGACAAGACCACAGCAACAGCTCTGGTGTCTCAGTTTGATCCAGTGCTCTCTTTCCAAGGGGCTGAGCCACATTCTGTGGACAAGAAGGCTCTCCATGGCTTCACCCAACTTTGGTTTGGGCCTGGCAACCAAGTGAGAAGTGGAGAGGAGAGCTGGGAACTCAGAGGAGCACTCAGAGCACAGTGTGGGGCTTTTTTGTATGTGACTCATGATCAACACAACTCCAAGGCCTGTGAAAGCACAAAAGCTGATTCCTCAGCCAGATACCAGGGGAGCTCCCAAGTGCCACAGGGATGAGCTCAGAAAACAGCCTGGATGGCTGGACATGCCACACCCATGTGTCAGCCATGGCCAGGAGCTGCTGGGACACTGCAAAATTGTGTGCAGCACCCAGCAGAGCTGCTGTGGCTGAGCAGGGACCCTCAGCCCACACTGCTGCACCCAAAGTGCTGGGGGGAACATGAACCATCTCCACCATCCCTCTCAGCCTGCAGTAAGCAACACAAAATAAAGCCATTCCTGCCTCCCTTTGCTTTTTTCTCTTTGTTTGCTCTTTCCCCTCAGCAGCACTCACAGGTTTCACGCTCTCCTGTTGACAGCTGTCCCACCTCTGCTCACCACCCACCCCTCATGCTTGTATTTTGGGTCCCTGGTCCTTCATGGCACCTGGAACCCTGCCGTGGTGTCACCCATGTCCCCAGCAAGGTGATGCACACTGAGTTGCCACCCCACTGTGGTGGACAAGGATAAAAGGAGTAATAAAAACTAATTTGCTGAACAGGAGCTACTCTCCTTTGTGTGCAGTCTCTAGGGAGCTGGGAGGACTAGCAGCAGGAATACAAAAAAAAGTCCTGGATACTTTATAAAACAAGAGAGATTCATTAGTGTCTGAAATATTCAGCACAGCAGCCTCAAAATGAAACCCCAGCCTTGCTGCTGCCAGCTTGTAAGGAAAGTGAGGGTGTCTGCTATTTACAGGAGTGACAAGGGGATTTTTCCTTTTCTTTTTTAAAATACATGTTAATCCAGCTGGTGCAGTGACAGTAACACCCACAGCATCCTTCCCTGGGGAAGTCCTGGCAGCATTTTCCACTCTGTAACTCAGTCTCCAGTGAGGGGACCCACAGAAGCAGACAGAGCCCTGTGCCCAGCTCACACAGACCCCGAGCTCCAGAGGATTTTGGGGCCCTGCAGGGCTGTGCTGGGGTAAATGAGGTGCAGTGATGTGGCAGCAAGGAGCAGCTCCAGCAGCAGTGGCAGGGACGTCCCCACAGCTGCCAGATGGGTGCAATAAAAGGCTCATTAATGGGGATCGTTGGACCTCAATTTCACAATGCTGGATGAAACCTCCTCAGTAAGTATCATTATTATGGCACTCTCAATCAAGTCAAGCAGCTTTATGACAAAATCAAAAGTTGTGATCCAAGCAGCAGAGGGATGGGGAAGCAGCCTATTTATTTTGCTTTGGGTTCACAGCAAGGACCCAGCAGCTGCCAGGACGCAAGAATGATTGTGACATCCCCAGGCAGCTGGGGACAGCTTTAAATGTCATCACAGCCCCCTGCCCTCTCACCTCCAGACCTCTCCAGGTCCACAGAGGGATTATGCAGATACCACTGTGCTGGTCTGTGGCTCAAAAACAAGAGGGAAAAACCTCCTGGAATCATTAAGGTTGGAATACATCTCTAAAACCATCACTCCCAACTGTTAACCCAGCACTGATAAGTCTGACACCATGTCTCTAAGCACCACACCAATACATTTTTTAAATCCCTGAAGGGATGGGGACTCCACCACTTGCCTGGGCAGGCTGTACCAGGGCCAGACCGCCCTTTCTGTGGAGAAATTTTTTGTACTAACCAATCTAAACCTCCCCTGGTAATTTCCTCTTGCCCTGTCCCTTTCTGTTGGAGAAGAGAACAACCTCCACTTGTCTACAGTCTCCTGTCAGGCAGTTATCAGAGTGAAAGGAGACCCCTTGAACCTCTTTCCTCCAGGCTGAGCCTCCCTCAGCTCCCTCAGAGGCCAAACCCAGCCAGACCCATCCAGGGATGTGAACAGCAACATCCCAGCCATGTGCTATGCTGTGATCTTCCTACAGAGCACCTCATGCTGCATTTACTCCCTAAAACTTCTTCCAGATACCTTTTCCCATCAAAACCCTTTTCACTGATTTGCACTCCCCTGTCTCTATAACCTCCTGCCGTTTTCTTGTTCCACATGTGGCAGTTTTGCTCCATTGAACTCTGTAGAGTTCAGATGCCACCAGAGACAGCTGGTGCATGCAGCAGGAGCTCCCAGTCCTCATCCCAGTCCCCATCCCAATCCTCATCCCAATCCTCATTGCAGTCCCCATCCCAGTCCTCATTGCAGTCCTCATCCCAGTCCCCATCCCAGTCCTCATCCCAGTCCCCATCCCAGTCCTCATCCCAGTCTTCATCCCAATCCTCATTGCAGTCCCCATCCCAGTCCTCATCCCAGTCTTCATCCCAATCCTCATCCCAGTCCCCATCCCAGTCCCCATCCCAGTCTTCATCCCAATCCTCATCCCAGTCCCCATCCCAGTCCCCATCCCAGTCCCCATCCCAGTCCTCATTCCTTGGCTGAATGTCTGATTTTTCTGCTTCTCCTTGGTGTGTAAAGCACCTCCAGAAGGAGGAGGAGCAGGATGGTGATCACCAGGCTGGTGCAGGGGGTAACTCAGCCAGGCTGGTGCCCTGCTGGGATGGCAAAATCCCCCATCCACCAGCTCCAGCTCACAGCTGTAGGGCACCAACACCACTTGGCCCACGAGCACCCTGGATTTGGGAACAGCTCTCACTCCTGATGTGCCTCTCAAACCATGGTTTCTCGGCACATCCAGCACATCCCAGCTGTCATCCCCACTGAGGCGGGAAGATGGGATGTGGGGCTGCAGAGCCAATGCCGACTGGCAGGGAGGGAAGCAGATCAGAAGATCACTCTCTGAAGAATTAGGATCCTAATCTGCCTTAAACTGCTCAGTGCTGCCACGGGCCCTCCTCTCATCCCATGGCAAGGACAAGCAGATGAGCAGAGCAAGGTGGAGCCTGGCATGGGGCTCACAGCCACAAAACAGAGGCTGGCAAAGTAAAGATCATGCCTCAATTAGACTTTGCCCTTCATTATGTAGTTTGCTGTCACCTGGGCTCATTAAAAGCCAGCTGCAGGTAGGAGGAAGCATCAGAGGGATTATCCAAAGCAGTGTGAGCAGATCTGATCTCTCTCAGCAGCAGCAGGCACAAGAGCCAAAGTCTCTTCCTGTTCCTGGGAAAAGCAGCCCAGTGAGGACACGGTGATCCTGCTGCCTGTGCAGCATCACCTGGGAGCAGCAGCAGCCACAGCCTCTTCCCAAATGTGCTTCTCTTTTCTTTTAATGGCATTTGTGGCACCCAGGAGATACCAGAGCAAGGCAGAGCCACGGGCTTCTGAAAATGCCAAGGCACAGGCACACAAGGGAAAAGTGAGCCAGACCTTGAGCTCTGGCTAAGCACCCTGAGGCTGCCAAAGGCATTCTGGTGAGGAATGGGGATGGTATTTCCATGCTGACACCAGGGAAACAAGGAAGCCTTGAGGGAATCACTGGTGCCACAGGAGGCCACACTGGACATCCTTGCCCAATGGACGCTGACTCTGTAGGGTTTTGTGCTTCCTCCAGGGCACTTTCATCCCAGCCAGATTCCAGCAGACACCACATGCCCAATCCCTCAACTGTCACTGCAGGAATTTGGCACTGGGCAGGAAAGGAACATCCATAGCCTGGGTCAGAGGAGATGGCAAGGGGCAGTTCTGCTGCCTGCTCTGTGCTCCTCTCACAGGAGTGGCCAATTTGGAGGCTCAGAGCTTTAAAACTCTGTTTTCTTTCTCTTCATTACTTCTTCCACCTGGGAGCAATCTCCCGCTGTTGGAAAACATACCAGTTTAAAAATTTTGGTGTAACTTTAGTCAAGGGGTTTTGTTTGCCTTTGCCCAGGGATAAAGAATTTTAAGTTTCTTTCCGGGGCATTGTTTCTCTAGGTAAGGCCTGATGAACTCAACACCCCAACAGACCGGGAGGAACCCAAAAGATAAAGGGCCATCAGTGGCCATGGACGGAACATCAGTGGCCACCTCGAACATCCACCCCAGACTCTGCCTCTGGCAGGGGTGGAGACAACTCCTCCGGAAAACACTGATAAGAAAATCAAAGAATGAAGATCTAATTAACATCAGAAGCGAAGAAATCCAGATCCAATAGGAGATCAAATACTGAGAACGACTTGGGACCAATGAACACTGACCCAATTCGTTTCTATGAGTTTTGACTGTGTAAAAAGTGTAAAAATCTAGTAAAAGCCATGTGTGATGGAATGCTTCTCTCTGCACACCCGGGCTATGTGTGGATGAGATGATTTCTGTGGTACATCCTGGCCAGAACAGAATTCTGGCCAGATAATAAAGTAAAGTCTTGACTCTAATATTTAAATGTTGCTGGAGGGTTTTTGTTTTTCCAGCAGTTGTAGTGACACTGCCACTGCAGCCTGGTTGCTCAGGGGGACCTTTCCAGCCCAGTGCAGCCTTTCCTCCTCCAGCACTGCGAGTTCAGCTCTGTGCCACGGAGCAGTTTGACTCTTCACAACCTCTCAGCATTGGGATGCTGCTGCAGGGTGCCAGTGGGAAAGGCACGTTCCCAAAATACACTGAAATCAAAACCACACAGTCCCTGCTGTGCAGAGAAGAGGAAGGGAGTCAGTGAACAAATATTTGCCTGGCTACCCTGCTTTCTAGCACAGAGAGTCTGAAGAAGCAAAAGCCCAGCTTTCCAGTAAAACTCAGCCCACTGGTGCTGCCCACACTCAAAACTGTGGCAGTTTGGTACCTTCCCAGTGTTTGGTCTCATTTTCTATTGAGGAAGCCAACAGAACAAGGGGAAGGAGTTGGTTTCAGAGCACACAAAGCCAAACTGCTGAGTAATAAATCAGCCAACGCCTCCCTTGCTGCTCCAGGACACTGAAAGTTGTGCCAATTGCTTCTTCTCTCAGCACTGTTGGTTTTACATCCACTCCAGAGGTCCCAGGACTGTTCTCACTGTGTGTCTTGGGTCACACCTGGAGCACAGGGCAGACATGGGCCCCAAGGTGGTGGTCACCTGCTAAACACACATTGTCTGTCCCCTGCTCAGGAAAGTCATTTCTCCAGCAGGAGGGCTGACGAAGCCTGATCTCCTCTGCACCATGTCTCATTGCTTGGCATTTTATCAAAGGCATTTTGTGGGTTCAGCCCCTTAGCAGGCACTAAGGGATCCAGAAGGGAGACAGATGTGAATGTCCTGACCATGGGGAAACTTGTGAGACCATCCTGTTCCGTTCATCAGTCACTGCACTTAGAGAAACCTTGGACAGGAGTAGATGCTCTGGTGCCCAATAATTCATAATGTGGCTGTGTTTTCTGCCTGAGTTTGAGATCTCTTTCTTTAGGTGACTGCTCTGATGTTTCACACTGCCAGAATCCACTCTGCTCAGTGGGGTTTTCACTGTTCAGGTCTCTTTCCTCTACCTGCTCTGCAGCCTTTATGAAATGTGTAGTTAAAATCACTGAGATCTGACTCTTTCAATCACATCCCAGTGGAGCAAAGCCCTGAGCTGAGCAGGGAATAGGAAAGGCTTGACAACCACTCTCAGCTGAGCACAAGGAGTGCAATCACCTCAGCCACGCTTCTTTAGGAGCCAGTCTAAAAATAACACAGAAAAGCTGTAGAAATAGGAGCTCTAGTATTTTTTAGGGTGAAACAAGTGTAAAGTTCTGATGTGAATCCTTGCTCTTGCTCTGCTGACATTCCCCTCCAGCCCTCACCTCTCCCAGCCATGACCACTCTGCTTTGCCAGCTGCTGGCACCAGCTAAGGAAATTCCAATGTCTGTGGTGAACTCCAGCTCAAGGAACAGCTTGTTTTCCACTGCCCAGAGCCTGCAGCTTTAAATATGGCCCAAGGTTGAGAACAGAGCCCTTGTTTTTCATGGAAAGCCTCGTCCATCTTAACAAATTCCACTGCATCCAGGCTGTGTCACAGCGTGGTGCTTCCTGTGACTTTCCCAAGTGCAAAATAAAAATGAGAAAAGGAGCACTGTAAGAGGAAGGCAGCATCACTGGGCTTTTCCTTCTCTTCTTTCACGTCCTAGGCAGGGAGATGGAAATATTCCCTAGATTTTGACCTGCCCCAACCCTTAGAAACATGAGGCTGGTTACAAAAGCAGCATCTCAGTCTGCCCAGGCAGCGATGGCTGATGTAGATGAATCCTGCACTGCAAGAGAGAAGAGAAAAATCTCAGCTCCCTGCCCAGAGCAGCACTGTGGGACAGCTCTGGGAGTCCTCTGACAGCCACCAGCCTCACCTGGGCTGCAGGAGAGGGAAGGAGACCCCCTGGAGGCATTCTGTGCACCATTCCATGATAAACAAGGGGGAAATGATAAATAGGGAAAAACTTGCAGAGTTTCCCTGCTGTACCAATGCCCTGGCAGCAGCGGTTTCCTCCGCTCTCCTGTCACAGCCCAGGCAGCTGGGAGGGGATGAGAAGCAGCAGGGTGGGAGTGATGCAGGCACACATACACACCCTGAGCAGGTGCCAGGCTCCGGGCACCCCCTGGCACCCAGGAGGTGACAGAAGGGCTCTGCAGCCACAGCCACCGCTGCAGGACAGCCCGGGGCTTCTCCTGGCAGCAGCACAGCCTGCCCAGCACAGAGATGCTAATTGGATATAAGAGAAGGGGGAAGGGAGAGGAGTGAAGAAAGGAAGGGGAGGGGGGGATGCTGAAGCCCCAAATCAATGGGAAAACACCACAATCCAAGGCAGGCAGGATGAAACCAGCCCAGTACAACACTGTCCGGTTCAACTCGCAGCCCTGTATTATTCCCAGCTCGCATTAAGTAGCTCTGTAGTGTTAGTGCTGTTCTTGAAAGATAACTTCACCTTTGACCCCTTAAGCTCTGAGACACTCCTAAAAGTACCAGCATGTTATTACGAACAGAAGAGCAGTGTTAATGCTGAAATGCTCTATCCCCTTCTCCTCCCTCCTTGTCACCACTGGATTTTGAAGCACAACGTTATTAAAAAAAGAAAATATATGCTGGGGATGCTCCATCCCCTTCCAGCAGCAATCCCTGCGTGTGGAGAGACCCCTTTGGGTTTGCATAGCGAGGGCTGAGGCTTTTCCCAGCCTAGTCTGGTGTCGTTCCTGGGCATTTCCTGCCCTCTCTTTCTCCGAGGTTTCTGCTGTTCCCTCCTGAGGGCAGGACAGGATGCTGGCGTGTCCCTCGGAGGGCGATGCCACAGAAAGCCAGGTCACCTTCACACACTTGAAGATATCCAAAAAATGCCTGAAAGCCAAAGTACTCTAAAGCTGCTGAGGCACAGCTGGGGTTGGGTGCTGGTGCTGGTTCCGACCCTGCACAGACTGGGCTGGCACGGGCTCCATCCCAAACACCAGGAGAAACCCCTCCTCTCCCTTTCCATCCTCTCTCCTTCATCATCCTCAGCTGCCTCAGTTCTTCCTCCCAGGCTCTGCTGTTTTATGTTTGTGTTGCTTTCTCAGACTGTAAAGTCTTTGGGGGCAGGAACAGGCTGTAATCTGTGTTTGTCAAGTGCCATGTAAACGCCTGGCTAAATGTGTTTGTTTTCAACCGCTTATTTGTTTTTCGAAGGGGTAGTTACAGGAAAGTACACAGCGGAATAAGTAATTGGTGCAGAGCTGGGAGAGGATGGGAGAAGTGCCGTGTCCCTGTGGAGAGAGGCAGATGGCACCAGTGTGGCTTCCCTCCTCCTTTCTGTCCCCGAATTCACAGCCAGGGAGGGCTGGGGACAGCTCCAAAGACACAAAAGATGTGTCAAAGGGCTTTGGACATGAGTTGAGGATGCCAGGGCAGGTCACCAAGGTGTGCCCCATGCCAGCCTCTCCCCCAGCTTTATTCCTGCAGGCTCCTCTCTCTGCAGTGCTCCGAATCCATTGGATTTGCACGTCGAGGACACATATTTTATAGTGTTCTCCTTGACAGCCATACCCCGTGTCCTTCCCTTCTCCAGCCCCTCCTGCCTGCCTTGTACAACTAATGAAACTCTAATCGCTTCCACCGCAGCATCTGCAGGGCTTTGAGGGTGGAACTGAGAGCAGGCCATCAGGAAACAGCCTGATTAAAAAGTACTTTGGGGAGGGGGCACTTTGCCTGAGGGTGACAACGTCTCTTACACTTGAAATGAAATATATCCGTGTTGAAGAGTGGGAAAGAAAAGAGAAAAACTTTGGCCCCTGCGGAGGTTCAGAAGCCCTTAGGCTGTTGGCCACTGGATTCGTGCACATTGTGCTTTAGTGCTGTAAAAAGTGCCTAAAAAAGCAAGATATTGCTACCCGGTGGACTGTAAAATATCCTATCACCAGCCAGCCATACACAACGAGGATGTCATGCCATGGGGTTAGCAGCAGTATCATAGGCAAGGTAAAGATGCTTCATTGCATATATTAAAGGCAGCCCGAGCCCTAAATGCACCCTAAAGAAGATGGATCTCCTCGGGAAGCTGAGATCTATTCATCACAATCTGATTCCTAAGTGTCAATTAATCTTACAGCTTGTGTGTTGTTCCCCAGCCCTGACACATCTCTCGCTGTCTCTGACTTGCAAGAGTAATGGGAGACAGTGTTTGAGTATATAAAAGATAATTAATAGAAAACATCCTCCCTTTAAAAAACAACCACCAAACCAACCTTTTAGCACAGTACGTCTTTCCACCAGCATCCATTTCCACAGATCCAACTCGCAGCCTCCGTCATTTGGGGAATGTTAATTGCTCCGCAAGGAACTAAGTGTTTTAAAAGAGTGAGAAGGACCCTGCTCAAGTATGCGGCTAACACAAAAGAAATGGTGATTTTTTTTTAAGCGCTCATTGTTCCCCTCTCAGCACCGAGCCCGTTCCTGGCTCTTGCTCTGACATCACAGAAAAGCCACGGAGCCCCTGGCGCGGCGAGATGTAATGCAATGAGATAATGTTATTTTACTTCTAACATGACTCGGAGGGAAATAAAGCATGTGGATGGAGCCTGTTGCTCGCAGGGAGCCATCCCGGGATACAGATACAGCAGCAGGGCCAGAGGATGGAGCTGGGTTTGCTGCGTGCCACTGACGGGGGCAATGCAGGAAGGGGGAGCCCAGGACAAGATGGGAGCATGGCAGGAAAAAAGGCTCGGGAATGGGGGGAAAAAATATTCATTTCCTGTGTTAGAGAGCGGAGAGGCTCCCCAGTGGGAAGGGGTTTAGTGAAAAGTATTTCCTGGTGAATAGTAAGGATTGGGTGGAGTTGGGGTGACTGGGATTCCTGCGCGGATTTTTCGAAAGCACCCAACATGGAGCTGGACAGGATTCCTCTTGCTCCAGGAAAAACTGCTGGGAAAGCCAGAGAGGAGGTACCTGGATGGGTCAGAGCTCGGCTGAATGTGGATGTGGCTTTGCAGGAACAGATTTCCTGGGAAGAAGGGTGGAGAAGCTGCCTTACCACTCAAGGCACTAACAATGAGCATAAATGTCTCTGCTCTGCCCCCATGGAATTGCAAAATATCCAAGTTTGGCAGCATCAGCCCAGGATGGATTGTGTCCCTTCCTCCCCAAGCAGATCTGTTTGACCTGGAATATTGTGGCTGCCTCACGGCTGGGCCAGGAGCACGGTCCTGGTGCTGGAGGCTGCAGGGATGGAGCTCCAGCTCCCAGCTGTGTCCTGACATCTGCAAGCCTTCAAATACCAAATCTAGTCCAAATCTCGGCAGAGAGCCCTGGCAGCTGTGGCGCTGTGGGCCACAGAGGATGGGGTGAGCAGAACAGAGCAGCTTGTTTAGTCCCTTTCATAACGGACCACAATTCCTGCCTGGAGGGGTCAGCGAGAGTTCCTTTGGCTTTGTCCTTCCCTCTGTCTCCTGGCACAGTAAAACCTTAGCATAGATTCAAGGCTTAAAAACACCTGAAACAAACCCAAGAGGCCCATGGAAAGACATTTTCCTGGGAATGTCCATCGAGTTTTCTGGGATCCTTTGACCTCTCTTGGCTCTGGCTGGTTTTGCTGAGTGTTCCTGGGGTGCTGATTCCCCAAACTTCCACTGGGGGTTATGGGAATGACACACATGATCTGGGAGAGATCAGAGCTCTACATCCACTGAACCTGCCAGGACACCCTTACAGTCCAGTCTTCAAACAAAATCTGAGATTTTGAAATCAAAATTCTGTTTAAATCAACATTTTTCCCCTGCTTAAATATTTTTTTTTCCGAGAGTAAGGTTTTTAATATCAACAGTTTTGACTCTAAGATCTTCTGCTTGCTTCATCTTGGTTTTTAAAACCTGGTTCTCAAGTTCTTTTCTACAATTTTGGCTATGGACTAATAAACAAACCAGGCTCTCCCACTTTTATTTCCTGTGAACAGCTTTCCAGACAACACAAGCAAAGGAGAGCAAGTGAAGCACCCCATTACTGGGACAGCAAAGAAAGGTGGCCCTTTCCTACCCTCACCAACAGGAAAAAATGTGTACAGGGGCAATCTTGCAGAGGAAACCACTACAGCAACAGCCTGCCATGAACAGCAGATCCAACTCCCTGCTCTCCAAGGATGGGAGATACAGTTGTAAGTTTGGAAGCAAAGGCTGGAGCTGTCAGACCCAGTCAGGTTTCATCAGCCTGAATAAACAGGCTGTGAATCTCATAATTACAGGTTCCCCCTTAGGATTTTGGCACATATACTCCTAACCCAACCCTGGAAAGTGCAGAAGGTATAGAAATGAAACCTAATAAAGCCTAAATATTATCTCCTGTATTCTGAGGCTCAGCAAAGGTTTGATTTACATTTCTAGCAAAGGTTCTTGCAGCTGGAGCGATGGCTTGTATATTGTATTTGTCTAAGATTATAGGTGCTTTATGGCATTTACTGGATCCTGTAAATATTCTGTAAAACACTATCGACAGAACAATTATGGGAGAGGAATAACAGTTTTGAATCAACTCCTCTTGGAAGAAAAGAATGGATTTTACCCTTTGCTGCTGCAAATGATCTGCAACTCAGTAATGCTTAACAGCACATATGAGAAGAGTACTGTCAAATTTAAACCCCCCTGGCTGTTTTTTCCAAAATCTGGCCTCCCAGTTATGCTGCTGGGAAAGAGAACAAGGGCTGGGAAACTCCAGGCTGTGGCAGCATGTTGGAAGAATGGGCTGTCCTGCAGAGGAGAGCAGCAAACCTCACCCTTCTTGTTCACAACCAAATCTGCATGCTGACACCACAGAGAAGACCTCTGGCTACACCCCTGGAAATGATCTCACTCTTCACCTTCACTTGTGGCCTTTCCCCGTTACTTTTCCAACACAAGCAGCAGGGACAGAGCTTTGGGGCAGTGAAGAGCTCGGTGTGGGTCGGTGCCAAGCAGAGAGCCCAGCTCTGCCCTGGCTCCTGGGAGACGCTCTTTCCTCCTGGAAGGACCATCCCCCTCTCCTGTGTGCCCTGGGAGCCCAGGCTGTGTCCCCGTGTGCTGTGCACTGGCTGGGTGGTGCTGCTGGAGGGATGATGCTCACTCACATCTCACTCACATCCTATTTTTAGCACAGCCTGCAGCAGGTTCGTGAGTGCAGCCGGCTGTGGAACAATGCCACGGCAGAGGGGACGGTAAAACCCCACACTCAACACCGAGAAAACAGCAGCTCAATGGAAAAAAAACACTTTCCTGCCTGTGGGAATCCTCCCCAAACCTCTCTAGGGAGGCACAGAGGGGTGAGAGCTCAAGGAGGTTTAGGTGCTGGCCCATTCCCAGCTTCTCCTCCACAAAGCAGCTCCCAAGTCCTGCTGCCTCCATCTGCCTCCATCCCAGCCCCCGGGGGCTGGCTCAGGCTCTCAGGACCAGCCTGGGTCAGAGGAGTGCAGGGAACAGAGCCAGGCACAGACACACCCCAGGGCCAAGCCCTGCTGCTCTGGTGCTCCCCAGCAGGAGGGGTCAGCACTGTCCAGAGTGGCACAGCCGGCTCAGGGATCCCTAGACCAGCTCTGCTGTGTGTCCCTGCAGGCAGAGATCCAGACCCTGGCTCTGGAACTGCCAGCACACCCTAGCTGCCAGCCTGACCCCAAACCTGGCTGTGTAGGGACCAAGGTGTCTCCATCCCCACATGCCAGCCCTGCAGGCAGCAGGAACTTCTGCCATGTGTCATTTCTCAGACCCAGAGAGGCTGATGGTGCTTGTAGGATGGGAATGTCACCTTCCCTTGCCATGTCTTCTTCACTCTGTGAAATACCTGAATTTCAGTGCTTTCCCACTCCATAAAATCTGAAAATCTGAGCTCCAGCGCTCCTGCAGAGGAGGTGGGAGCTTGAGGAGCCCTTTGAGGGGACAGAGCAAAGCTTGTCCCATGTGCAGTCCATGAAGAACAAAGGTGGCTCTGGGCACTTGGGGTTGGCTGGCCCTTCCCTGCAGGCAGGATGAGCAGAAAGCACAAAGCACAGCCACCTCTGGCTGCAGCTCAGGGACCCTGGGAGTGTCACCTGCCTTCCCCTGGGCACTGTGCAGGTCTCAGCAGACCCTCAGAGATGTCCAGGCACTGGTGCTGTGCAGATCCTGTGCCCTGTGGTGGGCAGGGACTCAGGGCATGACTCCACCACCACGGGGGTCTCTGTCCCTGCCCTGGCTCTTGCCCCAACTGATTTGAGGCATTAAACCCATCTGATGTTTCCTCTCTGGGGGAAGCAGCAGAGATGCTTGTAAAGGAATCCAGATAGAATCACAGAAGACAGGAGGAAAATCTCTCTCCAGGCAGCTGGAGTGCAAATCCCTTGGAAATGGTCACACACGTGTCAGTGGTGTTGGCCCTGCCACGACCTGCCTGAGACAGAAGCAAGCTGGAGAGGGTGGAACCCCCATGGGCAGTTTTTGGGGCCAGAAATGTACCCTCTGAAAACCTTTCCCACCGTCAGAGCCACATGCATGGGGACCCCCAACAGCTGCAGCTCTGCAGCCCCAGTGGGGATGGCTGCACCCAGGAGAGGACATCTGTCCATGGCCTGAAGCTGGAGAGGAAATGCTTCACCATCTCTCCCAGCCAAACAGAATCCCAAGTGAACCTTTCTAACAATCTGAAGTTGGGAAACATTCCTTTGTTTTACTGGGTCATATTTTGTTTTGAGTTTCTCCATCTCCCCAGTTTGTCTCCAGGCTCCCTGGTTTCAGGCCAGGTCTGTCCAGTTTTCCAAGGCACACACAGATTGGTGAGTTTGAGCCAAGGGAGAACTAATGAATCATTTTCTGCCTGGATTATGAAGTGTGAAGGGCTGAGCAGTGACGTGGCTGGTCCCAGCCTGCTGTCCCTCACCCAGCAGCTCCTCCAGGAGCAGCTCCAGTGACATCCCGTGGACACATGTCCAGAGGTGGCAGGGCCAGCTCTAGCAGGGACATTTTTGAGGGACCAAAGCAAAAGCAGCAGCTGTGTGGTGTCCTGCAGAGCTCTGCTCAGCTCTGTCCTTCACCAGCACCAAAGGGAACACTTTTCCTTCAGTACCAGCAGCAGGGATGCTGATCCCACTCCAGCTGAGCAGTGAGTGCAGTGACACCAGGGGCTGGCCACATAAAGCCTCACAAAGGCCTGGGGGAAGCAGAATGTTCTGCTTCACTCTCCTGACCTCACACACAGGCTTGAGGCACCCCAGTCTGTGTCCCCCCAGTGCAGAAGTGGTCAGAGAGTGGGGAACAGATCCTGGGGCTGAGGTCCTGTGGGGTTGTCATGTCTGGGCTGAGGCAGAGAACACGGTGCTGTTTCCTGTCCTGCTCCCTTCCAGACAGCAGCCAGGATGGTAAGAGCAGCTGGAGTATAGAGAGGAAACATCACTGTGAAAATCCCCCCAAATGTCCCAAGGATTATTTAATTATCTGATTCACTGTAGAATCTTGCTGCCTGGAGGTCTCCCCTGTAACACAGAGGATCCCCAAGATGTGAGGATGCACCTGGAGGAGCTCTGTGGGGGCTGGAGGTGAGCAGGGCTGGGTCCAACCCCTGTGCAATTGGGGTTCAGCTTTCCTCTGAGATGCACCCATGGAGAGAAGGCTCCAGTTCTGCCCTGGGGAGCTCATCCCTCCCAGGATATCAAACCCACATGAGTCACAGCCACACAGAAAGCAATAATACTTTACCAGCTAATCCCATTTAGTTCTTGGCTCACCTTTTGTTCTGCCCTTCTCACACAGTAGGAAATCCTGTGTATCCTGTGAGTAGTTTGGGCAATCAGTCATTCCTTGTGATGCTGGGAGCAGGGAGATATGAACACCTGGTAAGTTTTATGACATTTAAACCAATGTAAATAGCAAACACCTCCTCACCAGCCAGGGATTAACTCCAGACTCCTCTGCTTTAATGATAAATATTTTGACTTAATGAGAACAAACTAATGCCCTTTTTTGGGTTAGCACTTCTATATTAGGGACACAATGCCTGCATCTGGCAGTGGCCAGAGGATAAAGTTTGTAGACATGAATCTGTCTACCTGTTCCTCTTATTAATTCAATTTAAATGGATGAAAAAAAATAACCTCTAATAGTTTAGACCACAACAGAGATGTGTATTAATGTAAAGACCCTAGAGTGCCATTAGATTTGAGGTTGTACTGGGCCAGGGGTTGGACTCAATGATCCTTGTGGGTCCCTTCCAACTCAGGATATTCTACAGTTCTAGGAAAATCCACTTGTGAGATACAGTAGATTCTCAAGTGCTTGCAGCCTGGATATTTTCCACTGAGGTATTTTGTAGCTCGAGCAGAAGCTGTGAGCTTGGCAGAGGATTTAAAGGATGGCATCCTCGGGGGTAAGGACTGAGTCAGGATAGGTGAATTCAGACCATGCAACAACCTCTATGGATTATAGGCCTATTTATTCATTTACTGCACCCAGAATTGGGCAGAAGTACCTGAAGATGAGCAATAACTGTGCTCATCTCCCACTGCATTCCACTGAGCTCTGGCACAAAGCTGCTCAAGGAAAAGGCTCTGCTCTACTGCACCAAGGGCAGAAGAGGGATGTTTAGCAGTAAAACAAATTTAAGAAGCAGGATTATTTTTATTTTTATTTTTAAGAAAAATATAGGAGAAGTGAAAATCCAGTGTCTTGTGTCTTGCTGGTGACATTTCAGAGTGAGGGTAGAACCAGGGGGAAGCACCCATGGAAGGAGAACTCAGCCTCCCCTGGGAAGCCCCACAAAACACAGCACTGAAGTGGAAACAGAGCCAAGGCATTAAATACTCACTGAATTCACAGCTTATCAGGCTCCCAGCATCTCCCCTCTAAAACAGATTAGAAAATCCTACCACATCAATTTAAGATCTGTCAGACCTTTCTCCCCTCTCTGGCACAGCCAGGTTTCTCACAGTGTTTGAGGTATCAGCGCCAGCAGAATTTCCACAGGACCCCCCCATGTCACAACCACCACGGACTGCAGTGTCCTGGGATATTTATGCAGACCAGGAGGCATGGCAGGATTTCACAGCAGGAGGACAAATTCATTTTGTAAAAGGTATTTATATAGTTCAATAGGTGTGTGCAGTGCTTTAGAGGTATAAAACATGAGATCCCTGCCCTGAGGGGCTTCTAATCTAATAACATATACTAGGTAAATTAAAACATACATCACGATGGCGATGAATGCCCAGCCCAGCCGAGACGGGAGGGCATTTCAGCCATATGACAAGGCAGAACTCAATTTTCATTTTAGATTTGTAGTTTGCCTTTAAACAGCCGGCGTTCCCTAACCCCCAAGCGAGGGAGAAATTTATCAGCATTACATCTGGGGGGAGGGAGTGCTCCAACACAGGATCATTTATTAATTGTTATTTATTATCTGTTAAACAAGGACAGTGTGTGCAGCAATAGCATTCCTTTTTCTGGATTAATTGTTGCCGTGTAATTCCTAGGTTTTATATTTTTAGCAGCCGTGTTCTAGCCTAACCCACTGAAAAGGGGGGAAAATGGAACAGGCACTCACACAATTAATGTAATGAGAGTAATTAATTTGAAAATAATACCCAGGGGGTGGGAGGGTTAAGGCTTTCTTTTTAAAGAAATAAAAGTCGAACCAAAGCTCCCACGTCCCTCAGGACTCGGTGCTACACTGACTGCACTCGTTATGTTCGCATTTGAATACTCATTCGAGCACATTTCTCATGCTGTTATTTCACCACTTCCTCAGCCTTGCATAATAGATGCAGTCATTGCCACTAAAGAGCCGGCGTTTACCCGCAGAGGTGAGGAAGGAGACCAGAAAGCAGGCAGGGGGCAGAAATAAAGCTCTCCACACCAGATCTCTCCTTGGGGCTTGCTCACTCCCAGCAAAGGGAAAACAAATACAATCAGAAGCAAAGCACCAAAACACCGAGCAGTCCGTGTCTGGGGTCCCTTTTCTCCAGGCACTCTCCATCCCTCCTCTTCCTCCTGCACATCACCCTAGCAGCTCTGCAGCTGCCAGGACCTGCCTAACTCAGGGATGTGTTTGATTCCATTTTATGTGGCCATTTCTTGCTCTAAAGTCAGGGAAACACAACCCAGAGGTAACCGTGGACAATGTCCAAGTGGCTCCACAGTCCCAAGAGCAGTGCAGGGTTTGCCCTACAAGGAGTTTGGTTCATGGTGGTGAAAACATGGAGAACACCTCCTAACGAACCTTCCTGCTCCCTCCAGAGCCACAGAACCTCACTGGGATGATGTACCCATCCTAAAGAAGTCTAAGCTTTTATTTGTGCATCTGCAACAGGTAGCACTCAGATATGCAGGAGAGGCTGGAAACGTGGATTGAGTGAGGGTGACAAGAAATGACACGGTGCTGGTGGCACCATCTCTGGCTGCTTCTCAGCACTCACCACAAACCCCAGGTTAGCTCTGAGATGCTGCCTTCAGCCAGAGCCTTCCAGATGAATCCTCAGCTCACTGCTGGAATGGACAAAGAACTCTACAAAAAGCTCTGGTTTGTAGTTTTCTATTGCTGCACATCTGCAAAAGGGAATTCAGGACTGAAACCCTTCACTTGACATTTCTGACAGGTTTTCAGAAATAAAGAGGGGCAGGTCTGGTGCTTGTCTGTGAGGCTGCATTTCTGTGCCCTCCACAAAATACCTCGAGCAGAGAAGGACAAAACTAGACATGACAAAGAGTAACTCCCCAGAGACCAGAAATTCAAACTTTTCAGAAGTCATCTAAACCTCCAATTAATTCAAGTTCTTCTTGAAACTTAAAATTTGGCAAAGATGCAGTTCTTAGCACCAATCATGACAAAGCACAGTCTCACCCAAACCAGACCTGATTTTAACTAATATTTGAAATCATTATTTAGTGATTGTGCACTGAGTTATGTTATATAATAAAGCAAAAATCCCTGAAGGCTTTGCTGAATGTGAGCATTTCCACAGCAAAAGAAACACATTTTCATGGAATCCACAGTAATCACATTGGTCACACAGGCTTGGTAGAATGGAGAAGGATTTCTATCTTCATTTGGAGCAGCTTGTGGATGACAATCCAGGGGGGTGTGAGCCTGGAAGTGTCTCCAAGGAGCTGGGTCTCCTTTGGTTTGTATCTTGATGACTGAGCAAAGAATTACGGTAGCATAGAAGATGTTCCAAAATGGAAATTTCAGCTTTCTTGCCACCTCCACCAGGGATTTTTCAGTCACTAGAATATTGGTATTTCTCTGAATTAGAGGGGAAGGGAATGAATAGAACATGATGGAGAATAAAAGTTTCCAAACAGAAGAAGAAGGAACACCTCAAGACTTCATGAAGTCAGCAGTAAACTCCAACTCCCACACCACTTAGGAGTCCATGGGTGGTGTGATGCAGAACCACAGTGGTTTGGTCAATGGGTGTTTGCTTTTTATTAACTCAGTTCCACAGGGAACTGTAAGGGCTGCTACAACCCCTGTCCTCATTATTGCATCGGGAAGGGGTGATGGGCAACTGATTTTTAATAAAAACTTCTTCAGGTGAGGTTAAAATCACAAATAGCAGTGGGAGGGAAGGAGAAGCAAGCAGCTGAGGAGGCTGCTCGTGCCCCTCAGTCCCTGCCCTGGGTGGGATTCACACTGCAGGGAGGCACCTGGGCCCCGGCTACCTCCATTTGGGGGACCAGAAACTCCACAGGCACCTCTCTGCCCCTCCCCGTGGCTGGGGACAGCCCTGGGCACCAGGAGGATCCCTTATCCCGATGTTTTGCAGGGGCAAAGGTGGAGCGGGCAAAGGATGCTGAGCCCAGTGAGGATCCCCACCGGGATGGGGACACACCACTTCCACATGGGGAGGCGAGGCAGGGCCGTTCCATCATCCCTTTCTTTAGCAGCTCGGTGCTGCATTTTGTTCCCGGGTTTAACTTTTTTTTCTCCCCCCTTTTTTTTTTTTTAAATTTTATTTTTTATTTTTTTCCCTCCAGTGTTCGTTAGCAGAAGTGACATTTCTGCGGACCGGCAGGCGATGACGGCAGCTAATGGCTCCCGGGCCCTCTCTCCGGTTTCCTTAGCAACTGCGGGAAGGGAAAACAGAACCTGTCAGATGGAAAATGTCAATTATAGCGGATGCGGAGGGGAGAGATGCTGCGAGCAGAGGAGGCGTGCGGCGGCGGGGGGAGCGGGGCTGCGGCGGGGAGGGGGTGCCCGGCAGCACCCGGCCGGCAGCAGGAGAGGGACAAAACTCGGCAGCAGACGGGGGATGAGGGATGCAGGGCTGAGAGATGCAGGGCTGAGGGATGCAGGGCTGAGGGATGCAGGGCTGTGGGATGCAGGGCTGTGGGATGCAGGGCTGAGGGATGCAGGGCTGAGGGATG
>VWZS01007989.1:285228-334401 GCA_013397075.1 Rhabdornis inornatus
CCACCCCCGGGGCCCAGGGGCTGAGTGGCCCCCCCCCCCCCCAGCCGGAGCAGGGCGCCCTGAGGTAGCGATGAAAGCAGCAGGAAGGATATAAATCAGCTGAACTAATAAATAAATAAATAAGAGGGAGGAATAAATAAAGGCGCGGACGAGCTACGCCCGCATTCCGCCCATGGATCCTCACCCCGCCGGTGGATGCGGGGCGGACCGGTGCAGGAGGAGAAGTCATCTGCTAAAACGACGGGGAAGGAGCCGCTGACGCAGTGTTAATATTAATCAAAGCCAGTCGTCCCCTGCGCTGCCAGCGAGACAAAAGCAGGCGGTGCCGGGGTGGGCAGCGCTGCCCGGCCTGGGGAAGGGGCTGCAAGAGGGATGTGGGTGCCCAGGGCTGCACACCCACCCTGCTGCTGTCTGCCCAGCCCAGCTGGCACCAGGCACGGGGACGTGGCACGGCGCTACCCTGCCGGCCAAAACGGCGGCAGGAGGCTGGAAGGAGGCTGAGGGTGAAATCCGGGCTCCTGTCTGCAGTGAAAGCTGGGGTGGCACCAAGTCAGCCCAGCCCCATCCTTGCAGCAGCACCAGCAGCGCTGGGAGCGTGAGCCTCAGCACATCCCTCTGCCTCAGGCACCTCCCAGCTCCGTTTTGGGTGCTTCTGCTTTATGCAGCTCTGTAGGAGCTGCTGGTCCAGACGGTCGGGACAAATGGAGAGATCTCTAAAGCAAGGTGTTGGAACTTGTGGTTTATTGCCAAGGGCGTGGGTGGAAGGGCCCTGCTTGGAGCTGCCAGCCACAGCTCAGAGCAGGGCTGTGAGCAGGAGGGTGAGAGAGAGTAGAGTAAGAGAGGCAAGAGCAAGAATAAGAGAGGTAAGAGAGAGAGAGCAAGAGAGCGAGGTTCCCGTTACAATACAATGAATCTTCTTCTGTGTTGAATATTCTAATTTTCACTAACCAGTCTAATACAAAATACAAATCCCATAGCATTTACATACAGCCTGTAAGAATCACTACATTACTATACTGTGTTACACTTTAAACCCTAAAAACTACTCTTTGGACCCCTCTGTCAAGCTAGCAGGGTCTTTCTCTGAGCTTTGGACCTGTCTGCAAGCAGAGGGAATTGTTCAGTCACGAGGGGATTACTTCTCTCTGGCCGTGCTATTGTTTTCTAGTTGTTCAGTAACTCAGGTTTGGTATCTTAAACACAGCTTTCATTTCAATCTTGCTTATAGCTTCCATATTCTCAAAATCTTTTGCCAGGCAGTCATATTTGTAAGGTTTTCCATTTTCATCTTCCCCAACACAGCTCCCAATCGACTACTCCAAAACGCACCTGGTTTTAAAACTGGAAGGGAAAAAACCAAAGCAGCAGCGACCTCAGCATCTCTGTGGGATGCCTGGTGCTTCCAGCCAGCCCCTTGCACAGCAGCAGCTCCTGCTGCAGCGCTAAGTGCACCCTAAGGACACCGGGGTTGTTGTTCAGTCACCTTGTGCTGACACCTCCCTGCCCGTTCAAAGCCTTCTTAGCAGGGGGAGTGCTAAATCAGCCTTTACTCTCTTCACTTAACCACCGTCCAGGCCTCCTTGTCATGCTGTGACAGGGGGGATTCGGACTTTCCTTGTCTTGACTGACATTGATATCCTGCAGGGAGGGAGCCAGCCGGCGGCTCCTGCACCATGAATGCTAAAGCAAGTGGAATAAAAGAGGAGAAGAGCTACCTTGGGAAAGTGGTCACCTGCAGCTGGCTGGAGAATTTTATTCTGTTTTACTCTGTATTTTTTTTGTTGTTTACTTGGATGGGTCTGGAAGCCTGCAGCTCAGGAGCAATGCTTTCTCTTGCCTTGCTAAACAAATGCCTCACGTTGCTGGTCACTTAACCCGCTCCATTTCCGAGATCTCCCTTTAAGAGATAGAACTTGCCCATCTCTGCAAAGCCCTACAACATCCTGAGGTGAAAGGAAACAGCAGACCCTGCTCAGATTTCCTCATCCTTCCCCTGAGTGATCTCTCTGAATGGGAAAAGCAGCAGATGTGAGGCACAAATCAGAGGTACCCCAAGCTGGTGTTTTCTTGTGTCATCCTAACTCTGAAACCCAAAACCCGTCTGGGCCCCGGCTTACAGAGCTGGCCCTCTTACCCTCCAAGGATCTAGCACCAAGGTCCATCATCTCCTTCTCTTCTCTGGGCCCAAAACCATTTCAGAGCAGATAATTTTTTAATGCTCAGCATGACAAGGCAGTTTCACCTCTCTATTCCCTCTCTTCCCGTCTGTTTCCTGCACTTTCTAAGTGTTTAATTGCAACAACAGGCTTCTGTAGGCTGAAATAATCACCCCACAAGAGCTGTCCAACTGAGGAGAGGGAGAATCTCTGCTGGAGCCAGGACAGCTCCGGGAACTGTCACCCAGGTTCACTTCTCCTGTGCTTTCCCTTCTCACGCTCATGGGTTATTTTTACATTTTCTCTTATGTAACCAGGTCAGGGTCTGCTCTGGTTTCTACTTTGTCTGAAGCCAAAGGGAAAAAACCCACTATGAATTCAAGTAATGGACTTCCAACTGATTGCTTCTCAAAGTGTCTCCCCCAATCTTTGCCATGGCACCTGGGTGGGAACAGCTCCAACCTCTGGGGAGCCCCGGGGAATAACCAGCATGGTGTGAGCAGGGCAGCAAAAAACCTCCAAACTGAGTCCAAAACAGCTTGAACCAGTCTCTAGTCACACCATTCCTGTGTGTGCTGGGTTTCTGAGCCTCCTGTGCCTTCCCCAAAATCATCCATGAACCAAAGCTCCCTGGGGGTGTTGCAATCACAGCTCTACCAAGCCCCTGGGCCAGGCAGGGCACTGGGCACTGGGCACTGCTGGGGGTGTGCCCAGCACCTCTTCAGCCCATCCCACACAGGATGCACCTGGAAATGCCATCCCATGCATTCCATATGGGAGCAGGGCTCAGAGCCCAGGCCAAAGGCATGTTTGCACCACAAGAAGATTTCCCTGCCTGGCAAACCACACCACAGATTCCCACAATGGCATTTCCAAAAGACTTCCTTTGAAAAACTTGGTGCTGCTGATAAATCTTAAAGCAGCAACACCCATCCCATCCATCCATCCATCCATCCATCCATCCATCCATCCATCCATCCATCCATCCATCCACCTTCTCCCCCTCATTCCACACACCTCCCTGAGCTGGTATGGGACCCCTGGTGCTGCAGGGCTGTAAATATCAATTGTTCTAACCCCGTTGGAGCCTAATAGGCTCAGCAATATCTAGTGAGGAAAGGGCCTGACCCCGCTCGTCAGCAGTCATGACATGGAACAGCTATAGCATGTTCAGGGTATGCAAAAGGCTTAAATGCACATTTAATGGTTGTCAGGCAGCAGTTCCTATTAATATAAAGACAGTCACATCCCAGGGCTATGGAAAAAGAGCTGAAAAGCATGGAAGAAAAATGAATTTATTTCAATGGATATTCCCATGATCAAGAAAGGACTCAAACAGCTAAAGCTGCTCTGCTCCTGACATGCTGAGAGACTGAAACTTGGATAATTAGTACAAAAGTTTCCTTGCCCATGTGACTCAGATCTTCAATTATTGACATTTGAGTTCATTATCATTTATGCATTTTCTTTATTTGTGTTTTGCCCAGGAAAAAGCAGCGCAACTCAGGCAGATAATTTGTTGTTGCTTTGCATATCTGCTTTCCAGCATTAAATTTTTATATCTTCTCCATCAAAACCAACTGAACTTCCAGCCCTCTCAGCCCCCAATACCATAATACAAATAACTGCAACCTCCTCCCACAAAAGATTAACCCTTCACAGATTAAATGCATAATCTGAAAATATTTATTACTGTTTCAAGACTCGGGTAGAAATGTCCCTCATTCCATTGTGCGAAACATAAATTTTAGGCAAAGCCAAAGCTGACATCATTTCTTACCCCTGAACTACTTTGTCCAGGAGTGGCAGTTTGTCCTGTCCTATCATGGTTAAGACAGACCTTTTGTAAAGCTTTGTAATGCCCCAGTTTGCCTCTCCTTGCAGGCTGTACAATGTTACTAATCTCAAAATTGATAAATTACCAACACGAATGCAGAGCAAAACCCTTTGCACGGGCATGAGAAATTATTTCCCTGTCACACGGAGTTTCCTTTCCCCCTCTTTTCTTTTCCTATTTCTTTTGTGTTGTCATCTTCATTTGAACAACCTTCCCAAGACTTGAAAAGGTCAGTGCCCTCGTATTTGGGCCACAGGATTAGAGGTGACGAGCTGTGTTGAAAGCCATAATTGAGCCTGGGCAGCTCGGGAGATTTCAGCCTGCCCGGGGTTTGGGCAGCCCTGGCCCTTTGAAGGATCTAAAAGGTGCTCGTGAAGGGAACGATGCTGGAATTTCAAAAAGCTGCAGGCGAGCTCGAAAGGTAATTAATAGACACTAATTGGTCTCAAGGCCCTGGATAGTGGCTCTGTGTGCAGTCCTCAGTGCTGGCACTTTTCCTTTGTCCTGCCGAGCATCCTGCCCAGCTCCTGTGCTCCAGTGGCTGCAGGGACAGGAGGGATAGGAGGGACAGGCAAGGACAGGCAGGGACAGGCAGAGACAAGAAGGGACAGGAGGGACAGGCAAGGACAGGCAGGGACAGGAGGGACAGGCAGAGACAGGCAAGGACAAGAAGGGACAGGTGGGACAGGAGGGACAGGAGGGGCTGTCAGAGAACAGGTAAAGAACAGGAAGGGATAAGAAGGACAGGAGGGATAGGAGGGACAGGAAGGGACAGGCAGGGACATGCAGAGAACAGGCAGGGACAGGTAGGAACAGTCAAGGACAGGCAGGGACAGGCAGAGAGCAGGCAGGGACAGACAGTGACAGGAGGGACAAGCAGGACAGGAGGGACAGGAGGGACAGGACAGATAGAAGGGACAGGAAGGGACAGGAGGGACAGGCAGAGAACAGGCAGGGGCAGGCAAGGACAGGAAGGGACAGGAGGGACAGACAGGGACAGGAAGGGACAAGCACGTGCTGCAGCTGGTGCTGGTGACAAAGGCTGGAAATCTGCATGGGTGCCTGGTGGGGAACCTTTGATCTCAGCCAAATGCAATGCTGATGAAAAAACCCAACCCAATCTGCCCAGGAGTGTCCTGGACAAATCCCACCAGCACCCATGGGATGAACTGGTGGGCCCAGCTGGGGTTCCCCAGTGCCTGCCCCTGCCAGCAGGAGGTACGGCCTCTCTTTGCTCTTCACTGAGTGCAGGAACAGTTTTTAAAAGTTTGTTAGGAATAAATTTGGCTGATTTCAATGTTAATTGCATATTTTTGTTGCTGGAAGTGTTCAAGGTCAGGTTGAACAGGGCTTGGAGCAACCTGGTCCAGTGAAAGGTGCCCCTGCCCATGGCAGGTGGGGGTTGGGAGTGGAGGGGCTTTAAAATCCCTTCCATCCTGAAACATTCTATGATTCCAATGCTGCAAAGTGGACATGTTGCATTCCCCACACCAATATTGCCCTTTTTCCATTATTTTTGCTGTGTTAAGGTCCATTTCTGGCAGGAGCAGGCAGGAACCCTGCCCAGAGCAGCATCTCCCATCTGGGCTCTGCAAGCTCTTCGTAGGCAACCCAAGACAAAACTGTGAAGAACAAACAGAGATTCACAACCCAGGTATGGCCTTCCTCATGCTTGAAGCTCAGGAGCAAATAAAGTGAAGGGAAGCCACAACAATCAACCAGTGCTGTAATTTAGCCTGATACTCATTTCAGCAGAAGAAAATCCTTGCAGCAGCACAGCTCAAGCTGACTGACATCAGGGGTTTGGTTGGATGGGCATGAGGTGAAGGAAGATGGAAAGCATCAAATTCCAAAATTCAGTTTTTAAAGTCTCTGAGAGCAAAGTAGCAGCTGACTTCAGTGGAATAAGACCACAAAAAAATTCCATTATTTCCTTTTACAGGGGTATGTATTCCCAGCCGAATGTGGGAAGAGGGAGAGGAAGTAAAGGAGTTTTCCATGTGTGGAACAAAACCCATCAGCAGAGAAGAACCTGAGACATTGAACACAGCCTGAGGAATGCACCCCCTGAAAACAGGCCGTACAGTTGAGGAGATTTCCCTTCATTTTTTTAATTATCCCTTTTTCCACAGTGCCCAGCCCTCCCTCCTTTCTCATCACACTCTTCACTACACACTGTCTCCTTAGCAGAATAAATGGCTTTGCCTCAGCACCCAGGGATGGAATGGCTGCTTTGCTAATGGGCTCTCCTTGCACGCAGCAGCCAAGGGGTTAAACAGGTCCTGGCAGCTCCAGGAGCTGAGCCCAGCCAAGATTGGGTACAGGCAGAGCAGCAGGGATGTCTCCAGCCTGGACAGCTTTCATGGCAGTGGCTTTTTAGTGCCCTGGGCCACCCACAAGGTGCTTGAAGGGCCAAAGCATGTCCTGGTGGTGTTTGCCCTCTGAATTCTCACCCTTGGAATAAAAGCAGGAGCACAAGTACTCCCTGTATTTCTGGCATTTCTTACCACTGGGTAAAACACCAGGCTGAACAGCTCCTGAAACCATGGCCATTGCCAGAGCTGCTGTATGTCCCTGGCTACCTGGGATGGGGAAGAGACCCCTTTGTGGCTGGAAAACCAGGGATTTTCCCCAGATGCAGCAGCTGTGAATGGGACACATTGGGGTGCAGGGCAAATCTCCAGCTCTGCTCTGGGGTTCTGGTGCCTGCAAGCTCTGCCCCAGTGCCTGCTCCTGCTCTGCACCCACACTGTGGGAGCCTCTGGGTACACACATCTGTCCAGCCTGAGCGAGGGAGGCTGTGACAGCTGGGCAAAATGAAAATACAGAATCTGTGGAGAGTGTTTCTGGGTTGTATCTATAATGATGACAATGTGCCCTCCTCCACTGAGCACTCACTCCCTGTCCATTCCAAGGATGAGGCTTTCCTACCTGTCCCTGTGTTACCACATTTCCTTAGAAAGCGCAGTTGCTTATTGTAACACTTCCATTTTATTTCATTTTTATTTTTCTATGACTGCAATAGATTTACATAGATTACACAGATTTTCTGGAGGCCAGACTACCCTAATATTTCTGTTGGAATGGCAGTTTTGGGCAGCAGTGTGTGATAGCAAGGGCGCTGTCAGGGGGCTGGAGAGGTGGATGTCCCCTTCCCAACCCTGGCACTACCCAGCTGGGTGACCCTGGGCAGAGCCCTGCCACCTCCCACATCAGCCTGCAAGGTAAGAGTGATAACTCTGTGAGTGTGTAGTGAGGCCTAATTAAAGTGGGAAAGCACTTCAAGCTCCTCAGCACAAGCAGTTTTAAATAAAAACCACGATAATAACAAGCTGGTTACAGCATGAAGGAGTCTGGAGGAGGGACAATGGCACATGGCAGCGGCAAGATGGCTTAGAGAGCTCCCTGGGACCACCCACATCCCAGCCTGGAGTCACCATGGATCCATCCCCAGGTGAGACCTGAGCTCCTCATGTTGCTGGGAAAAACTTTTTCCTTTTCCTTTTCCTTTTCCTTTTCCTTTTCCTTTTCCTTTTCCTTTTCCTTTTCCTTCTCCTTTCCCTTCCTTTAACAGAGACTGCCTGAGCCCATCATGCAGCTGCTTGGAAAGAAGGATTTTCCAAGCAGCACTGTGGGGAGAAAAAAGACCTGAACACAGCTGAAGACATTTCCTTGTTGCTCCTGCAGTCTGTGAGGTCTCTTGTCCTGTGTTTTGATGATAAAAATTTCCTCCTGGGGCATGGGGCTGACAATGCTCCTGCTGGCCCAGCCCAGTTGGTGCCCTGGTGTGATCTCCAGTGGGCAGGCACGGAGGGGCAGGGATGCCATCCCATTCCATGCTGCAGTGTGCCCCAGGAGGAGCCCTCAGGGCTGCTTTGTCCCAGGGCCAGGCTCCAGCAGCACAGTTATCCCAAGGTCCTCGATTACAGATGTTCCATATCTGTGTTCTCCTGCATCCTTAAGATAAACATGTCCTTCACTGTAGTCACCTACTCCATCATACACTTCTATCAAATGAGCCTTGCTAGCTCGTAAATTACTGCACAAACCATTCCAAACAATAAAGGCAATTTTACTTACTGAACCATTAAATTTACATACTTAAATTAGACTCAACCAGACGTTGAGAGGGGACGTCTCGTGGCCAGACAAACAATGAATTTAGGGAAAGAGCTGCCATGTACTTCCCCACCTCTCACATGAAATTAATGAGGTGCTTCAATTTAATCATCATTAAAATTACATCTTTATTTAGTTACTTAGCAGAGTTTGACTCACTGCGTGGCATGGAACGTGAGGTAATGCCTGTGACATCAACCCTTGCACAGAGGGAGGCAGGGGGGAGCCCCTCTCCCCAAAATGCCTTTACACCCACTGCAGCCAGACTAGGCATGCCTGCCATGATCCCAAACCATTCTCCAGGGCTTATCATTAAGGTTAGACAATGAGGGAAGAGAAACAGCAAGACAGAGTAAACTGAGAAAATCAGGTTTAGTTTAGGATGGGTTTAAGGCAGGCAAACACAGCCACGTTATTCTTTAGACAACACCAACAAACAGGAAGATCTTGCAGCATAGTCAGTCTCAAAGTTCAGTGCATGTGACATGGAGAAACTCCTCAGCAAAGCAAGAGTTTGGAACAAAGGCACAGTGACAAGGAGACAAAGAGAAGGCGCCTGCTCTGGTGTGCACGTGCAGTTTGTTTTGCACTTGCTCCCACACACACAGTTGACTCATCTCAGGATCTCAGGATGCTCCTGGGCAGTCACAGGGGGAGATGGAGCCCAGGGCCCAGGGACAGGGTGGGCAGCACTTGGGGCAATCACAGGGTGTTGCAGACCAAGTCTGGCTGTCACCTTTCCCTGTTTGTGCCAGGGTGCAGCACTCAGCCCTGTGCTGTCCTGAGAGAGGTGAGAGCTCAGAGCTGTAAACCCTGCTCAGGGAGGGCTCTACAGCCACAGGCACTCACTTTGCCACCAGGAACTCATCAGGAAGTGACAGGGATTTCTGGGGACAGCAGTAAATCCTGTAAGGGTCTGTGGGGACAAAGGAGGGATCAGGCAGAGGGGACTGGCGGCACATTTGGGAAGATTCGGTTCCTGGGGACCTGCTGCCTCTGCAGTATTGAAGATCATGTAAGACAGCAGAATAAAGAGATTACAGAGCCCTGTGGAAGTGCTCTAAAGGAAACCAGTCCCCACTGTAGTGGACAGAACACATGGATGGAGTAAGAGAAAGCTTCTGAAGCAGGAGCCCGGTGACAAAGGTTGTTGTTCTCCCAAGGTCACTCAGGATGTCAGAGGCTTGGTGAGGTCTTCCTCAAAATCAGCAATGGGCTACAACAACACAGACCTTCTTGTTACTAGAAAATATTTTCATCCAGAGACTGATTCTCTGCTCCCCATTGGGGCCATGCAGCTCAGTGCTTTCAGTGCCTCACTCTGGTTTGGTGCTGATGAGAATGGGCAAGATTAGACCTTACTGAGTTCACTCTGAAGATGTGAAACACTGAGAATCCTCATGGATACCCATAGCTCTGCATGGATGCAGCATGCCCACATTACTTCCATCTGAAGGTCTTTGCTTGTCTTTGACTCATTTAGTCACTCTTGCTCCAGCAGCAAAGGGAGATGAGCTCCCAACAAGCCCAGCCTATGGATAATGCTAACTGTGGGAATGGCAGAAACTGATTTGTTAGGGCTGCAAACACTGGCTGTGTATTCAGCTGCTTTCTGTGAGCTCTGCTTTCCCTTTGATCCCTGTACAAGTCCTGCACTGGCAGATGTTATGTGCCACCCTGCACCACAGTGAGTAGTTAGAGCAGCTCAGTCCCCAAAACCACAGCTCAGGCAGGGTGTGAGGGGCTTTGTTTGGCATCACTTTTGGGTAGCGTCTTCCCTCAGACAGGCAGGATAAATATCAGTTATGTACAGCAGGAAGCAGAACTCACACCTGAAAGCTTGCTGCATTAAAAAAGAGAAAAAAAAAATAAGCCCACAAAAGAGTAAACATCAAACTGCCAACTGCTTTTTACCTTCTGTAAATCAAAATACACTCTGGAAGTAAAACCTCCCAAATTGCAGCAGGCGAGATGAAACATTAACCCGCCAAGAGTGGGGATGGCAGTGGCAGGGATGCACAGACTGGAGCCAGAGCTACAGTTTGTCTACATTAAAAATGCAACATCAGCAGAGGTGTCTGAAAGAGTCATTTATCAACTCCTGGATTAGAGAGACATCTTAAAGTAAGTGCACCGTTTATACGCACATATGCACAAATTGTCTGCCAGGGAAGGAGAGCAGAGCTGCTCTCTTTGTGCCTTGGAAAGTTCTCTCCAGTCCTCTGGGTAAATGTAGGGCCACAATGACATTAGGCATGGAAAATAGGAACCTTGCTCATGGTAACAGGGGGTACAATTCATGTGAGCAGCCGGGATGGAAGGTAATCTAATGCTGCAATTTCAGAGAAACAATATAGAGTCGCTCACATACATCATGATTAATGGCTGGATACCATAGTGTGAAAACCATTTAAAAAATGGCATTTTTGTCACTGACAATGTTACACATATAGTAAAGGTCATACATGATAAGAGCATTATCCATATTTCTTCTGCAAACATGCTTAACCTTGTAGAGCACAATTCCCTGGAAGATTGGTGATCCATCTCCAGCTGCAAACTGCGCTCTTCAGAACCTGGAAGGCCAATTTTACATTTATATCATTCCCATCCACACACACACACACACAGGCGCTGTGAAGTCTGCATGAGCCTTTCCAAGCAGAAAGGGATGGAAATGTTTTACAGCAGCACCTGCTTGGGGCTCTCCTCCCTGCACCTTGTCACCTGCTGTCACCTGACACCAGAGCTGATGCTGGGGCCTTGATGAAGCCATGCTGGAAACTGTTTCCCGTAAATCCCCTCTCCAAAGTCTACTTGAGGAGCCCCTTTGGCACCCTCTGGCCACAAGGAGGTCACAGCAGTGGGTCCACACTCCTAGTGGGGTTGTCTCTGCTACCTGGCAGTGCTCAGCTCAGCAGGAAAGGGGCAGCTGGTGACCAGCTGTGTCTGCAGGGAAATCTCATCCCATTCAAGGATGACCACCTGGGAGGAAATCTGAGATGAGTCCAGAGAGCATACATTTATCTTTTTGAGAGCTGCATTTAAAGCACACAGATCCTGCCAAAGGGTTGGCTCAGCCCATGGAAGAGAGTGGGATTCACCAGGTGAATCATTTCGGGTAAAACCCAGTCTGACTCAGCCCCCACACACTGTGTGGGGCCCACAGGGCTTGCCAGAATTGTTACAGCTGCAACTTGCACTGTCCCCTAGACTCAACAAAACCCCTGAGCACTAATGCCTGTGAGCCTTGCAGCTTTGGGAGCTTGGGTGTCCAGGCTGAAATTTGGAGGAGCAAAAAACTTCACAATACTTTTAGCAACAGGTTGTGTGACCCTCTGGGAAGTCCCCAGAAAGTGGCACTAAGATGACCAAGTGCCATTATCTGCTGGGTGGCACACAGTGGCAAGGGGAACTTTTTCAATATGTAGTCATGTAGCTGGAATTGCAGAGTCATAAAATCATAGAATCATAGAACCATAGAATCACAGAATAACAGAATCATAGAATCATTGTCAGAGAGAGAGAGAGAATAGAGAATCAGAGAATCATGGGGTCGTAGGACACAGAATTATAGAATCACATAGATTCATATTCATAGAATGGTTTGGTTTGGAAGGGATTTTAAAGCTCATCTCATTGCAACCCCCACTACCAGGGGCAGACACCTCCCACTGGGCCAGGTTGCTCAATGCCACCTCCAGTCCAGCCTGAGCAATCTTACCTGCCCATGTTTGTGTGAGCATTCACTGCTGGGTCACATTTTTCCCTGTCCTTCTGCCTGCCAGGGTCCTTTCCCTGCTGGTACTGAGCTCTCCTGATTAACCTCAGCTCCAGCTGCAATTCAGAGTTGTGCTCTGCACTAACAAGATCTTAAAGGCATTGTATGAAAATTTCATTATTTCTACAGCAAATAAACCCCTGCCTGAAACAAATATTTGTGTAGCAAGATGCAGCGTAGAGCTTGTTGCACCAGGTTAGACTCTACTTTAAAGCACCTCTGCGATGCCTCAGCTGGGGCAGGGGGTGGGTACCAGGACAGGGGCTGTGCTCACTGGGGCTGCTTCCCTTCAGCACGGCACAGACACAAAAATGTGCCACAGCAACCCCTGGGACAGGCTAGGCAGCAGTGCAGCTCAGAGCCTCTGCATGCTGGATCTCTGCTAACAAATAATTGCCACTATAAAAAGTGCAGAGATGCTGTTAAACCTTCCTGGAGCAGGGTGAGTGCGAGTTCAGAGGCTGCAGGCAGGATCTCCCCCCATCCCCAGCTCCCTGCTCCCCAGCAGATCTGCCCTCCTTTGGAGAGGAGAGCATGATCTCACTGCAGAGGAATTTCCTCTGTGGGAGACACTGGAAAACGCTCTGGTGCCTTGTGACCACCTCCTGGAGCAGAGCCTTCCCCCCAGCCGGCTGCCAGATGGGGCTGGAGCACCCCAAGGCATCCAGGGGGTGACCACATCCCTGGGAGTCACTGCCAGCCCAGGGATTTGTGCTTGCCTTGGAAAAGTGTGACCCCAGAGCTCCCAGCCATGTGTCCCCAGCAGCTGGCAGGGCTCAGCCCCTCACACAGCCCAGGGTAGCAGGGAGGGATGGAGGGGACAGAGGGGACGGAGGGGACATTTCCATGCTGGCATTTGCAGCTTGTCAGATCAGCTTGTGCTTTCTTCTGTGAGCAGCACAGCGAAGGCTTCCCACTGTGCCCAGGGTGGGAACGCTTTTCCCCAGAGTATTTTGCAAAGACTGGCTGGACCAAATTATTCTTCTCATCATGAATGCCTCTCTCTGAGCCACCTTACCCATGCAGATACTCAAATGTTATTAATATGAATGAATGCATCTTGTCTCGGGGTGTCTCATGGTAGAAGCCATTTCAGAAACACTGGGAGGGTGGAGGGAGGGACAGAATACTATCGAGCAGCCCTGGTTGCATTTGTCCTATTCCTCAGATGACAATTTCTCTCTCCCAAGAGCACCACAGACTAGAGGCACTCACAGATTATACATCATTCAGTCTTTTGCTTTGCAAAATTAGCTTTCTTAGCAAGGAAACAAAGGATTTGCTGTATTGGATCAGGCTACCGACATTGCTGCTGCATCCAAGCTCTGGCACTTAAGAAACACGGCAGCTCTCCCTCCTCTGGCTGTGCTGGCCAAGTCCCTGCCTGGGGAGCTGCATACACAGTCAGAGATTGCTTCCAGATTGCCACAAAAATTCATCTGATGCTCAGTAGCAGGTAGTTTAACTTCTCTCCTAATTTTGTCATCTTACAGAGCCACAAATGGCCAACATTATTTAGTCCTTTTAAAAACTCAGCCAGAACGTTTATCTCAATAAGTGCCTTCGGCACAGCCCTCCATAAAGCCGACTGCATACCACATAAAAGGAGGGTTTCTTTTTACTCCTTCAGAATTTACTGGCCTGCATGGTTTACTTTACAGCTGTTAATACAATGAAAGCTTTTGTAAGGAGAGGATGGTGCTGGGGAGCAGGGCAGGAGCTGGCAGAGGAGAAAGATAACAGTCTGTGGCTAATGCAGGGCTCCACACGGCCAGCCCGATGGGAGGACCATAACTCATAACACATTTAATGGCACAGGCGAGGAGAGGGGCTGTGAGCATTCCCCAGAGGGTCACACTGCCATTCCCACCAGCTCTGGCAGCGGGTGATGGAGCAGGGAGGCTTCTCTGGGAAGGCAGCAGCAGCTTTTAATCCTTCCCCTCTTATGCAAAGGAGGGATGGAGGGGGCTCTTGCCTGCAGACCCTGCAGCTCCCCACAGAGCCAAGGAGAAGAGTTCACAGCCAGGGAGAAATATTAAAGGTGATGCAGAGCCTTGTGTCTGCAAACACGGGCTGAACAACCTGGGAAATGTCAGTGTCTGACACGCCAGCAACAGCCTCTTTTCTACTGACCTTTAACTCCTCCTGGCCCAAACCAGAGCACACCAGGCACGCTGCTGTGTTTTACAAAGCCTTGGATCAAACACGCAGCCCAAGGCATGGAGAAGAGGTTTCTTTGGGGACGAGCAGACGTGGGCTGTGCAGCAGCAGCTTTGCCTTGTCTCATCCTGGAAATGCTGGCACTGAGGTGGAACTGAGAAACCTCCCTTCTCCTCCACTGCTCCAGGGGCTCCCTGGTGCAGCACTTGGGGTAAGGGAAGGAAACCTTCCCATCTGCACAGATGGGAAATCTTGGTGTTTCCAAAAGGCACAAATCCAGTCCCTAAAGCACAATCAGTGTCCTGGCTCTGCAGGAGTGCTGCCCATCCCTGTGCCAAAGGCAGGGCAGTTTGGAGCTGGGTGAGAGCCCCTGTGCCCACACAACACCGAATCACACCACTCCACATGGGCAGCAGCTGCTCAGGGGCACAGGGAGGATGTGCAGGGAAAAGCCCAGAGCCTTGGGGTGCTCTGTGCTTGGGTGTGTGCTGATACACACACTGTGTGAGCCTGCCTGGGTCTCCACGTGTATTTCTCTCCATCCTCCCCACAAACCCAGAGTTAACTGCTGAGAGTGCTCTCTGCCATCTTTTGTGAGCTGGGAACCAGGAATGCTGCATAAATCATTATTCTTGCTAATTACCAGGAAACATCAAACAAGACAAGCATTTTACTCCTCATCACTGAATTTTGTTATGCTAATTAGAGTTGTATAAGCTGTTGCTATTAAACCTGGAGAGTCAGAAAAACATTTGCATTAATACCCACAAAGCTGCATCAAAACCTAGTTATTAGTATTTCAATGAGGTTCAGGTTACAGGGATGCTGCTGCCATTTCAGGGGCTGGTTTGTTGTTTTTAAATCCTGCTGTGAGAGAAAATATAAATAAATGCAGGGTGAGGCCTCATGCAGAAAATACTCCTTTTATATGGGGAATTAAAAAAATAAGGCAACTTTGATCAGGAGGAGAGATAGAAGCGAGGGGGAGAAGGAAGGCAGAGCAGTGCAGAGATTTTGGTGCACTGCACATGGGGCTGCTCAGCCAGGACCTGCACCCACTGTGGATGCCAGGCTGGGAACTGCTTTTTGGATTTCTGACCTGCTGCTGTTGCTCCCAGGCACATTGCTTGATCTGGGTGGTTTGGGTTTGACCCTCTGGAAGGCAGCTGGGAAGAGGAGCTGGCTCCTGCCTGCCTCCATGAAAATCACCTGAGTTTGCCTTCACCTACACCTTGTGCATCCCACGGACACCAGGAGGATGGGCACAGGATTTCTGGGTACCAAAACGCACACACAGAGCCACATGTCTAAACCTTGTGGGGAACCAACTCTGTAACAGGAATTGGCAATTCCTTCTTTTTAGTGCCAATCACAGCAGCCAAGTGTTTCATCTGAAGATCTCACAGCGCTTCAGAAAGGCAAATTATTCCCTCATGTGCCTCTTTAATACAACAATTATCACCATTTGATGCATCAAATACATCTGAAAAAATTATGGGAGTCCAAAGAGGTGGCCTGGGAACAAGGGAAGGGTATTTTAACCCCTGAGACCTGGGTGCTGGAGTTTCATTTTGGTGAGCTGTTCATGAAGGCACACTCACACTGATGATTTCCATCATGTGGAGGTGCTCATATTGAGCCCACATGATGCAGCAGCAAACCTTGTCCTGCACTGGGAGGCTGTGACAGGTTCATACAAAACAGAGGGAACCCGTAGGGGGAGGAGGTGGGGTATTGTGGACACACTGGACAGGCCTAGGAAAATTACAGCCAGGGAAATCATTCCCAGGCTAAAGTCTCTCCTGGTTCTCTCAGATCCTTTCCCAAGCTGATAACATGTTCAGCTCTGGCAGGGAAGTTTTTTCCCAGGATGATAGTTTTGTCAAAATAGAATGGAATTAATAACATGGATTAACACCTGGTGCTGACCATGGGACCTGTCCTGAAGTGCTGTCCCAGAGGCATTTTCCCAATTATCCAATGAACTACTGTCTCATCTTAGTTCAGCAAAACACCCTATAAATATGAACTGCGTTCTCAATAGAAAAACCTTTTCCCCAAAGAAGTCCGTGTTGCTATCATTGCTTTCTCTAACACAGTAGCAACAGGGTATAACTGAGGTTGGGAGCATCCTTATCCCAGAAAATGCTGTGGTTGTTGGTGCAGGGTGAGAGGCACTGTCTTTCTCTCCAGACACTCAGAGTGGGCTCCATCCATTTGCAGGTTCCCCAGCCCCTTGGCTCAAACCACACCACTCCCTTTGCCTGGCATTTATTCCTCGGTAAGGAGCAGACCCTACTGACAGCTGGGTGCAGCTTAAAGAACACATCTGAGCTGTCTCTGTGACCCAATTGCTGTTCTATTGACAAAAAGGACAAGTAATCTGTTTTCAGAGTCCATTTGTCAGATTGCTGGAGAGGGAGAGCCATTCACTCTCTCACTGTATATTTCTATCAAAGAAATAAAAAAAAATTAAGGAAAGAAAAGTCTGTGTTGCTTTTTCCCTGGCTGGTGGGAAGCTCAGGTGAAGTGAGCAGTGCTGTGCCTCACTGGTGATGAATTGTGGCAACACTGCCTGTACTCCATCATTTGATGACGTGGAGGAAGGTGGATGCAGAGCACAGACCATCCAACAGCTCCCTGTCCTGGCCCTGAGCTGTGGGATGATCCTGCTGGGGTTCCCAACCCAGGGACACATCCTGTCCCCCATCACAGACCCCATCACTGACCCCAGTACAGACCCCATCACTGATCCCACTGACCCCAGTACAGACCCCATCACTGACCCCAGTACAGATCCCATCACAGACCCCATCACAGACCTCATCACAGACACCAGTACAGATCTCAGTACAGACCCCATCACTGATCCCATCACTGATCCCATCACAGACCCCATAACAGACCCCATCACTGACCCCAGTACAGACCCCAGCACTGACCTCATCACAGACACCAGTACAGACCTCAGTACAGACCCCATCACTGATCCCATCACTGATCCCATAACAGACCCCATCACTGACTCCAGCACTGACCCCATAACAGACCCCATCACTGATCCCATCACAGACCCCATAACAGACCCCATCACTGACCCCAGTACAGACCCCATCACTGACCCCAGTACAGACCCCATCACTGACCCCAGTACAGACCCCAGCACACACTCACTGTGCACCCTCTGCAACCTTTCCAACTCCAGGGACCAGCAGGTGCTTCTCTCCAGCCCCATTTCCTGCTGCCTGCAGGGAAATATCCCAGAGCTCTCTGGCCTGCAGAAGGGGATGTCAGGGCCTCATTCCCTCTGTCTCTACCAGGATCAGCGTTAGGAGAAGAGCCAAACACAAGGCAGGTGCCAGCACCCCCCAGTCCCACTCTAACACTGCAGCCTCCCTAATCACAGGCAGATTAAAAAAATCCACGTCAGCCATGCTGAGGAAAGGAAAACTCTAAGAAGGATGAGGAAAATGAAGGCACTGTGAAATGCAATAGATGTCAACTTCTACTTATTTTTTAATTTCATCTCTTACAAGCTTTTTGGAAGCTAACATGATTAAGTTCTTCACACAATTTATTAGCATCTTGTTGGAAATCCAGCAGTATATTACACTGTCTGAGTAATCCAATTAGTAAAATGTATTTATTTAACCAGAATATTAGCTGCACACAATCCCAAATGGAGTAAAGTCCCTGATCCTGGGGTTCCTCTCACTTCCTGGAATTCATTTACCAGCTACAGGAAGGCTTACTCTAATGAAATAAATATCAGCCCTATGTTTTTGGAATAATACAAGAACAGTAATCTTGCTGCTCAGCTAACTGCTGGGGGTTTTTTTTCTGCAGCAGCTACTGGTGGCACATGGATTTCACAGCAGCATATAGGTTTTTCTGGCTCCTCCACGTACTTCTTACCTCAAACCCAAGAACTTCCTCAAACCCCCCAAGCCCACCTGGTTTCCCATTTTTTACAATTACCAAATCATTCCCCAAATTAAGAACACTCTTATTTTTTAAATTTTTTTTTCCATTCATCAACTCATGTGCAAAAGTGAGAGCCTTGTACCTCTTTACCCTGATTTGAAAGAGCTTTAAAATAAAACCACTGTAGGAAGCAAGGGCTCTCCAGCACTTTTTTCCCTCCTAATGAAGGAGCTGAGTGACAGCCCCCGAGGCAGGAGGTGTGAGGTGGCTCAGCAGCGTCCCTGCCACACTCACTGCTGCCCTGACCCAGAGCTGAGCTACAGGGGCTGTGCTGGGGGTGCAGACACATGTGTGACAGTTTTGGGGGGGTGTGAGTATTTTAGTGATTTAATTTTTTTAACTCCCTCTCTGCTTTAATTTTGTTACTCCCTTGGATGCTCCCAGCTCCTGCCAGCACAGCATCCCCACCCAGAGCCCCTGGCCACAGCCTGGCTGCCAGCACTGGCGTGGCTGTCCCAGCCTGTGGCATCTCAGTGACAGGCAGCTGCTGGCTGGGACAGTGCTCAGTCCAGGAAACACCCTGTGTCTCCAGTTTCTCTTCATAAATTGGCTTAATTAATTATTTTCCCCAGTGAGCAGCAGTGAGAGGTGCAGTAGGAGCAGCAGCACAGGGTGGTGCAGTGAGCTGAGCTCTGTCCCGGTGACCCTGGCGCTGGGACAGCTTTTGGAACTTTCCTGGCTTTGGGTTTGGGCTTGAGGGGAGCTGCAGGTGGAGGTGGGGAGCTGCAATGTAGCCGTGGAATGGGGTGTTAACCCCTTAGGTGCAGTGGAAATAAGATGCACAGCTACATGGTCATCTCTCATGACAGGAAAGAGAGAGAGACAAGTTTATTCAGAAACACACTGGTTTTTATAACATGACTCCCAACTCCAAGAGCAGAAAAAGATGATTGGTTCAGAGAGCAGACACCTCGTTCCCAGGGCCTGGTGACGCATACAACAGCTCTTCTATCTTGTTGTTAATTCCTCTCTATTTTGACCAAGTTATCATCCTGGGAGAGATTTTCCCTGGCCTTCAGCTGGACCAGCTTATCAGGCTGGGAACAGAGCTCAGAAGCTCCGGCCTGGAATATTTTTCAGGCTGTAATTTCTTACTTTCTCAATATGTGTATCCCACACTGCAATACCCTCATCTCCTCCCACCCAGACAGGGTGTGGAAATAAAACCCTCAGGGTAGTGCAGCATCCCTGGATGTGCACCCCAAATTTGGGATTTTGGGAGTCAGTACACACCAGATGCCAGCAGGGAAGGGCACAGAGGGGTTGGATTTGCTTTACTTGCTCATAAACCCTTTTCCTCACACCTCATGGAGCATGAGCATGTTCTCCATCTCCAGCAGCACCTGTGAGATAACTCTGAAAGCCACAATGGCAGAGAAGGGAGGGACTAATGGCCAGAGTTAATAATAGACATCGTTTGCAATGTGCCTCCAAAAAATGAACATCCCGAGGCAAAGGAGCTAATTTTGTGTTTCCTCTCAGATCCTGCCTGAGCACAGGAGAGGGGAGGGGAGGAGGGGAAGTGTCTGTGCTGGGCTCAGAGTGCCAGTCCTGTGATGCTCATTCATATGCAGAGAATTTGAGAGAGATCCTCCCATTAATGCAAACAGGAATTACCCGTGTAATCTTGGGATTAGCGGAGCCCAAGGAATTATTTACATCTCCTAAATGAGGGAAACTGTATCAAGTGGGTGAGGCAGAGACAGGAGCTGAGGTGTGGGAGAGCGACTCTCTCCCTGCAGGAGCCAGCATCCTTTGCTGCCTTGAGAACGGGTTCACCCAGGGCTGCACTAAATATTCGGTGTGTTTGGACAAAAGCTGCTGCTGAGGTGCAAAGCAGACAGACTGGCTTGGGCTCATGGCCAGGGAGGGAGGCACCAAACTCCAAACCCCAAATCTTTCCTACGTCACAGGGTGCAGCTCCTCATCCTCCACCGATGACTACAGCAGCAAGAGGAATGATTAAAACAATTTTAAAACTCTTTTATTTAATTTCTCTTGCAAAGCCTCTCTCACAACCACCCAAGTCCCCCTTGGCAGAGCCTGGTGTGACTGCTGGGTGGGCACAGACCTGCTCCCTCCTGGGTCACACAGAGCATCCCTGTCACTGACAGCATTGCCACACTCTGAAATGGGGCTCCAACCACCCAGAGCATTCACCACACAGTGATTTTCATTCTTCTCTCCTCAAAAGCCACACTGAGAGGCAGCAGAACCCTCAGAGCCCCATCTTCTCCCAAATCCTATAATACCCACTGTAATCACAGCAACAACAACAACACCTGCAATAACCCTCCATCCTTCACACACCAGACGAGGAGTCAGACTCCATTTCCAAACTAAGACATCTCATGTGCTGTTCTCCCTCCCCTCCAGACTAATAGCTGACAATGTATGCCTTCCACATTAATGATAAGGGTTCAAGGGGAAAGAGACTGCTCTCCTGTTTCGCTGACATTACACTCTCCTATGTACCCACCAACATACCCTAAGGCAACAGAACTGTAATAGGTTCCTCTAACTGCCTCCTGCATCAAATTTGACACCGGCTGCTTTCTTCTCCTTTCCCATCGCTCACCTTATAACTCTGTCATCATCATTGATTTTGACTTAAGGAGAGAAAAAACCCCACCACCCAACCCTCTCCCCTGCTCCAGCAGCACCAGGGTGGTGAAGCACAGCTGCTGCAGGGACCTGGAGCACGGAAGAGGGAGCCAAGGGGGCTGCTGCTGTTTTTCCCGGGTCTCAGTTGTGGAGGGACTGAGGCAGCACGCTGGGAGTGTTTGCTGCACCCAGCAGAACGAGTTTGCAGCCTCAGGACACTGCTGCTGGCTCTGGGGATGCTTCCCACTGCAGGCAGCACTGTTCAGGTGCTCAGTGGCTTCTTGCTCTGGGCTCGTGATTCCTCTGAGCTCAGGATTCATTAATTTTTTAAGCAGAACTCCTTTTTCTTTCTTTCTTCCACAGAAAAGACAGCTGGAGTGATCTGTATCTCTGGACTGTGCCACCCTATACACTGAGCCCTCCTCTGTGACCTCCCCAAATTCTCTGCATCCCCACCTGCAGCAGAGGTGATGCTGAGCCCAGCAAGCCCTTGGGACTGGCAGTGGGAAGGGACAAGTGCTGGGTTCCCCACAGAGGGGTGAAGGACCCTTCCCAGTGGCAGCCCCAGGATGGTGACAGGTGTGTCCCATGGGACAATTCCAGCTCAGCTCAGTTATCAGAGGACCACGGCTGTCAGAGGAGAGGGCCAGACTCCCATTCCAGCTCTGGACACTTCCCAGCACAGCCCTGCCAGGAGAGACCTTGGACCAACTTCCAGCACTCTCCTTTTGCAGCTGCATCCCAAGATCTGCCTTCCAGGTGATGCCTAGAGGAGCTGGAACAGAGGCTAGACAGAGTTAAGAGGAATAAAATGGGTATTTATTGAGGGGCCTTCAAAGGCCACACCCTGGCAGTGTCAGTGCCACAGTCGTGGCCCCGGCCTGGATGGCTCCAGGATGGAAACAAAAGAGGGCTTGGTCATGAGATCTCACATTTTTATAGATTTTAGTCCATTTGCATACAAGAATCAACTGTCCAATTAATAGCCTCAAATAATGAAGTTTCATCCTCTTTGCTTGCCTGCCCTCCTCTTTTCATGTTGTTTATGTTTAGGGCCTGAAGTTTGAAGAAATTGTCCTTGAGTCCCCAGCTGGAATGGGACTGTTTTGTCTTCACCACCCTGTGAAAAGATCCTAGTAACCCTTAATATAAAACTAAAAACTTCACACCCAAGCAGAACAGAAAAACTTAGACTTAAGGCATCACAGAGGGCTGTAAGTGTTGGAAGGGGAAGGAAGCTGTCAGAATTCCCCAGCATGGGGCACTCCTTCTTCCTGCAGCCCAGGCAGAGCTTTCCTGAGCCACACGGGCTAGCAGCCAGCTCCTCTGTCTGGTTTCCTCACAGATCCCCAGCAGTGAATCCCCAGAGTGCGGCTGACCCGCAGCTGGTGTTTTCTTTGATTTATGTCAGAGCCTATTTATGTCCTCTGCTTAAAACAATCCAGTCCATGTCAGCAGTAAATGAAACTGTGTACCATCCAGCAGCTGCTTGGCTGCTACCTGAAATGAGTTTCACTCCAGTTCTTATCATGAAGAAATCCTTTTAATCATCAAAACTGCCACAGCTGCCTTGGAGCTGGGATGGTGTGGTGATTTTAACAGGGGGAGGCACATTGCAAGCCAGGACCATGAAAAGAGCCCTGGAATTGGAGGTGATTTTCTCTTCCAGGGCTGCAGTCACTTTGGGCACAGTGACAGGTTTAAATGAGGGTCTTTGGCTGCAGAGACTGGTTTGGTGTGAGCCTGGACAGAGCAGGGTTTGTTTGGGGCAGTGAGGGACAGACTGGGCACAGAGGTGGCCTCTGGGGTTCTCACCAGTGGCCCAAGCAGGTTCTTCAGGTTGAAAACACCAGTGGTCACTAAGACTTGCTTATTTCAGAGATCCTGCTACTCATCTGGCCAATGGGGTCCACAAGGACCAGCTCAGGAAAAATCCAGGTGAGATGGGCTCTGAATCCGTGCTGCAGCCTGACAAGTCTCCTAACGAAGGGTTTAACTAACGAGGCTGTTAGCAGAGAGCGGGGATGCTGCACGAGAAGCAAGGAATATCTGCCCAAAGCTATTGTGAATTCATTAAGGAGGATGGCAAGAGCTGGGCTGCTGCATTTGGGGACACAGCATGAGGCCACATAACCTGCTTGTCCCACCAAAAACTAATGATCACAGCTTGAGGAGCGAGGAGCAGGCGCCTGCCACGCGCTGCTTGCAAACAAGCTGCAGACCAAAAGCAATTTGAAGGAATTATTTGGGAAATAATTGTAAATAATGAATGAATGAATGGAGAAAACTGCAAGCTGTTTACAGATAACTCGCCTGCAGAAAGGAGCTGAATTTGCCGAGTAGATGATTCACTATTGATTATTTCCCCTGCTCTAGCTGTAACCTTATAAAGCATTAATTAAGACAAGTCTTCACAGTTCAGCATATTCTAATCAGCTGCAGGTCTTGAGAGCTCAGCAGTGCCCTCCTGGAAGGAAACCTGGAGGTTCACACCCTGCCTGGATGGGGGGACCCTGAGCAGAGCCAGCCCCACACCAAACCCAGCCACATTCCCAATATCTGCTGTGAATACTCCAGCAGGCTGTGAGCTGGGACTGGGAGGGCCTGGGCATGGCAGGGCAAGGCTGGATCCTACCTGGCTGCAGGATTTCAAACAGGACAGCTGCCCCTTGGGATAAACCCTTTAAAGGCAGCCAAGGCAATCTGGCTCACCCACTGAGGCTGCCCTTACATGACCTGTTGCCAAGTCTGCCCCCATAGCAATACTTAAACATGCCCCAAGTACTTAAACATGCCGAAAGTGGCACTCTGCAAGCGCCCCTTGTGCCACCCAGCTCCTCAGGGGCACTGCACTCCTCCCCCAGCCTCAGCTCAGACAGAGCAGATATTGGGGGTACTCAGAAGCACAGAACTCCTGGGGTTATGAGTGGCATGGAATGTGGGGAAAAATGGGCTAGTTTTGGGAGAAATTCTCTGCTCCCATGGTTTGGGAGTTCACAGCAGGACTGTGATCAAGTGTTAGAATATTTGCCAGGAGAATATTGTGGCAATTCCAGAGATGAGCAGTTTATTACAGTGTGCTGGGCCCTGGCTACTGTTGATTAAATATATTTATCAGACAGGTTTATCAGCTGCACCTATCCCTGGATGTGCTGAGCAATGGCAGGCCCATGGAAATGCAAACACCCTGGCAGAGCCTGGCACCCCTGGACATGTCCTGCTGACATGAGCACAGCTCCAGCCCCTGCTGAACCAGCCTCCAGATAATGAGGCACAGGGCTGTGTCTGGGCAATGCACAGACACGAAAATCCAGCAGAGCAATCTAATCCAGCACAGCAAGGCTTCTGATTCCAGCCCCAGAGCAGTAAGGGATGCTGAGCCAAAGGGTTGAGCTGTTGCTCTCCAGCTGTGCTCCCCAAGGTGGATCTGCAGCCTCGATTTCTTGGCAGAGCCACTGAACGCCCTCCCCATCCCATCATTCCAGGACTGCTGGCCCAGCTCTTGGCAGGCAGGAATGTGCCTGCTTTCCCCACATCCTGGAGAAATGATAACTTGGCACCTAACTGAAGTTAAAATACTCTGCCTTTCAAGCAGCTGATTAGCTCAGCATTGCCCAAAGCACGTTTGCATCATTTCTGGATGTCTTGGAATATGGGAAGAGCACATTAGAATCTGCATTAAGCAAGCCCAGTTTTCGACTGATTTTTGTTCTCCTTACTTCGTTTCTGAAAGAAAAGCTCAGGCAATAAACTTTGAACTGGCAATGAAATCCAGAAAACCAATGACTCTGATTTTTCTATCCCAATTTCCATGTCCACCGTGAGCTATCACAGGTTTTCCCAAGAGCTGTCCTCAGTTCCCATGGGAATGGCTTGCCAGCAGAGCCACCAGACCCTTTCTGGCCACTCAGCATCACATCATGGCCAAGCCATGACCAGCTACGTGGGCCACACACAGCCTTAATTTCTCCTAATTTATGCACAAAAATTAACAGGAAGATTCCAGTAAAAACCCCTCTTCCCCCCCCCAGCAGATGCAATCAGCCACAAGCTGTGTCTCACAGGGCTGAGCTTCGAGGTAAAGTTACACTTGACCACTAACCAAGGGAAGATAGCAGGAGAGGAATTAAAAGTTCAAACAAAATAGAGCATAATCAGTTGGAGTTTAGCAGCATGACTAGGTTCCTAATGATTTCAGTGCTTTACAGACTGTTTTGGCCATGTAATGAAAATTATTTCATATCATCGACTTTGCTGGAAAACCTTGTCAAGATTGCAAATATCTGAAATAATCATTTGAAGGACACACAGCACAACCAATTTCTCCTAATTCAGGTGTTCAGGCTGACCACATGCAAGCAGATAATAATACATCACTCACATTGTGAGTGCATTGCTTTTTACACACACAAACACGGGATGGAACATCTTTCCCTGCCCAGCAAATCCTTTAGCAGCATCCAAAAAAGGGGAAGAAAATAAACCTGGTGCTGCAAACTGCTCTGCCAGCCCTCGTGGCAGCAGTGGAGCTGACTGAGGGCTCTGCTCTGGCTGAGCCACAACCAAACCAGGCCAGCCCACCCCCTCCCAGGCAGGTCCTGCACAGCTCAGCATCAAACACACAAGGAAATGTTTCTCTATCATCCAAAGGAAAATCCCTACCTGCTCTAGAATCCTTCAAGGGCTGCTTCCCAGTGAGGGCTTAGCTGATGGTTTGTCCTTTGCTGGAAGACATGAAAAACAAAGAACAAGTGCTTGCCAAACTGCAGTTGAGTTAGGAAGGATTAAATGCTCCTGTATGGGGAGAAAATATGCATTTCGTGTTTAATTGCATTACTCTCATTCATTTCATTTTCTTCTTTCACTCATTGCACGCCACACTCACTTAAAGACTTGCAAAATTCTCTCCACCCATTTTATTTTATTTTGCCAATCATCAAAATCTTCTCTCTCCAAGAGCAAATGTATTGCTAATTAGGACAGAGGAACAGATTAAGCTCAAATGAGTAGATCTCCTTGTTGATGCTGTTACTTTCCCTGCCTCTCTCCAACCTAAAAATCAATGCAAATCTTCTGGAGCAAATTTTCATTAACATGGATATAATATGCTCCTGAAAAAGAAAAAAATAGGGATTAGAAACTGTGTGAGAAAAGGGGATTGAGACAATGAGAGATACAGAAAATGGGAGATGCAAAACACACATGTGTGTTATCCAAACTGAATTTCCTGGCCAAATCTGGCTTGGCTGGTGAAGGGCAGCGGTGTGGGAAGTTGGTTTGTGTGTCCTGTCAGCTACAGGCACCTCCAGAGAACATCCACACAGAGCAGACAGGCCTAGGAGAGTTTATGGTGACCTAAAATGATGCTGCATCTAATTGTTTTTATTTAAAGGAGTTTCAAGGGAACCTGATGGATGAAACCTGCAGAAGCTCCACTGAGCTCACACCATGCTTTATTTGCCCCACTTCTAAAACTGAGCATTGCCATCAGGTGTGATCCCATTATTTATGGAAAAAGCCACTGTGCACATGTCCAAGCATGGGACACCTGCAGGAAAACCCCTCTGGCTTCTGGCTGAGGACCTTTGTCACCATCTCCTCACCACGCTGAGAATTGTGCCAGTGGTCACTTGGTCAGTACAACCAACCTGCTGCCCAAAGGAGATATCCAGACCTCAACCCTGCCATGAAACAAATACCTTGGCATAGGAGAGAGCTTTTTGCACCAGATGGACCCCCTGGTCTCTTGGAAAATCCAGTTCTTAGGCTTTGCCACAAAGAGGCTTAAAATTAATTAGCAGATTTTTCTTTTAAGAGTTCTGCATACAGGGAGTGTGTGAGAAAGGACATTCATCAGGAGCTTTTCAGGGCTTACAGGCTGAGATGAGGATTTGTAGTTTGCAAGACAGTTACTTTCAAAACTGGCAACTTCAATGTTCAAGGCTTACAGATGAAAACATTCCCAACTTCCCCAGAAAGAAAGTCAGGAAGAGGGAGGTTTTCTGATTTTCTAAAGGTGACCACTTTTACCAAAAATTGTCCGTTGCCTTTGGTCTTCCAATGAGCAAATCATCACAACCTCCGTCTGCTGAGGGCTGACTCAACTGCTGCTGACCCTGGACAACTCCTGAGACTATTCTGGAACAGCATCTGCCACAGGTGCTCCAAAAACATGGGGAGATGGTGAGAAATCTTCCTAGTTAAGCAAACCACTAAAAAAAAATACTCTTCAAACACTTGCTCCCATATTGATTAATTTCTTTGCCCTGACAGAATGATTCTCAAAAGGCAAAGTGTTGGTGGGGTTTTGCTAGAAGTGGAATTTTGAACCTGTGCAGTTCCTGAAAACCACTTTTCCCCCCCAAAATAACCTCACACAAGGTGCATGCAGGTGATGGAAACCCTGCCAGCACAGCCCACCTTCCAAAGCACTCACCCTCACCCCAACCTCATCAGGGGCCAATCAGAACCACCCACAGCATTAATTCACACCAATTTTGTAATTAATGTTTCACAATTCACATTAATTCACTAATAATTTTGGAAAAAGAAGCACATGCAGCATTTGGGAGGACACATCACCAGTCAAAATTGTTCATCCACTCCCCAGGGCAAGAGAAGACCCATCACTGCTGGGAGTGAAGCACCACAATACTGTTTAAAATTATTTATTGTCTCAGCCATATGCTGCCCCCCAGGAGCTTACAGTGCCTGCCATCACCTGGAAGAGGAGGAAATGCATTAGAAAACATGGATGAGCAAATACTGTGCAATGCATGGTGGCACTCCTTGGTGTTCATCATTTCCACAGGAAGGAAATCTGTCAGGCTGTAGTGTTTTCCCAGGGAAAAAAAGAACCAGTTTGTGCTGCATTAGCAACACTATCCCTCACTTCTTTAGCCTTTAGTAACTCCTACAAGTATTAATTAATTTACAAGCCTCTGGTGACCAAACCCAAACTAAACAAGTTTTTCCTTGTCATAAATCCACCCTGCACGCACATGACAATCAGCAGAATCCCTGATTTTGCTAGGAAACATTCTAAACTCAACCTTGCCTTTATTATGTGCCTTTTCCACCCTGCTTTACTACTTGATATTTCTGGGGAGATTTCCTCTGGAAGGAGGCTCTTGTCAGTGTTTTGCTGATGGTGTTTGGGATCAGCTCTGAGCAGCACTGTGTTTAAAGCTCTGTCAGTCTGCCTGCTCAGCCCTGCTCTCCCATGTCCAGCTGCTCATGCAGCACCAAAAAGGAGAAATTCAAGGAGAGCTAACCTAGTTAGAATTTGAAATGATGTTTGGAAGACTCAAGGAACTGGAAACACAGGAAAACCTTCGCAAAAAGGAACATAATTTGTGAAAGAAAAAAATAAACTGAAGTTGGTGGATTGCAGACCTCCTCCTGCTCCAGGTTTTGTCTGAGATGGCAGAAAAATTTAAATTTTATCCTTTAAAATACTAGAAAAGAAAAACCATGTCTTTACAGAACTTGAGATTGTACCAATATTTGGAAAGAGAAGTTCACATGAAAAAGATGGGTTCCCACGGCAGAAATCATTCCCCATTCCTGCCAAGCCCCTAGAAAAAATATTGGGAATACCTGTGGCAACCTGCAGCACCCATATTACTGACTCAGCTCTTAATCTCAATGTCCTATTCTATCCTAACAAAGGATTTCCTGTAAAATGATCTGAGGATAGGAGAGATGGGGGTATTTGCTCTAAGGCAAGCATAAAGAAGATATTATTACCAGGCTAGACTACATCCAACTCTAACTGTTCAAATATTAAATCCATTTTTCACCATCAGGAGTGTTATCCAACAACATGAGAAATACAAGCAGGAGAAAATATTCTCAAGCGAAGGAATTGATGGCCAAAGCCTCAAAGTTTGGTAAAATGCTTTTCCACTTCATGTCCTACAAGCTGTCAGCACTAGGATGGAAAACCACAGAGCAGTAATTGCAAAGGACACTTCTTCTTTCCTACACTGTCTCTGTCTGTAAGGCAAGAGGATGGCAAGTTAATTAATTATCTCCAGCATCAGTTTACTTGAAGATCTTTTTTTCCAGCAGTGCATCAAAGGAGACTGATAGAAGCCTTGATTAGAGGGATAATGAAGGAAATCTCTAATAGATTATATCACTTTTTCAACCGTTCGCTGCTTCACAGGGCTGGGATTCACGTCTGGAAAATATCACAAGCATGTAAATCCACCTCCAATGCAAAATTCATGGAAAAAGCCAAATAATTGCATGTTTACCATATTTCTGTCAAAGGTCTGGGAAAAAAGATATCAGATCATCTGGCTTGCTATAGAGCAGAGATTTTCTATGTGTCCTGTTAGGGTCTCTGACTCTGTGAGGATAAAGTCATATCAGACATGGAGAGAGAAAATTTATTTGATAATAGGGAGCAGGAAGAGAACAGAGCACACACTGATGTGTGGGTACTATGGGCAGTTTGATGTCCACCCTTTTATCTGTCCCCAGAAGCCTTTTCCTAACAATGACCTTTAGCAGGGGTCATAGGTGAAGTGTTTTATCTGTTGTTTTTTTTTTTTCCTCTTTCTCATCTTGCTTTCACCTGAAACCCCACATCTCCCCCAGTCCTTGCTCCAGGAGGGCAGAGCTGGTTCCCACTGCAGAGGAGGAAACTTTGGAAATTCCTGCTGAGTCCCAGCTCTCCATCCCTGTCACATCAGTGCCCCCCAGTTTGCCTCTGCATTTGCAGTCCCTGGGGGATGTCGATGCCATTTCCCTGTTCCCCAGGCTGTGCACACGCTGCCAAACCTCACAGCGAGGGGAAATGAAGTGTCAGGCTCTGATACAGGGCTGATCCCTATCTCACACTGATAAACCCCAAGCCATTCCCAACGAGTCCCTGTGGCACAGTTTAAGCCATCCATTTCTTTTAAGATGAGGCTGAAGATTCTCCCTGGGTGCTGTTTGAAGCTTAATAAATTGTTGGTGGCAGCAGTGGCTCTGACCTTTGGATGCTCAGGTGCCCCAGCACCAACATCTTGAGTGAGGGGTTGGACAAAGCACTGTGCTAACAAACAGATCATTAATTCCAGCAAAGAGCCACAGAGGAGGACCAAGTCACCCCTCAGAGCCATCCTGCCCTCTCACAAGCATCTCCAGCACCCTGCTCTTGTCCTGGCCAACAGGTGTCAGGGACAGATGTTCCAGCCCCTGCCTGAGCCTCTCCTGTCCCCCACAGCCAAGGGCCAGAGTAAATGGTGCCACACAACGGAGCAGAAGCAACAGCAGAGAGGGACCAGGAAGTGTTTTATGGGGTTAAACATCCCAGTTCTGAAGTAAAGCAATTTCCTTCGGTCTCCTGCCATTTCCTTGTGGGGGTTTATCATCTCCAGCTGGGACAATATAAAGGCCCATTTAATCGAGATCCATTTAACACTGAATCACGCTAACAAGATTACTTAGCCAGGGCTAATTCTGCATTTGCTGAAGTGCAGTATCCAGGGTGAGTAATCTCTGTGTGCTGGTGGCAGGTTCAGAGACAGGTTAGCCACTGGCTTAGCATCCCAGACAAAACATGGAAAGCACATGGGGGACCATGACAATGCAGCCCCTTTAGCCCATCGGGCTCTTTCCCTTCCCCTCCTCAGTGTGATCAGTGTGGAGAGGGTTCACTCATTACCCCATAGGATCCTAAAAAGGGAATTATTTTCTTTGTCCTCACAAGCAGCTGAACAGGCAATATAGCAAAATCCTCTTCAGTCATTATCTGTTAAGTGCATGGCATCCTTTTGTGAGTTAAATGACACAGTATTTCTTGCATGGGACTGAATTCAAAAGGTTTTGCCTTCCATCAGGAGATAACTCAAGATTTGAGTGCTAATTGAATACATTTATATGCACACAAGTGATAGGCATTCATACAATTTTTTAAAGTAGATTCTCACCATTCAGTCATTTAAAAATATAGCACTAAGGGCTCTATTATTTATGATTATTAAATCACAAATCTGAGTAGCAAAATACTTCACTCAGGGAAAATGTGAAGAGGCTGTTTCAGAGGAAAAAATCTCCTTTCCAGAACTCACAGAACACCATCACAGGAGGATGCTGATAACCAATATTGTTTTACAGCTAAGGCTCTCCAAGTGACTTACTCAGGTAAATGGATTAATGCTAATCACCTCTTCAAATGTTCCCAAATCCTCCAAATGGTCAGAGTTGAGGTTGACATGTTCTGGGGAGCTACTCACTTTTTTGCACACACTGATTCATTTTGCCATCAGTGCAGGGTTTGGGACATCCCCACTCATTCCCTCTTTGCTTTCAGAAGACGGGGCTTGCCACTTCAGGGGGGATTCATCTCACCTGGTGTCAGAGGTCCACAAGACAAGTGTCTGTACTGGAGTGAGTCTCTTAAATGTGTAAGTGGAGAGAAATTGCAGTGATTTGTCTGACCTATTTTAGGCAACCACCTCCAGATGAGAGCAATTGCCTGCTGGAGGTGCCCATTTCTCTTCATTGATGGTAAATGAGATCTGAGTGCTCGGTGCAGATGCCGAGACCTGGGTGCCATCAGGTGAGATGGATCCTATCCACAGTAATTGCAGCCTTTCAAAAGAAGAGGCACTTTTTTTTAACTTTTTTTTTTCTCTTCTTCTTCTTTTCCCTGAGGAGTTTATTTTAACCATGTGAGGACTTTTCCAAGTTTTCATTTCTGTCCTTGGCGTCCTTTGGTTTTTCTCCCCCTTTGGGCATGCAGTCCTCAAGCTGTGGCAGCTGGGCTGTTAGAGATGGTGGTGAGAGAGCCCTGGGTCTTTCCTTCCGCAGAACAGAGCAGGGCTCATGGTTTTATTTTGCAACCCAGCCCAGAACCACTTTTGTTCAGGGCTCAGCCTGTCAGAAATGGTTCTCCATAGGCTGGGTGCAAGCTCTTCTGTGGTGTGAAAGACAAAACTCAGGCAGGGCAGAAGGAGCAGAGATGACAAGATGACCTCCAGAGGTCCCTTCCAATCCTGTGAAACAACCCTGGTTGTTTCATGATCCTGTGAAAAAGGAAAAGTCCTCCAGGGCAATGTCTTCCCACCAGGTATGGAGATCTCCATGCTCAGGGTGCTGCTGGGGACATGCTTTGCCCCTGGGGACATCCAGCCCCTCAGCCCTGCTGGGCAGGCACCTCCAGGGAATTTCAAGATAGAAAAAAAGTTATCTATGGAGCTGGGGGCCCTTAGGGCACAGCAGGAGCTGGCCAAAAGTCTTCAGTATCACCATTTTTATTCAGATTTCTGTGTTCACTTGAATGCAGCCTACATGCTGTTCTCAAGAAGTGACCTGGACACTCAGGAGCCTGAACACCCCTGACAGGGGCTCCCAGTCCCAGCTCTGCACAAGCCTGCAAGTGTGTGGTGCTGCTTCACGTGCCCCCAGCTCCAGGAGGAGATGGAATCCTTACATCAGGGCTGGATTCTGGCCAGGTGCTGAGGTCACTGGTGAAACTGGGGTTCTGCAGAGACTTTTTATTCTGTTTTTTATTGCAGTCTAGAGCTCAGGCCAGACATTTGCTCCCTTTCCTTGCTCTCTGCCATTACACTCAGGTACTAAACCAAGCACACAGGAAAGGGGGTTTGCTGCTCAGCTCTACACAGGGAATTCATGTATTTGACATCCACCACCTCAGTGCCTGGGAAATGACCAAACAGATTTTGAAGTCTCATAAGTGAAACAGGCAGGCATGAAGAGAAACCTGAGTGTCTGAGGTTTGTTTCCTTGAAAAACAAAGTGTTCATTCAAAACATACAGCTGCCCTCATGACTTCATCCTCAACATCTGAAAGCACCAAAATCTTAAAATCTACCTCAAAAATATGTTCAAGTCACACTGAAAATTCAAGAGACTACCTCTAGCAAGTGCTCAGGTTTTCTCCAGCTGTAAAAAACCAAAACATATCCCACTCAAATTCCTTCAAAGATCAGTTGAGTTGGATTGTGCAGACAGCCTTGTGCCTTGGACACTTTGGAAGAGTCTTGAACTCAACTTCCAAGAAAGAATTTCCAAGCATTTTCCAATTTTAATGGAGCCTAAAACAATCACAAATACGGTAAAGGCACAAACTAGCACACCACACATTTGAACCCAAAGCTTTCTTTTCTCAAGTTACCTTTTCTGAACCACTCAAAAATAAACTGCTGGCTGCAGGTTGCTCCATTACTTGTCTTGTTTTGATATCATGCCATTATCTCTAATTGCTGGGGTTTGAAAAGCTTCAAGTCCTGCCTGTGTGTGTTCCAGGCAGGTACCAGGTGTGACAGCCACCCCTTGATGTCACACCTGCTGCCTGGGCAGCAGTGCCTGACCATGGAGGCAAAGTGTCTTCCTCCCAGCAATAGGACCAAGCAGACTCCATGGGAATCGTTATTAACTTGCCTTTAATTACCAACTAATTTCCTCCTGCACAGCCAGTAATTTCAAGCCCTGTGGAAAGCACAAGGAAACAATAACAAGGCACTTCCCAGCAAAGGGAGTGTAAACAAACAGGCAAAACACAGCGATTCAGAGGAGAGTGGTGTGTTTAAATACTCCATATACAGCAATCTGAGAAATTTTCCTCCAGAAAAAAAAGCAGAAACTTTTTTTTTTTTCCTTACTTCCCAGCTAAATATTTCATTTTTAAGGCCATCCAATTTTGCTAAGTTACAGGGAATACCTTGTGGGTGTTTCTAATAGGAGCTGCTTGCACCTAAAATATGCAGAGGTTACCACCTCTGTGTAACAAGCTGGTGCTGGAGGTTGTTCAGTGCTGCTCAAACCGTGCTCAGCAGCTGACAGGCAGCAAGGAGAGCTGGAGGAGCGTGGAGCCTTGTTAGTGGCAAGGTTTTCCCAGCTGAGCTCAGCCCTCAGTGATTGGCAATTCCGAGCACTGAGTTTATCCCTCTGGAGCCTCCGTGTGTTTGCTCCCCTGGAGGAGTGATGAATGTCAATTCACCCCTTGGGGTGCGTCAGGCAAAAACCCTCCCGAGGGTGAAAGCAGAGCTGACAGCAACCAGCCACAGGTGCCCCAACAAACTTCCACCCACCATGCTTTGGCAAGGCTTGGGGAGAAAACAGGGCTGCTGTGAGGTTAGACCTCCTGGTGCTCTTAGGCACCCAACTTGTCAGGTTGTTTTCTTTCAATGAACCAAGCAGTTAATAGTTGCTATAAAGTTATTTATTGCAGAAGCACATCAGTCTCAAAGGCAAAAGCAAAGCGAAGCAATGGCAAAAGCACATGGCATTAAAAGCAAGTGGCAAAAGCAATGGCAAAAAACAATGGCATAAAGCAAGTGGCAAAATGCACCAGCTCTCCCTAATGCATGCTCTTTTATAGAAACTTTCCAACTAGCTAAGACACAAACTCCGACCACTACTTCTTAACCTATTAGAAATCTGGTTTCTTAGCACGCCAGGCTGTGTATAAACTACATACATGGCCTATCTTGTTCTAACTGAAAAATGCAAGCAATATTCTCAACTATAACTCCATTATGTCTGAAGCTAGGTTCTTGGAGCCTCTAAGGAAACACTAGTATCTAGGACTATGTTTTTCAACTTTCACTAGAACTTGAACTTCTACACTGGTATCTAAGACCTTTTACTTACTAAGAGCACTTAAAACTTATTCCATTTACTTATTTACTTGCTTGCTTACTTGCTCACTTATGCTAAAACTTAAACTTCCACCTCTGCCTTATGTGTGAGTGGCTTAACATACTTCAATCCATCCAAAGGTTTTAATTCAATCCTTGCACTCTGATCTCTCTCTGAAAGATTCAGAGGGACTCCTGACTTACTGACTCCAACAGGCTGTGTCTGCTGCGACCCCACGTGCAGCATGGAGAGTGCAGCCCCCTCTCAAAACCAGCTGTTTGGAAATGAGGATGGAGGTAACACACTCCCACATCCCATAAAACTGGGATTTTTCACAAATGAATGTTTGTGCTGGTAGGTCAATACCATGGATCTCCCCAGAGTCCTTGGCAATGCCCTGGGAGTGTGACAGTGAAACGACAGCTCCATCCCACTCTGTTCACCCAAACACAGTGCAACACATTTCCCTCCCTCATGTCCATTTCTCATCTCAACACTTCCTCAGAGCATTCTGCCAGCGGGTCTTGATGGGCTTTCCAGAACTTAATTAAGCTTCAAGACACCTCAGTGAAGTTGACTAATGTAATTAAGTGAATCTCGCAGATGAGTAAGCCGAGGAGAGGTGAGATCAAACAGCAGAATGAACTGTTATCTGATGGCAAAGTTGGTCACAGGGCATGGAGACCTCATCCCTGGCATCCTACAAAAATCACGGCCTTTCCCTTCCCATAGCTGTGGCTGATTATGCCATGATTTTCTCCTGGAAATGGTACTTTGGACCACTGTCTTGACAAGAAAAGCAATTTCTTTTGACAAGAAGGAATCACGGTAGAGCTGCTGTGTCTGTGTCACACAGGGGTGTTTCTTGCAAGTATCAAATTCCCAATTATTATTATATTAAACTGGGGTCTCAACTTATATATTATACTCCTGGATGTGTTCAAGGTCAGGTTGGACAGGGGCCTGAGCCACCTGGTGTGGTGAAAGATGTCCTTGCCCACTGCTGGGAGTTGGAATGAGCTGAGATTTAAGTTCCCTTCCAACCCAAACCATTCTATGATTCTGTGATAATTCTACATGTACATGTAGATGTATTAATGATGTATTTTATTATTAATTAAGGTGACAGGAAGCTGTAGTCCAGTGGCTTCCAGCAAATAAACTCTCTGAAATTACAGTAACTATATAGGTTGTATTCAAATCATTCTCAGATCGTCTGGGTGTGTCCTTAATACAATTTCTGATGAGATTTCTTTCTTTAATTTCCAAGTAACCTGGAAGAATGATTAAAAGGAAAACCTGAATCTGGCTACAACCTGAAGCATGACTTGTGCTGTAAGTTTACAAGGGTTCATATGGACTTGAAGATGACCATGCACCTAAATCCCTCCATGACTGGAGCCTTACTAAGCTGGACCATTCACTTTGGGAATTTTTACTGTAAGTTGAAGACATATTGGGGTGTACTTCATTAGAATGAAGTATTAGGGTGCAAAAAGGAATAAGATGGAAAATTTCTCATCCTGGAGTCCAGATGGATCTGTGTTGTATCACCTTCCTACAGGGACTGTCCTTCAACCAGCCTTTCCCAGGAAGTTCAGCATATTCTCAATAACTAAAGATCTCTTGCAAAGGATTTTTTTTTTCTCTGTACCCTTAACCAAATGAGATTATTCTGCAGTGTCCTAAGAATCCTGGCCACTCATCACACAGGGAGCTCAGCCCCGACAGGCAGTGGTTCCAACATCATCTCCCATTCCAAAATGTGTAGAAGCAGTGGAGAAATCACTCCTGTCACAGCTGTCATTGAGCTCTGAGCTCCTGCAGGGCTCTTGCTTGGCTCTGTGCTGGGCTCCAGGCTTGCCCTCCTGACACAGGCACTGGGACTGTCTGGGAATTTCACACCACTGACTTCTCTGCCCACCCAGGCACTGGTGACAGCATCACCTAACACTTTTCCTAAATCTGCCAGAGGGGAAAAAAAATCCACACAACTGTGGGAAAATTCAGGTGACACCACTTTCCTTTAAAACTCTTGTTTCCCAGTGCTGGAATTCCATGGAAAACAATGAAGTGATGGCAGCTCTTGGGACCTAAGCCACGCTGATTTTTTTCTGTTTTGCCTCATCTGTTTCTTTATACTCCTCCATGTCCCGAGTGACTCTGACACAGGAATTCCTGCTTTTCATTTTTCTGCTGTACAAGATGTCAGCAGATAACAATCCATGCTTCACTGCTGCCATTCCATAATTGAAAGAGCCAGCCATACATCAGGCTGGGAGCCTGCAAACCCCATCAATAAGTACTCCATTACTTGGGCATAATTTTCCACCAAGCCCTGGATGAGACCTCACAGGCAGTAGGGTGATATCGCTGAACCCACACTTTGCTGCAAACTGGTTAAGATAATGTCTGCTAAACCATAGCCTATTGTCACAAATTAGTTTCTCAGACAACCAGTATCTACCAAAAAAATGTACTTAATATGCAAAGCTGTCTGTTCAGATCTATCTGTTTTCCAGGGAAGCCACCTCAGGGAAAAGAGAGCTGAAGTCCAAAATAACAGCACACGTTTCTTTCCAAGTCAACATATGCAGATCTACACCTTTCTCCAGGAACAAATTTTTCCTGTGTCACCAAGAGGGTGTTTTTTTTTTTTTTTTGCTTGACTTATCCTGCATTTTCAGCATGTAAGAGAGACCTTCACAGCTTCTGCAGCCTCACAGATTGTGTGAGGGCACTGTGAAACTTGCTTGGCCTCTCTTTTTTGATTTAATTCTCTGCGCTTTTCCGTGGCACATTAAGAATCAGCTTCCTGGTCCATTTCAACAAAATCCTATCAAGTCCCAAGAGTGTCCCCTTTAAATAAATACCAGGGGCTCGAGTTTTAATTACTTTCTGCAGAATCCCCTTATCAGCAGCAGCTTTGACAGGCACAGGCTATGCATTATCTGGAAACACAACTGAGATCTCTAACTCCTTCCACATCTTTAGCCCTTGAAGTTCATCTCATACCTATTACATATCATGCCCAGGAGCACTGCCAGACTGCGGGCTCAGAGACCTGGATAGGCTCTTCCTCTCCAGAGCTTCTTATCCCACAGGCTCCTTACACCCTTCCCTGTTGCCAGCACAAATAAATTGCTGATAATGAAGCTGTGCTGGCTATCTATCTGCACACCAGGCACCCTCCAGAGGTGTTATTTCTGGCACAGAACATCATTTTCATTCCAGTTTGGTTCATAAGCTTTGGGGCTCTTTCCTGAAGCTGGTGTCTAGAGCAAGGAGTCACCTGTGCAGGTTGTGAACTGCCTGTACCACCAAAGGTGTGTGGCAGCAGAAGTAGAGCAGTGTGGGAATTGGTGCCTTTTTGAGGTTCAGTGCACCCACATCTCTCTGTTTCCCAGAGTAATTGCAAAAACCAGTATAAATTATCAAAACAGAAGAGCTAATCATAAGGCAATTTGAGTTCTGCATCCAATTCAGGTCCTTTAATACATTATCTCCGTGGGATCAACCATCCTGAAGTCCAGAAAACCCAGAGGGAGTGTGTCTCACCCCAAAATCTCCAAAATCTGTCTGCTGCAGTGCAGGCGTGATGACTTATTGAAAGATCTTCATTATAGATCTATTTGAATGCCTTCTCATTTTTATCCTTGCAATCCCCAGCAAGAAGCATTGCACTACCCAGTGAGAATTATGTTTGGCTCTTTCACCTCCTGCACTGTTCCCTTGTCCCCTCCATCCCTCACCTGCACAGCTGGAGTCTTGTCTGATTTTCAGCCTCCAGAAATCGCTGGAGAGAAGAGCTGTAACCTAAAGCACCTGTACTTATGTTCAGCTATTTTCAAAGGCTCAAAGGGCTCTGTTCCTGGGCAGGACAATGCCTAAACTCCGGCTGCAGTGCACACTTGCTGCTTTTATGCATGGCACAGCTCTCCCTGCCCTGGAGGGCACACACCTCCTGCCTTTTTACCATATTAATAGTCCTTCTTTCCTTCCCTTGACCTTCATGCCAGGAATGAAGTAGCCAAACTTCAGGGCATGGAGAACAAAAGCAGGCAGCAGACCAGCCTCAAAGCAAAAGTAGACATAAAACCCCATTAAACCTCATGGTTCAACACAGACACAGTGAAGGGGGGACCTCCCAGAGTCCTGTGCTTGATTCCAATAACCATCCATAACTACCCCAAAGGATGGTTTCTAAAGAGGGGAGAGCAATAAACAGTATTTCCCCTCTTCATTACACAACTCCAGCAATAACTATGATGAATGGCAAGGAACAACTGGGTTTCATTGCTGGATTTCCAGGCTGTGGTGTCCAACAATAGGAGCATAATAAAGACAGATGGCAGTGGATTAACTCTTCTTGCAGTGTGGCCAGCTCTGGCTGTTCAGCCGTGCTGGTCCCAACCCAAGAGCAGCCCCAGCCCTGGCCAGCAGCAGGAAATGCTCCTTGTTTTTGTGCAGGGTTGGGTGCAATGGGGATGCTGAAAATCAGAGGGTTTGCTCTGACCAGAGAGCAGAGCTCAGCAATGTACACCAATCCTGGTGTTGTGCTCTAAATACACAGAAAAATCAAAATAAATCCAAGCGAGTTATCCACAGAGTATTTCTGTCCCTTTTTGACTGATGGTATTAATTCCTTGGCTTATTTTAGTTTGGAAACCTCAAAAAGAGAAAAAAAAAAAACAACCCAAAATGAAACAAACCACTAAGAAAATTTTGCTGCTTCAATGTAAATGGGATTGCTTTTTAAAAGTTGCTGTATTTCCCCCCTCCAGTTTTGCCCATTTAGAATCATAGAATCATTTGGTTTGGAAAAGATATCTTAGATCATCTTTGGAAAAGATACCTTAGATCATCAAGTCCAGTCAATAATTAGCATAAATAATGGATAGCTAGATAAACAAACAAACAAACAAATAANTCGCTGAATATTCACCATTAAATGGGTGGATGCACTGCAAAAATTAACAGGGGAGGGGTCTCACCACAACTAACTAATTGAGTTTGTAAAGCATTTGGAGACCTTCAGATGGAAGGTGCTAAACAAAGTGAAAATTATCATAATTTCTGCTGAAGTGAAACCACCAAGTGATGCTGCTTCCATCACTCACTGCAAACCCAGGTCCTGATGCTGTTTGCAAGTCCACTCCAACCCAGTTTAATTCCTGCAGATGTATTTGTTATTCAGGAGCATTTACTGGGCTGAATAATTTTCAGATGGAGTTTTTGGGAAGCTTGTTTGATTTGCTCACTCATTATCTGTTACTGGGGATGTGTGATGGGCTACACAAAGCAGCGTGTTGCTGTTCCTGCCTGCTGCCTGAGTGGCAGAAAGTTTATTAGATGGGGGCATAATGAATAACCAGTAATGGGTATTCTTGTTTTTGTGTGAAAACACATGAGCGTGTGAAAAGCTGTGTCTCTCCCCACTTTCCTGCCAACAGATCCCCATTGATGATAATGTTTTCCAACAGGGAAGAGCAAGCAGACTCTCCATACAGCCAAATATCTGATCATTCACAAAATCCAGTTGGACTGTCTTAGCAGAATCACTACAAGACTGCCTGAAATACAGAGGTGGCTGCTCTGGGGTTGACCTGTTGTCTTTACAAAGATAAGATGATAAAAAGTTTAATGTGCCTGTTTTTCAGATGAGTGTTAAGCAGTCACGTGCACTCTGGGCTTTTCTCCCTGCAGTACAGGGTAACTCCTGCTCTCTGGGGGCTTCTCCACAACACCTCATCTCGACAAATCTCTTCTGTCTGCAGGACTCCTGCAAACCCCATCTCTGCTGCAAGCCTCAAACCCCTGGCAGTGAGTTGGGCTGAAGTCCAACTGCACCAAGCACCCCAACCCCACATCCCTCAGAGCTCTCCTGGCTGCTGAGAGATGGAAAGCTCAAATTTACACAGAACCACTTCCTCGTTTCACTTTTTGCTGACCGTGTGACTCCCGGTTGCATGTAATTATTTTGGTATGCTGGTGTTAATGATGTGTCCAGTTCACTTAGCCTGTTCATCAGTATTGCTGGTCATTTGCTGTTTCTTTGTTTCTTGCCTCCCAAAAGGTCACTACATCATCAGCAAAACCAAGCACAATTCATCCATTATTTATCAAGCCAGGTTTACTGCTCACCTGTCCCTGATTTCAAGGCCATGCTCCAGCCGTGCACCTCCCAGCCCACACCTGGGCCATGAGGCACCGACTGGCATAAAGCAGCTATTCAATAAAAGAAATTGTGAATTGCTGAAAGTGAAGCTTGATGTGCTGCAGACAGGGATTTGGTATCATTTTAAGCCTTTCTCAACCTCAGGCCTCCAACCCCACTCCTGCTTTGCCTTTTATTGACTGGAAAACGATTTATAAGTAAATCTATGCAATAAAGGACCTGCCTTTTGTTATTTGGCCTGAGTTGTGACCTGCTTTAACCCTCCATCAGCGAGGGCTGCCTGCATCTGTTACTGCCCCAGCCTAACTGGCTGCTGAGTGCTCACCACAGCTTCCTGCACCGCGTTATTGACATCTTCCTCTGGAGCAACATCATGGAATGGCATCCCTGAGGGGCCCTGGGGAAAATCACAGCTCTGCCCTGGACCACCAGCACCTTCCCGAGGTGAGTGCCCCGTGCCCCTGCAGGAGGGATCTGCATCCTCACACCGGGGTACAGGTGATGCAGAATGTTATCAAAGCTCCATCTGCCTCCGGGGAGTCTTTTAAATCGGAGAAGAGCAATAACCTTAAAAAAAAGAAAAAATAGAAAGAAAAAAAGCCACACGGGACTTATTACAAAAGGGAAATTCTAACGTAAGGCAATAAAGAGGCAGAGCTCTGCATCCCGATCACACCTGGAGGCTCGGATGAGCTGCAGAGGGTCAGGGTGGTGTCAGCGCTTCCAGCGCTGCCGGGGAAGATGCTCCGAGCCCGGCGGGGTCAGCCCGGCTCTGCTGTCCCTGCTGTCCCTGGGGCCTGGCTGGTGGCATTTGTCACCTCTGCTGCTGACACCGAGCCGAGAGGGAGAGGGAACGGGGAGGAGAGCAACGCCACTCTCTGCTCCCCCCTATTTGTCCTGGTTATCAGACTGGAAAAGATCACCAATTACCCTCTTCCCAACCACCACCGCTCCTGCCAACAAAAGATGAAAAGCACATTTATTTCTCTTAAGTGAGATCTTTTTGTGACACATAAGGACCCTTGTATACATGACAATTACTTGTAAAAAATGTCTCTCTGTCTACAGCACATCTGTAAATGGATTTAAGCCCATATAAAGGATGTAAAAATGGCAATAACCGCCCCAGTGCAGCTCCCTGGAAGCTCTCAATGGTGTTTTTTTCACATATATAAAAGCCAACACAGAACAAAAAGGCCTGTCAGCAAAGACAGGTAGGCTCGCCTTTCCACACCTAACTAGGGAAACTTAATTTTATTTATTTTTATTGACAATTTCAACAACTATTTCTCAATCATAAAAGTAAAAAGCACAGGCTCAGCTAGTCAGCCCATCATTTCTATTTAGCTTTTTATTTGTGCGAGGAACTCTTTGGAGATGCAATATCTTGTTTGCAGAGACACCCTAGTGGCAACACGACATTACTCAAACCACCAAATGGGGCTTGTGCACACACTGCAGCCTCCTCCTCCCCCAGCACCTTTATGAATCTCCCCCTGCACCCTGGGGCTCCTCTGCTCCCCCCACGTCCCCAGCCCTCCCCATTGCTGCCAGCTCCTGGCTGTGATATTTGGGGAAGATGAGCAAAACTTGGTTTAAAAACAAATGCTGTCGTCGCCTATCAGGTGATAATTGACCATTGCTGGTTTGTCTGTTTGTTTGGTTTTTTACAGATCCTCGATGACCATCACAAAGGGTGCTGGAGGATTTATCCGTGCCTGAATTATAGATCTGACACTCATCCGTCCCTGGTCCAGGTGTTTCTGAGTCACAAGGAGTCAAAGGAGGAATGAGAGGAGTGCATTGGGATTTCCCAGCTGAGCAGATCCCAGCAGAGTTGTTGGGAACTGGGTATCTAATGTGGAAATCAATGGGATCACTCTGGCTTTGGGTGTAATGGTGCTGTTGCAAGGCCAGTGATGTGCTTGGTCCCTGGTCCCTCTGCAGGGGTGGGTTCAGTGGCCCCAGAGCAGTGGCCAAGGGCCAGGGTGCAGAGAGGGGGGATCCCTGTCCCATCACATCCAATCTTTCACTCCCAGCTAATTTCCATGCCTAATTTAAAAGCAGGGACATGGAGGGTGGCAGGGACACCCTGTGTAACAGCGGTGGGAGTTTTGCACCACTTAATTAGTGGTTTGTCTCAGTGTCTTCTGCCTTCACTCAGAGCCAGGATTAAAAAATACACGAAGGAAACTGCATTTCTTGTGTTTGTGCTAGGCTGTTTATTAAATCTTATCAAAAAGTACAGAGGGTTCAGCAACACTTCCAGCTACCTGCTAGAAACGAGGAAAATGGAGAAAGATCCAGCTGCTACAAGGTCTCTCAAAGCTAAACAGTCCAATAGACAATTAACACCTATATTATTTATCCTTTTAACCCAATAACTAGATTCCCATGACCCTTAGTGTGACACTGACTGACCAACCAGAAACTACTGCCTGAAACCAGAAGGAAGGAGGATGAACACTGAAAGAGACACCACCCAAACCCCTCCATCTCGTCCCATACCTATTACTATATTATAAAACCCTCAAATTTAAAACCCTTTACCATGTGAAAGCACATACTTCTATTTAACTACACACCCATGATTTTAACTTCATCACTCAAATCTGGAAGCCTTCTCCAAGGCCTCAGGTCAAAGGCAGTGTTCTCCAGGGGGTCAGTGCCAGAAAGCACAGAAAGCCCAAAAAACCCCAGGTTTCTGGGATTCAACAACCCTGCTTGTGGACAAGGCTTGTGTTGCCTTCCCGGGGTGAGCACATTGGAGCACAGGGATAATGAAACCCGGGCTGTGCCCTTGTGCTGTCACACAGAATCCATCCAGGCCCAGCTCCTTTTGCACTCCAGCAGCAGCTCTGGTGTCAGGTGTCTGCCAGCCAAAGGCTTCCCTCTCGGTGGCACGCTGTGAAAAGCATATGCAATGAGCCTGCACCTTCTGTTCACACTCTGTCAGTAATCCCAGGCAGGCAGGTTTGCTGTTAACCTCCCTAATGGAAACTCTGCTCAATGCCTTGCTGCCTTCGCCTCCCCTCAGCATTATCTGCAAAGATGCAGACTGTTGATTTGTGGGCATCTTCTAAAGTGAGAGCTGCAGAGGCTCAGAAGGGATGATGCAGCCTAGAGCTGCAGAAGGAAGGTGGTTGCTTGCCCAAACACAGGCCAAGGCAGTTATATATAATTCCTACAGATGAAATAAAGCTTTAGTTGGTTTGGGGAGAGGTGGAAAAAAGAACTTGTCTCAGCTTAATTACAAATTTACTTCTTTCTCTTTCCTCTCTTGCCATCCCTGCCTCTCACCCTCTGATAAAATGAGGGTAAAAAGCCCTGCAAATGGCAATATCCAATATTCATTAGTGGCTTGTGAGAGAGACAGAGAGACACAACTCATTACTGGGTTCTTCACCTTTACCCTTGACAATGGTTATTTACATAATAACCTGACCCTTAGGTTACTCTTCATTAACAAACACATGTGCAAACATAGAAGCAGCTGGCTACAACTCATAAATATATATTGTTAACCTTGGCTTAGAAGACTTACTTTCACTTACTAAAGAAAAAAAAAAGAGAAAAGGAGACATTATTTTGCATAGCCATTATGCTATAACCTCAGTAAATGGTACAATGAGCCAGAGGCTGCTGTGTTTGAGCTTGCAGGACACGGCACCAGGCTCCTGCTGCTGCCCACATCCACTCTCCAGCAGATCTGCAAACGTCTTATCCCTGTCTGGAGCATCTCCTCCTGCCCTGTGGGCACTGTCCCAGCTGGGGGATGAAGCAGAGACCACTGGCACTGGGAGTGAATCCAACTCTTCCATTCCCCAAATCATCTCATGATGCCTGCTGAGCTAGGCCATGGTGGGATGGAGTGCAAAGCTGGGATGAGGTAGGGCAGGACCCCTCCAGAGTGAGGATTAAATGGCACTGTTCATCTTCAGCCAAGATGAACAGTGCCATTTAATCCTCTGAGAACAAGTTTCAGACTCCACATGGAAATATTCCTGTGCAAAATCATGGGGACCAGGATTTAGAGCTTTCCTTCATCTTTCTGAAGGCATCTAAAACAGCTTCTGAGCCTTCTTTGCCACCATCTGGCTCTTGGAGCCAACCTCCATAACTTGGAGGTGCAGTACCACATTCTTGAAATGCAGTCCCTGTGACTTTGGTTCAGGCAGAGGTTTATGATTTTCCAGGGAATACTTTAGTGGCCACATGTCAGACAGTCACTCCCAGAATGACAAAGCACCACCAACGCCACACATGGAAAGCAGCTTTCATTTTGGCCATGGCTTCACACACATCTGACCAGAAGGTGCCACACAGAGAATTTGTCAGTTTTCCAGGTGTCCCTTGTCTGCAGGCTGGCAGGTGACAACAGAACCTGGTGCTCAGGCTGTACCAGAGAGCCAAGAATCAAACAAAAAGGTTTATGTTTGTTTTCAACAGCAGAAGTTGCTCAGAGGAACACATTCCCTTCATCCTGCACATGGAGATGTCACAGCAGATCTGCAGGACCAAGGTGCTCACTGAGTGCTCCTGACAGAGGCCAGCTGGGATCTCACCATCACCAGCTCCCTGCAGGGGCAGGATGGGCTCCCTGGGCCCCACTGGGGTCACCCTGAGCTTCAGCTCCTCTCAGCTGTGATAGAGAAGGACACATTTTACAGGCTGTGAGTAGAGAGAGCAGCAGCCATGGGTCTGCCTCGAGCCTGACATTTGGGAAACAAAGGAATTGCTTACTGAGAACTTAAATGAGGATAAGGTGTCATTGGAACAGAAGTATATCTACTGTTTACAGAGTACAAATGTTAATTGTGTTTACGAATCCAAACCTGAAATTAACAACTCAACGTTTGCAAAATCTCCCAGGAAAGGCAAACCCTGCTGTTCCAGGCACTCTGCATTATCCAGCACAAATCATTCTGAAGCCTCTTTACCTATTCACTCAGTATTTCCAAACCAATTACCAGCTCAGAGTTTGCAAAGCAGGCTGACACTTGGGGTTTCAGACAGGGACTTCCTTCAGTCCCACTACCAATCCAACTATGTTTTAATTTAGTGAAGAGGGAAAGCATATAATTTTTTAGCTCCAGGGAAGCCAGAGGCAATCACAAATATCCCTTGAGCTGAGTCAAATTCTTCAGTTTAAAGAAGCAGCCCATTCTATTGCAATAATTGGACTTTAGTGTCCCTTTCGTTTAAAGGAACAATGGCTGATCTGGAGAGCTGATGGCTTGGACAGTGAGCACCTCACCTTTGGGACCTGAGCCACAGACCTGACTGTAATTGGATGAACCCAGAATAGCAACTGCCCCACTTGCATGGAAATAATAATAACAACAACAATAATAATAATCATAATGATGATGATGATGATGAAGTGGATGAACACACCAGAGATGTCCCCACAGCTGGGTGTTTGTCTGTCAGCAACCCAGCATCTGGATAATGCTACACCAAGACAGACCTTGCAGAAACCAACCCTCAGGCTGATGAAGAGATGGATGGAGGCTGGAGTTTTTGGGAAGGCCGTGACACCAGCCAGGCCAGACATTTAACCCCACACAACACCTCTGCACCGCTTCAGAGACAAAAGGAAAACATCTCCAGCTGGAACAGAGACTAGACAGAGCAAAAGGAATCAAATAGGAATTTATTGAAAGGATCCACCTTGGGCAGTGCAAGAGCCCAGTAAGGGCTACACCCAAATCAAATCCCAGATGGATCCTGGTCACTTTACACTTTTACAAGTTTTGGTTCATCTACATCTTGGGGTCAATTGTCCAACCACAACCCCAGGCTATGAAGTCTCAGCCCCCTGGCTTACCCCCTTTCCCTCACTGTTGTTTCTGCTTTTTGGGTACTGGGTGTCCTGGATTCTCCAGCTAGAAAGGAATTTTTTGTCTAACTACCCTGTGAAAAGAAGTTACTAACACCTAATATGAAGTTTCAGAGTTACACACCAAGCAGCAGAGATTCTGAAAAACATAGAAGCTAAAACCCAAGGCATCAGGAGTGGCCAAGAGAGATGTCCTTGGAGGGTGAACGAGCAGAGGGGACCTACTGTTCTGAGAAAAGGCTGAGAGCTCTTATTAGGATGGAAACTCAAGAAATTAAACCTCTTGCAATATCAGGCTGATCTCCAGAGTGAAGGACTCCCCTCAAACACCCCACCAAGCAACAACACCTGCCCAGCCCAGCTCCCTCAGCAGAGGCTTTAATTGCCCCAAGAACCGTGATTAGAGAGGTCTGGTGCCATCCCTGCTGGCTCACCAGGGAGGGGATGGCAGCTCTCCCCAGCCTGCACCAACAAACCACACTTCCCCCTGCGCCCAGCAAATGTCAGCCCAATATTAGATGCGGCAGTGGCACTTATAAATCCAAGTTAGAAAATGCCATCATGTATTTTTAATCCAATCGCCTCGTCACCGCATAATAAAATGAAAGGATTGCCGAGTTTGACTGGCATTTGTAAGTAGCATGTGAAAGGGGCTAATAGAGGGAGAAAATTAGCTGCATTTATCATCTTAACTACATTCATATTACACTCACGATCCAATTGTTTAAAAATTGGGCTTTTAGAGCAGGTCCTTTTGAAAGTTTAAGCATTCCAAACAACCGCGATTTATTCTGAGAACAAACATTACCTTAGAAAAGATTTATTCTGTAGCTTTTGTGACTTGTAAAAGGGATGGACTTTGTTCACTGGGTTTCTGGTAAGTGCAGTCAGTACCAAAGACAGTCAAAACACAGGATTTGTGTTCTTCACCGAGTGCTGATGTTTAGGGGGAAAAAAGTATAATTGGAACCCATTTAATATTTGAAAAAATCCTACAAAATCTTCCCTCTCAAATAGGCCAAGTTTAACAAAATTTCCAAAACATTCAAAAGCTGAGGTGAGAGGTTTTCTTAAATTTTGTTTTACCGTTTTTCTATTACAATTTTACATTATTGCCTAGCATTTAAGTAGTGGCAGCAAGTGGTTTTAATGACATTATAATGTAAGGCTTGAAACCCTGTAGTAGTTTTGCTTTTCACATCAGCCAGATTGTCTATTACTCAGCCTTGACTGAAATAGATGATCTAATTCTTAGAAATTCTCATTTGTGCTGTAATCAAAAGTCATAATTGAAAGAAAACAGCATGAAAATCAGGAGAATGAAAGCACCCACCAAACTCACTGTCATAAAACTGAGCAAACCTGACCTACACATGTAGATATTTCAAATAGTACTAAATATATTTATCCCATAATTGAGTAAACAATTAAAAACATTAACAAAATACCTAGTTTTAGGTCATATTGTGATGTCAGAGGTTGTTCAATGTGCTCTCATGACATATATATAGAAAACAATTCTGTGGCTCTGTGTGAAGTTCACCACAAAATGTCACAATTTTCTAAACTAATGCTTTGTTTCACAGAATTTTTTCACATTGGAAAAAAATAATTTTTTAAACTCTAGTTTTTTTACTCTACCAAAACAATGCAAACTTGAAATTAAGGAAGAAAAAGTTTCTCCAGGATTTCTTGCAGGTGTTTGTGCAAAGCTCCTGCAGCCTGTGCTGGGCTCCATGTGCAGCTGCAGGACCTGGCTCCCACACCTGAGTTACCTGTGGCCCAGCCATAGCATGAACATACAGGAAATCTCCTGCTTCCACAGAAAATCTCCACTCCTAGAGTCCTGCCTGCTGTTCTCCCATCACAGTCCCCAGGGCAGTTTCCTCCCCAGTTAGTTTTTATCAGTTTTAATCCAAGGGTGACCTGAGAATTGATTCTGTTGCTGAGATGTCTCTGCACATTGGCAGCAGGAGCATCAGGAACCAAAGTTTCCCTGCCCATTCTGCTGATGTGAACTCTGGAGAGGTGGGGGTTGATTTTTTCCAGGAATGGTCCTGGCAAATCTGGCATTTCAGTCAGCTGACAGTCCAGCGACCTGACATGGACCTGGGTGCTTGAGAACAGGTCACAGACTCTTCTGCAAAACTTGGGGTCTCCCCAGTGTGATGGCACCTGGGGGTCTGGAGACAAAATCCTCCAGCAGTTACAGCATGGCTGACACAGGGTCACCCTCCTGGGGGGCTGTGATGTCCACCTGCCTCCCTCTGATGTCCCTCTCCCCTCTGGTGTCCATCTCCCCTGTGATGCTGTGGATCACTCACTCCCTCTGTGACCAGCACCCCCTTTTCTCACAGACATGTGGAGCAGAGGAATGCACTAAAGGTGTCAAGAGAGCTTGGAGGAGGGTAAATCTCAAGAAAAATTCAGGAAAGAAGCCACTGGGCTCAGGACCGAAGCTCTGCAGGCACTGTGAGTTCTGCAGGGCCCTGCTCAGGCAGGAATGGCCCTTCCTATTGGAGAAGGTGGCAAAGAGCCCCTTCATTTCTCCTGCTTATTGCTGGAGGAACGATGCATCCCAAAGGCGAGCTCCTTCCATCCTGACCACCTCCATCTCCGCCAAACTCGCCCCTTGCTGCTGCACTGCCCTGCAGCCTCTCCCCCAGCCTGTCCCAAGCGCGGCTCTCTCAGCCCCCATCCCGCTCGCCCGTGCTCTCTAATTCAGCCTGCAGCGTTCAGCGGGCGACAGTGGAAGTGTGCAATTAGCCCTGAGTCATCATCGCCCGCATCCATCCTCCGCATCCATCCCCCCGCATCCATCCCCCGCATCCATCGCCTGCATCCATCGCCTGCATCCATTCCCCGCATCCATCCCCCGCATCCATCCCCTCCCATCCATCCCCTCCCATC
>VWZS01007989.1:334654-371768 GCA_013397075.1 Rhabdornis inornatus
CCATCCCCCGCATCCATCCGTCCTGCCGCGATAGAGATGTCGCTGGCAAGGCGAAGCATTTGCGAGCGGCTTGCTGGGAGGAGTCCCTGACCCACTCGGTAATTACTCATGCTAACAGCTTAACTAACATGCAAATTCCTCCGCTGACTGACAGGTAAACAGTGAGCTGCCCTGCCCGGATTTGGGGTGGGGGGGAGCGGAGGGGGCAGAGTGACATAGATGTAAAAGCTTGTGTCAAATTCCAGATCTAACGTGGCTTCAAAGTGCGACATGATTCATTAGCCTTATTTCATGGCTAGGATAACAAAGTTGCGGTCGCCGCGTTAATTGAGGAGGGAGGAGCCGGAGGGACTCGCTGGCACAGCAGCTCCGGGGCCACCCCTGGCACAGGGATGCTGGGCACCGTGACTGGCACCTGGGCGGGCGTTTCTCCGCCTTTGAAGGAAAGGGACCTCTCTCATCTTCTGCCAGATCCAGGCAGCGTGCTGGAGAGGCTGGAAGATGCTCCAGGGGCTGTTTCTCCCCCAGCATCCTCCACCCCTCTCGGCAGCAGCGAATGCTGCTCTGCCGCTTGAAAGCAGCAAAAAGAGGAGGCAGGTTTTGAGCAAAAAATCTCAGACTCTTGTAATGCCGATCCTTGCAGCTCCCTTCATCCCTCCCTGTGTCCATCAGCTCTTCCCTCCCTCTCTCTTTGAACACCCCAGACACTGTGGCCAATCCCAGGCTCATAAAACGAGCCCAGCTCTGGGTTAGATGCAGAGGCCGAGGCAGCGCTGGGGCTTATGGCAGAGGAGGTGAAAGGAGGAAATTGCAAACCTGAATTTAAGCCATGCTTTAGAGTGATCTAACACAGGCACTAAGCCCGACAGCTCCCTCATTTCCTGCTCCTCGCAGAGTTTCTGCCCTGAGGTTTGTTGATGCTGGCTCGTGTCCAAGAACCTGAAGGAATTGTACAAATCCTCCTGTGCCACGGTGCAGCACAGCCTCCAAAGGCTAACAGGGCTAGGAAAGAGTCACACAGGCGAGAGCACTTCCATCAGCGTCCTTAAAATGTGGAGGGAACCCAGAGCAGGACAGGGCCTCACCCACAAATCCCAGCAGCAGTGCCTGGCTGCCCAACAGCAGCTCAGGTCTGTGGAGGAGGATGAGGATGATTTTATTCTTGCTGACATCGTGCAGGGGCTGGAGATAGCACAGGCTGGGTGCTGTGGATCTAAGTGACCACAGTGACAGAGCCAAAGGCTGCTGTCCCCCTTGAGCCTCCCCCAACCTTCCCACCCACATGGTGAGCTCAGGCTTCAGCAGAGGAGAGAAAATAAGGGGCTTGCTCAGGGCTGCACAGCTCAGTGCCCCATTTCCCAGCCCTGTGAGACCCTGAGCCAACAAACTGCAACTTAAAGATGACTTAAAGGAGAAAATATCCAATAGCAGGAGAACACTAAAGCAATCCCACATGTCACCTGCTGCCTGCAGAGGAAAGGGGCACCCAAGCAGCAGGCAGTGGGATGGGGCCAGGCAAGGGCCAAGCATTCCCACTCCATGGGGGCTGTGGAGGAGCTCTCCAGAGGGACTGCTGGGCTCAGGGGCTGCATGGCACTGTCACAACCACCAGCCTCACCTACCATCCCCGGAGGGATTTAAAAGATGTATGGTGTGGCACCTGGGGACATGGGTTAGTGAAGGGCTTGGCAGTGCTGGGTTAGTGGTTGCACTCAATGATTTTATGGGGCTTTTCCAACCTGAACTATGATTCCATGCTCTGCCAGCATGGTGCCAGAAGCCCCTGGCACTGGGCTGGATCATCCCTCACCCTGTGTGTTTATTTCTTTTGAGTGGCTGTCAAAAACATCTGCCATACCTCAGGATTCAAGGGGGATGGAGAGAGGGGAGCGAGCTGCCCCGCTCTCGAGGCTCCTTGCCACAGCCATCATCTTAATTTTCATTTTATTTATTTATTTATTTATTTATTTATTTTGGTGCAAACCTCCGGTGTCAGCGCTCTGTGCAGAGCCTGCTTACAGCTCCAAAAAGCACCTCTATTATTCTCAGGCCATTTGATAGCAGTTGCCATGGAGATCAAAAGCAAAATGGCATGCAAATCAACACGGCCCCACGCTCGATAACAACGGGAAAAGGGCATCTGGATAAAAAAAAAACACTTGAAATGCTTCAACCTGCATTGCTGGCTGTGATTAGATCTAGAAGGCAAGAAAAATACCCTAATGGGTTACACCAAAGGACTCGAAAACACAACTCAGCCATGGCCTGTGGGGCAGTGTCAGTGTGAACCCCCCACGTCCACACACATTAAAGCTGAGCAAATACTTCATGATGAGAAATTCAGGCAATGATTTGCCCCTGTCCCCTTTTCCTTCCCTGCCACCTGTGCACAGCAGCCAGGTTCCTGGTGTTTATCAGGAATCTGTGGCACCACTGGACTGTAACCCAGTCCCTCTCCAGGGATGGGTGACACAGCTGCAGTTCCAAGCCTTGCTCTGAGTGCTGGGGAAGGAGGAGTTGCCTTTGCCAGCCCACTTGTGCCCAGCTGAAAAGCTGATTCCTGCAAGTGCTTCCCCACTGCTGGGAGCCTGTGGAAAACAAGCCCCAGGCAACCCAGGCCAATGCACCAAATGTTAAAATCTAGCACCACCCGCCTGTTTGATTCACAACTTCTACCCCGAGGTGTTGCAAGCAATGAGAGGGATGTGGGGGTATGAATGCAAGCCTTCAGAAACCAGATTTTTGGGTATCCTGGGGCTGGGTACCTTCTGGTTATGGGCTGTGCACCCTCAGTCCAGGGCCATGCAGGACCACAGCCCTGCTGTGTGCAGGGGGAGGATGCTCATTTAACAAGCAGCTCCTCAGTATTTTGTTTTCTCCTTATTGTTATAGGCAAACTCGTGCCTTCACACAAATCAACCCTGCTTTGAAGACAGAATTACTCATTTTTCACAGGCCTGCCCACAGCATTACAACTACGCTACTTAGTGCTTCAGAAATATGAATGAATTTATTATCTGCCACAACAGGCAGCATTCACACCACAGCCCTTATTTGTACAGACACAGAACAAAGACTTGGGAGAGAAAAGAATCAGGGATTTGAGATGAGGATATTTGGGTTTTTTCCCAGGTAGGTAGCAGCATTAGACAGCAGTGCACATGCCCAGGGGACATGTCCTGCCAGCTTCATCCCCAAGCCAAGAGCCCAGCAACCCAAGCCAAAAAAAAGGGAACATATAATTGAGTGCCCATCAGTGGAGAGTTTGGCCAAGGGACTTCAAATGTGTCATGTAAGTTTTGATTTTCCAAAGGCTCAAACTTAGAGCAGCCAGTGCTTTTCCACAATGTGTCACGTAAATTTTGATTTTCCAAAGGCGCAAACTTAGACCAGCCAGTGCTTTTCCACAAAAGTCAGCTCCTGCCATGTTCCAGGAAACTTTTCTAAAATATTTTGGGTGTGTTTATGCCCAAGGACCTCAAAGACTGCTGGATGTGACTGAGCTCCAGCAAAGGAAAGGCTGATTCCTCCTATGCAGCTGCAAGATTTGTTTTCTGGAAGAAAACAGTGCAAAGGAGAGGGAAGGATTATGGACACATGAGATCCTAGGAGAGACTGGAACCACAACAAGAGGAGAGGAGGTGCCCTTAGCTCAAGGAAGAATTCCCACCTATAAGGGGCCACGTTTCTTGTTCTCCAAGGGGAACAGAGTCACCCATTTCCTGCGGGTTACCTAAACTTTGCCAAGTGCCATAAATTCCTGCTCTGTTTCAGCAAGCTCTTTATCAAACCCACATGCTCCTCTGGCCTGTGGAAGCTATCCTGGGACAAGTCAAACATGCAAAAGTTGCTGCCTTGAAGGCTGGTTGTTTGATTGCCTTTTTTTCCTAATACTTTTTTTTTATTTAAAGCCAGACTCACTCCTAGCAGGATTCAGGCTCAGTGTGTTTCAAACTCTCCCTCCATCCTGCCTTTGGCCCATTAATTTTCAGGCTGCTAAAGCTTTCACAGCAAGGTGTGAGTTTGCTCCAAACAGCACATTTGGAGCAATTCAGAACTGTGTGCTTCTAACGTGCAAAAATCTCATCTCTCCACCTTACACGAGCCAGGGAACTTCTCTAAGCAATGTTGGAAACAAATTATTTCATAGAATCACAGAAAGTTTTGGTGGGAAGGGCACTTCAGGATCATCTTGTTCCAGCTTCCCTGCAGGGACACTTTCCACTGGACCAGGTTACTCCAAGCCCTGTCCAACCTGGCCTTGAACACTTGCAGGGAAAATATTTCTGGGAAAAATCTTTCACCCTCAGTCATGCTTTCCTCCCCTCTGCAGCTCCCCAGTGCCACGAAGCTCTGCTGCTTCCCAGATCCATCTTGTGCCTCCTTGCAGCACCCATCCCACCTCCTCAAGGGCATTCCAAAACCCAGGCCAAGCCTCCACCTGCCACTGCCTCTGCATTACACAAGGAGCTAATTGGGAACCATCTCCTTGGCCTGCCCTGAAGCGTGGTGGTGTGAGGAGCACACACCTTCCTAATTACATTTATTCTCAGAAATCAAAAGGAGAGAGAAACAGTTGAGTAAAGGTCACATTAATAACACAGGCTGAAGGTCTGTGGATGTATATTTTTCATTAGAGACACATTTGACTGAAGGGGACAGTTCATTTTTGGAGTGACAGAGTTTCTCTGGGAAGCCATCAATACTGTTGGACAAATTTAGCTATTTTTCTTGTCACAGCTTGCTGCCTGCTGGAAACATGCTTCCTTACCCAGAAATGTCAATACCACTGCATGCACTCGAGCTTTTCCACGACCAAGGCATCAGAGAAGAGGCATTTCTGCCTCCATCACAGCCTTGAAATTCCTGCCAGACTATTTCTGCATCCAGTGGCAGCTCCCACAACATCCCATACCCACACCCCAGCCATCCCAGGGCTGCTGCAGCTCCAGGAAGAGCCTTCAGTGGATAAAACTGCCACTTTTCTGGATCACTGCCACCAAAATAATAATCTGAGGATCATCTCTCAAGGTGCCAGGTCCATTCCCATACACTGGACTCTTCATCTTTGTTGTCACCTTTGGGACCACCCAGCCCTGTAAGCCTCAGGGGCCTGGGCTATGAAAGTCACTGCAGCTCCAATTTTCTGAGCACAAAATGGCAATGAGATGAGATTTAGGAACCTGTTTATTGGGTTTGGATGGCTGATAATGCAGACAGGAACATGATGGCCAGTTCTGCAACACTCCTACCAAATCCCCTGTGCCACACACTGAGTTTTCCCACACATCTCAAAATTGCAGCTTCCTCAACATCTTCTTTTTCCATTTATTCCCTTTTTTCCCAAAACACTTTTTCTTCAAGCCCTCAGTGCAGCACCCCTCCAGCCCAGTTCAAAACTGGGTGACCTGAACTGGTGGGGAGGTGCCAAAACACACCAAGAAGTGCCAGAAATCTTCTGTGGGCTGCTTAACCCCGTGGCTACTGCAGGCAGGCAGCTCTGTCACAGCTGCCTGAGCAATCCATTTGCCAATTAAGTTAATATACTCAAATCCCTCCTATCCACCAGAAAGGGCAGAGCAAATCCAGGTGAGAGAGAGTGGAGTCTTACAAGTCTCCTACGTGTCACACAGGGGAAGAACAAAGGAATAAGAAAGAAATATATGGAAAAAAAGGTGAAATCCACTACTAATTACCAGGAGGTATCAGGGGGCTCGTTTATACCTTGGCCTGCTGCTCTGCAGGGAGGAAGGGGCAGGTACACCCAGCAGTGGGTACAGGTGTGGCTTCCTGAAAGGAACTTTTGGGAATGGATCTGCAGTTGTTCTGGAGGAGACACAGCTAAAATTCCACCATGGACACTGTGCTGGGGCCTGGGCGTGCAAGGAGCTGAGCTTGGGTGCTGTGGGTATGGAACCTGTCTTTAGGATTTAAAGCTGTTCCTGGAGCCTCCCTGAAGGAGGATATTAGGGAGAAACTGGCCCCGAGAGTGAAATATTTCAGAGTGGAGGAGCAGCTGATGTGATTAAACCCTGTGCTTTTTCCAGCTAAGTCAGTTAATAAAAAAAACCAACAACCCTCAGTTAAACAACAACAGCAAAAACAAAAATTTAAAAAATTAAAAAGGGAAAATTTTTTCTTGTTCTTATGCATCCAACCTCTGCCATGGGCTGATCTTGGTTGAGTTCATAGCTCCTGACCCACACAGAAACCACTGAGGCAGCTCCAAGAGCCTCTGGCTGCTCGTCCGTGCCCAGGGCTGTGGGGTGCTTTGGGTCCCATCACACCTGGGGTGGCACAGGCTGGTGATGTCCCTGCTGTCCCCCACTGAAGGAAACATCATCATCCTCCTGGAGCAGTCACCAAGAGAGTGCAGCTGTCTGGGGACACCTGGTGCCACTCATCCCTGGGGTGGACAAATAAGAGCTGTACAAACATGACCCACCTGCAGAGAAAGGCTGAATGAGCTGGGTTTGGTCTGCAAAAGGCTGAGAGGGGATGGGATAATCCAGGCTCTATAATGAAGCCAGCAGGCAATTGTTTCTCATGTCCTTAGGGGCATCACAAAGTCATCAGCTTAATTTGCAGGAAGGACTTAAAGGAATTAAAATATATATATAGTACAGATTTGCACCTATATGTTAAATATATATATACTTAGTGCCTTTTCACCTGTATATATTAACTGTATCATTAATAAACATAAAGTACCTTAATACCTCAGGATGAATAATAAATACATTTAATAAATGTATAATTAATGCATCTTCACTTGCACACACATGTACACATAAAGGAAAGCCCTTTCTGTCTGGTGGCTCTGACAAAGTCCCAGAAGCTGCTGGGAGGGAGAACTGTGGGACTCGCTGCTTTGAAGGTTTTTAAGAGCAGGTGGAACAAGAGCATCTCAGCAGTGGCCCCTCTGAGGGCTGAGAGCATCTCTGGAGGAAAATTCTGTTTGTGTAAATTGCAGAGCTCTGCCGCATGCCAATTTGCCCCATCCCAGACCTATTTTTTTATTTTTTTTTTTTTTTTTTTTTTTTTCTGTGGGCAGGAGTGGGACCAGGAGTGGGCTGGAAAGTGAGGAAAATCCTGCCCTGGACTGGGATGACCCTGAAATCCCAGTAAGGGCAGAGAGAAGCGGGAGACAGCAGCTCTCTGCTTTAGGGACTCATCCTCAGGGTGAAAGCAGCCTGCCTCTCCTGAGCCACAGGCAAAGGACCTAATAAAGACTGTCAGCAGCTGATGGGTGACTAAAATAGAGAGCAAGATACTGTAAATAATGGCTGAAAAACACTTCCACACAGGGCAGCGGGCAGGGAGGGGGGAGAAAATTTCGGTAAAATATCTCCAACCTATTGGCAAACTGAACAGAAATGAATTAGGAGGATGGCTAAAGCATGGGGCTCATATATAACAGCACAAAGTCCCCTATTTATCAGCAGATGTGACCGATTTGCTGCATGAGGCAGGGACATCTGTCACCTCTATGAGCTGCAATTAGCTGCTACTCTGCTACCCAAAAGAGGTCACCAAAAACTACAGGTTCTCCCTTCCTAAAGGAAAAACTCCTGGGCTCTGCATTTCCATTAAGAGCAATTGCAAGTTTGGGCTTCAACGCGACTGAATGATCTGGAGGAGTGATGGCCTTTGTGGGTGCTGTAGTTTGTCTCCTGGAATACCAATTTCAGTCATTTTAGAGACATGACACAGCTCGAGGATGCTGGGCTCTGCTCGAGGGGGCTGTGCTGGGCTTCAGAGGGTATGCAGGACTGGGGTGAGGTTTTTTAAATTTGCCTTTCATTAATTAGTTTCATGGCTTAAAGCACCTCTGTGGAGAGCTTTGTGCACAGCTCCAGCCCATCCCCTGTGCTGGCCACAGGGCCTCCTGTCCCAGCACATCCCTCATTTCTGGGGACATCCTGTCACACCAAGTCCCATCCCTGCCAGCTGTCTGGGTTTTACAACCTAAGCAGCATCTGCAGCTTGATTTTCTGATCATTTTTATTTTCTGACCATACATTGAGGCCTCTTTTCCCCAACAACTCAGGCAGCTTCTGTGCCACAACCGGCGAGCAAATCTCTGACAAATAATTCACACCACAGGTTTCACTTCTGCTCAGGAGGAGCCAGTGAGCTGCAGCTTTCTCAAGCTGAGCTAAATTTTCCCCCTAATAATTTATGCAAATACTGCACAGCCTGGCAGCAGTTCACGAACTACGTGTTGCAATATTCTGAGTGCAGGCAGGGGCCCTGGGATGTTTCCCTGCCTCACACTTGGGAGCTGGTTTCCCGTGCTGATATTTGTGATCAGGCTTCAACCCTCATGTCCTGCAGGTGTTCTGGAGGAGCTGAGCACTTTTGCTGCTTTCCTGCACAAAGTGGGTGGGGAGAATTCTCGGCAAACCCTCATAGGGACCCAAATCCAGGCAAAAGGGATCCTTTCGTGTTCTGAACTGCTAATTCATAGAATCACAGAGCAGTTTGGGTTGGAAGAGACTTCAAAGACCACCCAGTTCCAACCTCCTGCCTTGGGCAGAGACACCTTCCACTAGATCAGGTTGTTCCAACACGACCTTGAATGTTTCCAGGGATGGGACAGCCTGGAACAACCTGTGCCAAGGCCTCAGCACCCTCACAGGGAAGAATTGTTGTTCTCTGCTCCTTTCCTTCTCACTGTTTCCCTGCCTTTTGCTCCTTGTGGCTGGACACTGGGTTCCTGCCCCTCCTGCAGATGGGACTGCATCCTCTCCTCTCCTCTCCTCTCCTCTCCTCTTTACCTGCCTCCAGCAGGAATTTCTGCAGCATTAGGATGCTCCTAACTGCAGCAGGAGATGAAATCCTGAGCACACCACGGAGGGAGGGGAAGGAGGTGGGGGATAAAAAGATCTCTTGGCTCTTGAGCTGCATCAGGTGGTGCAAACAGATGTGCTGGGGCTGCTGCAGAGTCCCCCCTCCCACTGCCATCAACCCAGCCCGTGTCTGAGACACCTTTTAAAAGCAGCTCTCACCACAAATCTTCACTGTGCACATCAGTTATATAAAATTAATTCAATCGAATTAATAGCAGTAATTAATTCATGCATATTAGCATAACACCATGCATCATAGATGGAGGCTAATAAATGCAATACTGATTTTCTTAATCGACTTCTTCAGCTGCCATGTGTCTTAGTCAAAGGGATGCTGTGGGGTCTTCCCCTCTTTTCCATACGCAGATGAGAAAAAAAAAAAGCAGCCAACAAACACCAAAGGTATTTCTGATTCAGACTGTACTTCTACAACAACAACAACAAGCCAGGGGTTTGTGCTCTCAATTCTCTGCAGCCCAGCCAGGCCATGGGCTGCACTCTGGGGCTATTTAAAGGTCACCCTGCAAGTGTAAGACTCTGTAAGAGACACTGCCCCAAAAGCAGGGAGAGGAGCAGCAGTGGCCAATGACCACTGTAATAATCATATATCTGGATATTATTTTCTTCCCTCACACACAGTTATTAAGAGACGATGCGGGTCTTAAAGCTAGAACCTTTTGCTCTGGGAAAATTATATGTGACACTTTACATACGGATTAGATAATTAATGTATGTCCTGATTTCTTCCACCGTAACATAAAAAGGGTGAGAGCAGTGCTATAATTCCAGATAATTAAGGAGCAATGGAGTTGCAGTGGCCTCCACGGCAGTGGGAGTGCTGCCCGCTGTCATTAGCGCTGGAGAATCCCTCTCTGCTCTCCACACCTCGCTGCTGGCTCTGTCTTCCTCCCCAGGGGCCACCCAGCTATGGCCCCTGCTGTCCCTGAGTGCTGCCACCAAATCCAGCCCCATCCCTCTCCTGCCGTCTGAAGGTGTCAGGAGGAGGCAGGACCCCGAATTTGCAGGAGCCAAGGTGCAGAACAGCAGAGCAGGTTTGTGCTGCAGCACATGAGCCCATCCCATGGAGCGTGGGCAGTTCCTCACAGCCGGGCACACGGGGCTTGGAGGGAGGCCACCCACCTTGGCATTGCTTCCAAACCTCAGGTGGCCCCAGCAAAGAACTCAACCAGTTCATCTCCTCCTTCTCTACTACCAAAGGACATCAGAAAGGACAAGTGCAAACCTGGGCTGGCCACACCAGAGAGATGAGTGCCACACCAGTGCTAAAGTAAGCTGCAAGCTCCTAGAAATGGGCTAGCAGGCAGTCCTGATGAGACCCCGGTGTGGCAGAGGGAGGGCAGGTGTCACCCGTGTACCTGTGGGGACTGCAGGGCTCTGCACTCTGCCCTGGCACTGGAGCTCTGGTGCCTCTGCAGCACCGGTGAGTCTTTGGAGACACAGCAGAGCACAGCACACCCCTCCCAATGCAAAAATGCTCACACTGAGCCCAATTTGCATTAAGCCCAAAAGTTTTTTCCAGCGAGGTAGGTGAGACGTACTCGTTTAGTGTAAAGAAAATGCATGTTGGTGCATGGGGACAGAGTATCTTTTCAGAGTATCCTGAAATCCCTGCAGGACCTCCCTGCCTGCTGTGATCAAACATTAAAATCTAGAGCTGTCACTAAGCAAAACAAACACAAACTGTCTGTGCTTTCATCTGCACAGCACCCCGCATCCTCCTGCTGACTGCTGCTGCAGCCAGGGACCGTGCCAGGCTGGGGGACAACAACAACACCCGAGGCAACCACAGTGGGACATTAATGGGCTCTGAACAAGCAGGTGTTTCCCAGTTTGTTCTTGTAGCAGGAAGCTGCTGGCCTGGTTTTAGCTTGGTGCAGCCTCTGAGGGCTGTGGGTGCCTGCCGTCCCCAAGGAGGAGCAAATATAAACAACCAAGGGAGCAAGAGGGGCAGCCCAGGTGAGAGGTGAGGGGTGTAGGGCTGCATCCCCCTGGACTGACCACATCTGCGTGTGCCAAACCTTTTCCTGTGCAGCTGAGCTCTGCTCCCAGAGTGAAACAACCCCAGAAACCCTACAGGCAAAACCCAAGAGGGGAGCTCTCAGACAGGCTCCTCTCATTTCCTGGGGCTTGAGCACCGAGGGAGGAGTGCAGAGCTGGGGCCCAGGTGAGTGATTGTCTCTCTGGGGCTCCTGGCCCCATCTCTGCCTGCCTCTGCACCTTTGTTTACCTGCACGGCTGCTCCTCAGCACATCACTCACCGCATCTCGAGTGCTCTCCCTGCTCCCCAGCATCCTGACAATTCTGTATTTAAAACACTAATAATAATCAAACCGTGTTATTTTTCCTCCTCCTGCAGGATCTCCTAAGGCTGTGAAGATCTCAAACGTTTGACCAGGAGCCTGATAAATGCTTGCCTTCAGCGATGCACTTTCTTGTAGCACCTCTGAAATATGTATGCACATGTTATGCGGTGTGGATGCATATCAATGCCATATCTACCTTTGCATATTAAATCATTGCCACATCTTCTCTGGCAGTAAAATATGCAGAGCATATGCTAAAGACAGCATCTCCCCTGCCTAAGCACAGCAGCCCTCCCCCTGCACACTCTCCCCCAGCACAGCCTGTGATCCCAGGTATTTCAGCCCCTCTCTTTTGTTCTTCTCCTAAGAGAGGTATTTATTTTTATTTCCTCCCTGCATGCTGCTTTCACTGTTTTAAGGACTCCTGCTTACAAATATATTCCAGCTAGAGCCGTACCCTAACTTCTCTCCCCCTTCAGAGGGAAGACAAACACGAGACACCATGGAAAAGCTGTCTGAAACAACCAGCCAGCAGGAGCATGGGATTGCCCACCCTGTATTTACCCTCTCCCACTGCACAGCCTTGTGCAGGCAGTCAGGGATTTCAGACAAACCTCAAGCCCTGCCATCACTGCTGCCCCATCTCCTGCTTTTACACCTGAGCAGTCAAACCTGGCTGACATCAGATTTGAGTTACAAAAAAGGGAATGAGAGGTTTCTGATGGAGAGTGGGAATATTCGCTTTGATGATCACTGGGATAAGAACCAGAAATAAGAATAATCTTTTGGCAGGCATAAGCCAGCTGCCAGGTGCTGGGATTAGGCAGAAATCTCTTGTCAAGATCTGCTCCTTGGAAGAAGCCTTGGTCCTGCTCTTGGCAGCCATGAAATTGTGCTACACAGTGGCTCCAGAGCCTCTCCCACTGCAGGGATTCCCATTCTGCTGGTTTAATAAAAATGCTAAAATTTACAGCAGGGCCATTCAAATTCACACACAAAACATGCTCATTTCTCCTTGGGAGTCACAAGAAGTGGTTTCCCCAAAATAACCCCATGGACCCATATCTGTGTGCAGGGGTGCCAGACTTGGAAGCAGGAATTGTTCACCACGGAAGCAAATGGGGCCTGTTGCTCTATTGTCAGAGATGTAATAATGCAAATTATTATTAATATTAATAATATCCCAGGCACCCAAGCTAACAAATCCTGCAGCCCAGTCCCTGGGCCAGGCAGGGAGCTGTCATCTCTCTGTTCACACCAAAGCTCCTGGGGCAGTGGCAGTGCAGAGGGACTGGCTGCTCTGCCCTGCACACAGCTCTAAAATCCTCCCCTACTTCCCTCTCTCTGCAAAATAGGCCAAGGATTCAGGTTCTCCTGTGCCACCCCACAGCCTGGCTGGTGATCAACCCTCCTCCTTTCTCCCCTGCTAATTCTCTCCTACCTGGGGGCTTCTGTCAGGAATCCCTCTTCCTCACTAACTTGGCTCCCTCCTCCTCCCCACACCTTTCACTCACCCTAATTTTGCAGATTTCAAAGAAGTGAGGAAAGCTGTCACTGGTAAAGGAAGCTCTAACAGAGCAGAACAGCACGAGCCCTTTTGTTTCTGTGGGAGATGTCAGAAGGAGCAGGATTAGTGAGAGCTGTTTCCTCCTCAGCTCCCAGGTGGCTGCTTTCTCCTGCAGGTACTGACCTGCTCACCTTCCCCAGCTCTGCAGCAAAAGCCCCTGGATGAGGCCTGCAGGGACATCCCAGAGCTGGTCCTGCACCATGCAGAGAGCAGAGATGCTGTGCTCAGCAGTCTCATCCCCATCACACAGCGCAGAGCTGCGGTCACGAGCTGTGCAAGGCTCAGCTCTCCCTCCTGGCTGTCACCACTGTCATTTCCCAGCAACAGAGGGACCAGGCTGGTTATGTCACCACGTCACTGGGCTCATTTCTACCCACAGCCACCTGCTTTTCAATTACCACCTGCCCCAGGTCAAAGAGAGCTTGACCCCTTTCACCCAGTGAGAACATGCTCAGCTGTGACCTGTGGCACAAGAACAAATCTCGCAGCACAGATTAACTGCACAGGGAGCACTTTCTCTCCTGCACTTCTCTAAAAGGCAAAGTCTTGTTAAAGTCTTTCAGGAGATCAAGGAAAGCCCAGAAGGTCTCGAGCCTGAAGCTCCCAAGCTCTCCAATGGCACTGTGTCCTACAGAAACCACAACATGAAATAGAATCTCCCTGACATCCTTTCGGAGCCTTGATCCTCAGCTCTGGCACAAGTCAGGTCAGCCAGCACAGGATGTGGAGCTGCTGGAGAGAGTCCAGAGGAGGACACAGAGATGCTCCAAGGGCTGGAGCCCCTCTGCTCTCACCAGGCTGGGAGAGCTCGGGGTGCTCACCTGGAGAAGAGAAGGATTCAGGGAGAGCTGAGAGTCCCTTCCAGGGCCTGAATGGGCTCCAGGAGAGCTGGAGAGGGAATGGGGACATGGGATGGAGGGACAGGGCACAGGGAATGGTTTCAAACTCAGAGAAGGCAGAATTAGATGGGATATTGGGATTAAATTAATCCCTGTGAGGGTGGTGAAGCCCTGGCACAGGTTGCCCAGAGAAGCTGTGGCTGCCCCATCTCTGGAAGTATCCCAGGCCAGGCTGGATGGGGCTTTGAGCAGCCTGGGACAGTGGAAGGTGTCCCTGCCCATGGCAGGGTGTGGAATGAGCTAACCTTTAAGGTCTCTTCCAACCCATCCCATTCTGTGATTCCATGACCCTCAGTGCTGCTCAGGTGTCCCTGAGCTGTGGGGTCAGTACCAGGCTCCTGGCAGACCCTGGGGATGTGGAGCTGAACTAAGGCCAGGAAAAAGGAATCACGTACATTTAAAACCAGAGATGTGATGCCACCTTTTCATTTGCTGGAACTGCACCACACACAGCTCAGTGGGGTGCCAGGTGTGCTGAGGGCAGTGACAGCCCCACTGACAGCCAGCTCTTGGCTCCAACAAGGACAGGGAAACCATCAGCTAAACCCATGCTGCTGGCACAGAGCCGCAGAAAATCAAACCTAGGGACAAGCAGAGATGAGAAACAGACACTTCACTGCTGCTACACATTTTAGGAGGAGATGGGCCAACTTCATACATCTGTCTGTCTTTACAGGAGGCTAAATTAAGAATCACCATAGAAGAAAACACAAGTCATTGAAAACGCAAAATCTCTGCCAGTGTGGCCAGTGATCTTCGTCTGCCATGGCACCACGAGGACGGGCCTCACCCAGAGGGCTGGCTCTTCACACAGGCTCTGCCAGGAGAGCAGGAATCTCCCCAGGAATCACCTGCACAGCCAGATGTGCAGATTCCATCTGTCCCTGCTGCAGCAGAGATCGCAGCCTGCCGTGTGTGAGGATGCAGTGCCCAAACCCATGCAGGGCTCCATCCCTCTCCTGCCTGTTGCTCAGAGCCAGCTCTGCCTGCCCTCCCTCCCCAGCCTCCCTCCAAGCTCTGAGCATCACATTTGTGCCCCTTTCACCCAGAGAGCTTTTTCTCTAGCACTGGTGCTCCTCTCCATCTTTCAGGGTGAATCATTGCTGGTTTAAGCACACAGCAAAGATTTATGCAGTAATAGATGTGGGGAATAGCTGTGGCTCCGGGGTCTCAGAACAATAATACATAATTCAGAAATTAATACAGGGTAGCAAAGACAATGGGATTTGAAATGAACATCATCGGCCAAAGCAAAAGGAAAACTCCACAGGCTCGTCGTGTGCAGATGCTTCCACCATCCACACACCCAATTATAACTTTAGCTCTTACAAAGGGAACTGACTTAAACCATTAAATCTTTATTATTTTTTTCCCCATGGTGGGAGGGGGAGTGGGAGTGCAGATTCCTTAAAGATAGAGAGTTTAAATTAAGCTTTAAAACTGTGACTGAGCAAGATTTAATACTGACAATTAGCCTGGACAAACAGTTAATCGTCCTGCAGGCATAATTTATATATTCTCTGTGCAACAGGGAGAGAATGTCAGCACATTGCACTGCAAATTAGTGCAATAAAAGAATCTCATAACCTCTAACAGCTCTGCTGTCTGACAAAGAGAGATCATTCCTCCTCTCCCCACGCTGTTGCCTAGCCACACTCCCATCACCCTGGGCTGCTGCTCTTGCATTTCAGACCCCATTTCCCAGATATATCCCACTGCCCAGACCTTCCTGCCAGCCCCACCACTGGTGGAGAGCTTTGCCAGATCCCCTGGAACCAGCCAGGTTGGAGCTTTGGTGAAATTAAGGTAAAAAGATAAAAAGGCATCTTACAGGATGTGGTGATGACTGCAGTCCTGAATTAGCAAAGCAGTTAAACACGAGCCTAAGGGCAAGGATAGGCCTGGGTTTGGCTGAGCAGAGCCAGACCCAAGTTCAGAAAACATCTTTCAAGGTGGGCATTAGCCAGCGTGGGTGTACACCAGGAGGGTGGTGAGGAGCTTGTGTGCTTCCAGGTCAGCTGTTTCGGGTGACATTTCCAAGTGACACCAACAAACAGCACTTTTTCTTTTCCAAAGAACTTTGCCAGTGTCTGGGCCACTGTGATGAGTAATAAAAATCCCCAGGAAGGATCTCTCTGGATGTTTTTGTTTGGTAAGGACACATGGGCTGGAGCACCTTTTAGCAGACCGTGGCTGTATCTCATTCTTTATATTCTCATGTTAAATCCCCTTTAGAAAAAGTTAAATATTCTCTCAGTGTTCCCCATAGGTCCAGTGGCTATTGCTGCAAGCCATATGTCATATCACAACAGAAAGAAAGCAGGAACTCATAATGAAGGAGAAAAGAAAAAAAAACCTTTAACAACATAGCCCACATCCAATATTATTATTTCAAGAGTATTATTTCAGTGGAGGCTTTCATAATGACTTACTGACCTAAACTATTAAAAACCATCCCCATGTCTGCAGTAGCACAGATGAAGTACTCCAGAAATAGCTACAATTCAGTGACACATATATTATACACTCTGCAAATTTGTTGAGGAACTTTTATAAGAGGGCTATAGAAAATTAAATTAATTATTAATACAGACCAGCAATATCTTTTCGCTCATCTCCTCCTAATGCCAATACAGGTGGCCTGTGCTGTCCTATTCTTCCATGCAGAATTTTCCCTGCTAAAATTCTTTTGCCTTTCTGTGCTAAAGGAGTCTGTGGGAGGCTGCTGTATGCAAAGAATTTGTTTTAAGAAAGGCAAAATGTTAGATCCCTCAAAATCAGGTCCTAACCAGTGGGAGACACAGAGATACTGGCAAAAAAAAAAAAAAATCTTGTCTTATTCAAGCATATCCTTATTTCCTGTGAAATTAAATTTGCATTTCTTTTGGGGTAGAAGAAAAAGGAAGTGGGGAATTAAAGTCCAGAGAAAGCTAGTGCAGGGATAAAATATAAAACTCTACTGGGACTTCCAGCTTTTAGGCACAGCAGGAAACTCAATACAGATTTACTTAAAATAGGTTAACAAGGCAGTTTGCCATCATCTTCTTTTAGCACTAGAGGACTCTGCTTTCGAAGGACACAATTAAGGGAAAGAAGGAAGAATCAGGACTCGGTGGTGCATTTCCAGCACTGCCTTCCACTGCAGCTGGAGCAAATAAAAGTATTTCTGCTTCATTTTAGTATCAGAAATGTGCAGAGAACAGGCAAGTAGGACAAACCAGTGCAGGCTGTGCTCCACACTTCCCAAAGATCTGGTCTAATATCTGCTCCTGAAGACCTGAGGATGCTTATATGGGAACCACAGGCAAACACAGACCACAGTCATCATCACAGGTTTCAAATCCAGCCCGATTTCACATCCCTCTGAGCATATCCACCAGTGCTGAGCAGCTAAAAAAACAGCATCACCAGTAAATTATCAATGGCCTTCCCAGAAAAAAGCTTTCAGGACACATTAGGAGTACAGCAACACCAACGTTGGCTTCCTGTGGATTTACACTCTGATATCTGTGAAAGACAAGGTGCAGGAATGATGAAAACACAGCAGGTTCTCAATGCCATTCCTCTAAAAACACCAATAGCTCACCCAAGGAGCACACAGCCCCCCCAAATGCTCACATGCACCCAGTGCCAGCTCAGCAGTGTGGCTGAGCTGTGTATGGAAAACATGCCCAGACATATTTTTAATAGGCAGTTTAAAAAAAACCTTAACTGGAGGGAAAAAAACAAACACACGAAACACTTCCTGAGCAGTCATTACTATTTCTTAGTGCCACGGTGAACTGTTTTTTCAATGCAACCAAAATCTTATTATTGCTGTAAGCTCAACCCAAACACTGATTTTACATGTCTGTGCTGACAGTTGTTGATACCAACAGGAAAAAAGGAATTTTGTTTGCATTTGTTTGAATCTTCGACCTAAACGAAAACAGCAAATATTCTTCAGATATATCTACATGGCTTTGTAAGGTCATTTGTTTCTTCCCCCAGCTCAGCCAGCATCCTCTCTGGGACCACAGGCAGGGCAGGCTCAGTCCTAGGGCTGCTCCTCACAGCAGGCAGTGCCCTGCAGGGCAGCCTGGCCACTGCACTGCCTCACCCTTGCCCATATCAGGGCCTGCTGGGGAAGGACAAGTCCCCAAAGCAGCTCTGATGTCCTGAGGTAAGGAGGAGCTGGAGTCACTCAGTGTCTCTGCTGCTGAGGACCAGGTGAATGTCTGTGCAATGAGAGCAACTCCCTCATCCAAGTGCTGCCATCCCATTATGAAATGCAGATGTTTTTAAAGGGCTGTAATTAACTGCACTGGATGCAGAGTATTGCAGATATAAAAGTTTAACAGACTTTTGATTTTAAATGTTTGCTGTGTGCTTCCAGCGGTCACTCAGCTCTGCAGTGCACGATTTCAGTCCTGTCCGTGCTGCCCTCAGAGTCACCCTTGTGATTTAGGTTCAGACCCTGCTGTGCTGCTTTTTCTTCTCCACCCAAAAACTGAGGAGCACCTAAACTCTGTGCAGGGCTGTGTCCCTCAGCTCCATCCCTCAGCATGGCACAGGCTGAAAACTGGCTTCAGGATGCTACAGAGAATGAGGCAAGACGGGCAGCATGGAAAAGAAAAACCTTCATGGATGACCATGCAAGCTCTCCCTGTCCCTGGGCAGCAGGGCTTGGGCCAAACTGCAGGAGCTGATGAGGCTGAGGGGGCTGGCACAGCTCACGTGAGGGCACAGCTCCTCTGTCACCTGCCCAGTGGAGGTTTCCACCTAATGCCAAAGCCAAATAAGTCCCTTTCACCTGGAGCTAGGACTGTTATGAATAAGGACGTTACAGAAGAGTTTCCTAAACCCATAAACCCATGGCAAACAACCCACCCAACAATGGATCAGCTGCCTGGATGGGGCACTGCGGAAACACAGAGTTCCTGGGCATGGTGCCTTTCAGAAGGGTTTGCCAAGGGGAGGGCAGTGAGAGGGGCTGACATAGTCACCTGCAGCTCTGACTGGTCACCTGCACCTCTGAGAGGTCACCTGCACCTCTGAATGGTCACCTGCATCTCTGACTGGTCACCTGCAGCTCTCAGAGGTCATCTGCACCTCTGAATGGTCACCTGCACCTCTGACTGGTCACCTGCAGCTCTGAGAGGTCACCTGCAGCTCTCAGAGATCACCTGCAGCTCTGAGAGGTCACCTGCATCTCTGACTGGTCACCTGCAGCTCTCAGAGATCACCTGCAGCTCTGAATGGTCACCTGCATCTCTGACTGGTCACCTGCAGCTCTGACTGGTCACCTGCAGCTCTCAGAGGTCACCTGCAGCTCTGACCAGCTGGGCTGGGCTCAGGAACTGCTCTGAGAAGAGCCCAGAGCTCAGCCCCACAGAGCTGGGTTTGTCACAGGCTCAGAGCCTGACCCCCGGTGTAATCTCAGCTGTGGGATGGCAGCAAGCTTTTCCCAAAAATAAACTGCTCTGGTGTGTCAACAGCTCTGCAACCCAACAGGAACAAAGAGCTCTCAGCAGCCACCAGAGACACACAGGCACTGGGGATCAGCTCTGCAGGACCCCACAAGCTCACTTCATCCCACTGCCTCCAGGTTTATGGGAGAAACAAATAGGGAGGAGTTCTTGTAAGGAAAACAGTCACTGAAAATTATTACTGATTTATTTCCCCATGAAAAGATGGTGTTGTGTAAAGCCTTCTGTTCAAGAACAGCCCAAAATGTCAATGAAACTCATTCAATCTCTTATTTATGACAATTATGCAATAGTTTGTTTGTTGTGGCTAGAGTAAACCTACCAAAATAGTAGATGAGTAGTAGGTGAAATGCTGCCATTTTTTGAAGTAATGGCGTCTACTTAATACAGATCAAAACAACTTTTTGTCTTCTGCAAAGAATTATACCTTTTGTAACAGACATCTGCCAGTTTGATGTCATGAAATAAAACACGGAGATATGGGAGATGGATAATAAAAGCATAAGGAAGAAAAACTGAATATTCAGAATTCCAAAATTTCATTTTCAATTTTGAAACAAATTTCTCAGAATTGAGTAATTCTGAGGAGCTCAATTAAAAGAAAAAAAAAAAGCTTTTTCACTGAAGAAATGAATGGAATTACATCTGGAAATAGCTCCATTTCTGGTGAGATACCAAGCCAAGACTTCAGCCAGACTAAGGTGAAGTATTGGATGTTAACTGGGGGGACCTCAGGGGAGAAAAGGAGGCTGAGGAGAGAATTTATTGCTCTCTACAACCACCTGACAGGAGGTTGTGGCCAGGTGGGGCCAGGCTCTTCTCCCAGGTAACAGGACAAGGGGAAACAACCTCAAGCAGCACCGGGGGAGGTTTAGGCTGGGCATCAGGAAAGATTTCTTCACCAAAGCACTGCTGAGCACCAGAAGAGGCTGCCAGGGGAAGAGGTGGAGTCACCACGATTTAAAAACCATGCAAATGTGGCTCTTAGGGACATGGTTTATTGGTGGCCTTGGCAGTGCTGGGTCAATGGTTTGACTCGTGGCCTTTTCCAGCCTGACTGACTCTGTGACCAGTTTGAAGCACTCGATCATCACAGGTGAACTGGAGGCCTGGCCAGCACCAGCTCCTCGGGATGGCTGTGGCTGCTGCTAATTGAGTCCAGGAGCTCAGCCTGGATGTGCAAAGTGCCTTGCACAGAAGAAGTGCCTTTCACACCTAGTCACTGTGCATTATAGATCTGTTCCAACAAAATTATCCCTCCAGCATCCGCCGTGTTGAACGTGGTTTCACATTAGTCATCCCCGAAATAGAAGGCAGTGAATGGTCTTTATCCACTTAATGAGGGTGGTAATCACTTTATTCCAATGGGTACAGTCTGTAGCCCACATGCAGTTTATAGTACTAAAAGGATCCTTCTCACACTTCCAACTTCCAGTGCTGATTTCAGAAAATGCAAATAATTTTTAATAGAAACTGGGCTGTTTCAACCACAACTGCTTTTCTTATAGTTTATTGCAACTCTTTACAAGTTTAATCAAATTAAAATCTGTTGTGTAAATGCACTTCCTGTCCTTGGTACGTGCTGTTGGTTTATTGTGAAGTATTTTACTGCAGAATGCTCTTTAATGGTCCCAAATTGTGACACCAGAGAGCCGACAGACCTCAGAAGAAGGCTGAGCTCCCCTTTGTGTCCCTCTACCACCAGTTCCTTCATTAGTAAATGAAATATATTCTGAAAGGTTTCAGTTAAGCTCTGGCACAGCATTTAGACCCATTTGAGGGCAGGTTTTTTATTTTGCTCACAAGACTTCTGATCATTCAGGAGGTGTAGAAGGATGAGAATACACACAGATTAACGACAGGGAATTTGCAAGGAGCTGTAACAGAGGAGGGGGAAATAGGTCACATTTTTAGGCTTAGTAACATTAAAGGTGCCCCTTTAAGGAGTTAGTGCTAATGAGCCAGCAAATTATTGAGCTGGAGTCAAAACTGGCCTTCTGGTTCTGCAGATCCGGAGAAGCAATCTGGAGGTGCCCAAGTGGAAAATGATGTGGTTTGTGGAGGTCACCACTGCAGGTCAGTGTTTGTGAGAGCTGCCTGCAACCACCGGGGCTGCCCACAAATATATCACGGCTGAAGTCACTCACAGAGCCTGCGACCTTTGCAGGGATTGCGGAGCAGCTGCAATTGTGAGCAAATAGGCTGGGAAATGGGCTGGGAACGACAGCCGGGTTCATGCAGGGCTCTGTGGCACAGCAGGGTCCTTCCAGCAAACACTGCCCTGCCCAGGCTGCAGGTGCAGGGCAAACCACCCCCCCTGAAAGGATGTTGTCCCCACAGGTAAACCAGCAAATAGACAAGGAGAGGGGGAAATGGGATTTCACATGAAGGGGTTTCTCCTCTTTGAGCATCTCTAGGGCAGAGCTGGGAAAGGAGCTCCTGCCAGAAGAAAGGCACTGGAGGCAGCATTGCTTTGCAAGCTCCAGTCTGATTTGCTTCTCATTAGAGCACATACATCTCAGTGTTTTTACTCATTAGTGTTTTACATCCCTCAGAAAATCCATATTTTGCACTAGCTGTCTCAGTGTTTAGTCTCTTACATTTCCCTGCCTGAGTTTTCTGCCTGTTCCCTGTCTTGTTAATTCTCTTCTCTATTTTCCCATCTGCCCTGATTCATGAAGCACCTCTGAATGCAGCAAAACCTGCCAGGAGGGAGGCAAGGCAGCCCTTAAGAGCAAGGTAAATCCATGAACTGATTGAAGTCATAGAATCACAGAGTGGTTTAGGTTGGAAGGGATTTTTAAAAAATGGACCTGAGTCCATCCCCCTGCCATGGGCAGGGACACCTTCTATGAGACCAGGTTGCTCAATACCCATCCAACCTGACCTTGAATATTTCCAGGGATGGGGCAGCCACAGCTTCTCTGGACAACCTTTTCCAGGGCCTCACCACCCTCACTGTAAAATCTTCTTCCTGATATCTATGGGATATATGAAATGAAACAGCCCATTGCATCTCAGCTGCAAATCTATGCCCTCTGCAATGGGGACAGAGATAGGGACAGCTCTTCCAGGCTCACCTGGAGCTCCCCAAACTCTCCAAAGGAACCTTAGAGAGAGGAGCAAGGAGAAGCCCTCCCTCCCAAACACAGGCTGAACACTTACATTATTTCTTATAACAAGGGAGAGGGGGAATTACAGTGGAAACTGAGATACAGTTAATTACCTTTTAACTGGAATGAAGGACCTTCTGCTCCCAACATCCAACCCAGTTTAATGAGAGGTGTCTGGAGCTGGGCAGCCCGTGTGTGCTCACAGGTGGGGTAGGAGTGCTGACAGGGACCCCCACACTGCAATCCTGCCTCCAGCCTCTCTCTGTACCTGTTTCTGAGATGTGCAGTAAGCATGAAGAAGGGCTTTGGATTACAGAGAGAGACCTCCCCCTCACCTTGTAATTACCAAATTAACACATTCTAATGGGTGAAGTACTCCAGCAGCAGACTATGATTAATGCACAAGTCCAATTAGCCGCAGATTCTTTCCCTCTAATTTTAGCCCACTTAAATAGCATGAGACAATCTGTAATGTCTCTGGGGTGAGCCTCCCCTCTACACAAGCTCCCTCCTCTGCCATTTAATGAAATCTCTGGTGTTTAATGCGAGAGGCAGCTCAACTCTGCCACTCTGCTGGAAGCCTTGTTCTGGCACGGCTGAGGCACGGGCGGGGGTGGCTGTCTCTGCTAAAGACAAAAAGAATACCTCGCTTCAAAAACATCACCTGATGGCAGCTTATCTGCTGTCACACCAGGTGGAGAGGCGGGGACAGCTAAAGAGAGACCGAATTTAAGCTCCCTAAGAATGCTGCTGATGTCCCCAAACCTTACACCCACCAGGAGCCTTGCTGGCTGCAACCCAAATATTTCTGAAAATGACTACTCAGTCACATGGGTTTCCAATCTGGCCCCTATCTAAACACAAGTCCCTTACTCCAACAGAATCACAGATATACCAATTGTTAAAGCTCTCATTTCTTGAACAAAACACTTGGATTCTTTTCACTTCAAAGAAAAACAGGACGAATTCCTTGGAAATGGCCTTTGCTGAGCCCCATTTTCAGTGTCAGAGGGGTTTCCAGTTGGCCCCACAATCATTTCACTGGTTTAATAGAGAAGGAATCCAAGGACAGAAGAAGAGAAGGAAAATCAACAAGAAGCTCAAATGATCGTGGGTGGCCTGACTGAGCCCAGGAAGGAAAGAGAAAGAAAAAATTGGTTATTTGTGCCGAAGTTGGAGGAAACTCAACCCAACAGTGGATGGCAAAATAACCATTTTAAATAAGAGCCTTTGCCCAGTGATGGAGCCTCAGGAAGGTGGGACAGCCCACCTCTGGCACCTGAATGCAGCCTTTGAGGAGCAGCCACAGAGCCCTGGGCAGAGGCAGGGTCTGCTCCCAGGGGAACAATCCAGTGGCTGCCTGGGGAGGATCCTGTGTCCCCCCTGTCCACTCAGGGAAGCACAAATGTCAGCTGCTGCTAAGAACTGAGCAAACTCATCAGGGGAATGGCTTCAAACTGACAGAGAGCAGGGTTAGATTGGATATTAGGAAGAAATTCTCTCCTGTGAGGGTGGTGAGGCACAGGGTGCCCAGAGAAGCTGTGGCTGGATCCCTGGAAGTGTCCAAGGCCAGGCTGGACAGGGCTTGGGGCAGCCTGGGACAGGGAGAGGTGTCCCTGCCCATGGCAGGGGGTGGAATGAGATAATCCTGAAGGTCCTTTCCAACACAAGCCATTCTGGGATTCTCTGCACTGCCTGCTGCTCCTAAGCCATTACCTGACAAAGCAGATCTGCAGTGCCTGGGAAAAAACAGCTCCTGTGAAAGTAGCAATGGCACAAACTTTCTGAGCTAGTTGCAATATCCCCCCCATGAGAAATAATAAAATATGAGAAATACTCAAGGATTTTCACTCTCCCAACTGGCAAAAAGAACAAGTTTCAGCCAGGCTGCTCATTGCTGGTGCTCCCCAGTTTGGTTGGGGTTTTTTTTACACAGTATTAGCCAACAACAAAATTTGAGTGGGAACCAACAACAAAAAGTTCCCACCAGCGCTGTGGACACTCAGAAATGTGCAGAGCCTCCAGACTGGGGAATCCATAACATTTGAAGCTGGTTTGTGGACTTCACCCCCCCGTGACAGGGAGAGGAGGACACAGCTTCTGCAGAAGGAAAATGCAAGTGACACTTGGCAAGGTCACAAAGCAAGTCTGTGTCACAGAGAATCGCTCCCCCAGCTGCACTCCTGATGCTCCTCTCTCCACCCAGCGTGGGACAAAACTCTCTTGCCACCATGAACAGACACATCAGTGTCTCCTGCATCAATCTTTTTAATTTTATTAAAACACCACCTCACATTTTTATTAATAAAATCCACTAAAGTAGCAGCAGCAGGCTCTATACTAAGCCACTCCCAGCACTGCCCTTTTTGGCCATCTTTTTCTAAGGCATAAAGAAATGTAGTAAAGCTTTCTAAGCAGATGATGTTGTGTACAAAATATTAATGCTGCTTATCCCTAAATTGATATTTCTTTGAAGACTTCTAATAAAGCCCAGTTCCTCCAGAGCCTTAACCATGACAAACGTCAATAAATGTTATGAGTCCCTGAGGCTGAATTTTAAAGGAGCATTAAAGATTAAAGAATGCACAGGTCAATTACTGAAACAAGCAAACGACTTTAGGAGTAATTACATATAATTTTGCCTTGTTTATTTTGCATTAGTTATAAGTGTCCATAATCCTGTGTCCCCCCCCAGGGTCTCTTATGATTTGGGTTGAAAAATTCCTTCATCTCTTGTTTGACTTTAAGCACAGTTGCTGGGGCCAAAAAGTGGTTGTAAAATGATTCTTGGTGCCATCTATATATGTACATACACACACACACAGAGCCCCTCTCTGGTGTCTCACCTTTCCAGCACACACATTCCTGCCTGTCCCAAGGCCCCTGGAGCTGTGTCCCCCTGTCCCTGCTGGCACAGCCCATTTGGCTGGAGTAGACCAAGCAGTTCTCCCTTTCAATACCTGCATAAATGGCTAAAGATACTAAGTGGTGTTTTATAATCTGGATTATTCATCCATGAAGCACTGGCACCTCCATGTAAAAGGAGTTTGATGAGAGAGGGCTCAGAGCCTGAGCTGCTGCTCCTGAGTGTCCAAGCTGCTTCCTCCCCTCCCTGCCCTGTGCACACTCATCACACTGAATATTGACATCAGCTGAAGTTTCAATGCACTGGGACCCCATGGGTCCTGCAGACAACCTTCACCTGCCCATGCTCCAAGGGCTGCCATCATCTCCATTAAACCTTGCCCAGGTACCAGCTGTTGGCCAACCCGAGGCTCCCCAAACCCCAGAGCAGGGCAGGATGGGCCCTGGAGAGCCCAGGGGTGCTGGGAGGGGACCAGCAGGAGATAAGCAGTGCTTGAGCAAGGATTCCACCCATTTTCATTTCCTCTGTGCTCTCAGATGGCAGCAGATTAGCAAAGCATTTACATAGCCCTTATGAAGTACATTTGATGTTCGGGGCAGAGTCAGCATCTCTCATGTGGCTGTTCTGTCTCTAATGTCATTTTATAGTGTGCCTGCCCATAACAAGGGTAATAAAATAAATTTGGGAGGGGAGGCGGAGGTTGAGGAGCACATTATGGAGGAATCTGGCTCTCTCTGCAGCCAGCAGGAAGAGGAAGCTCAGTAATGGACATGTCATAATCTTTCTGTGCCAGTTAATATACGTCCAGCGTTACACTGATGTTTTATTGCACTCCACACATTCAGCAGAAGCCCATTTCTTTTAAGTGATTTTGATAAGCTGATTGATGCAGCCCCTGTTTTTCTCATATGTGTGTGTTTGTAAGAACCAGTCTGCCTGATGCCATGGGCTTCTATCTAATAAAGGACCTATAATGCACTTATTTTCCTCGACCATGACTTTCCTCCACTTTCCCCTGCAATTTACTACTTTAGAGAAATTTAATCTGCTGCTGAAATTTACTGTATTATTAATGGAGAGTCAGTGCACAGCCTCACTATAATTAAACTATGCACCAAAAAAAAAAAAAAAAATCTCAACCCACCCAGTGTTCAAATAGCACTGAGGGTTTCACTGGAACTACGTGCAGCCAAGAAGTGCAAAGCCAGGCAGGATTATCTTTGCTGGTTATGGAGCTCTCTGCTGTTTTTTTGCAGAGCTGAGATGGGAGGCAGATTGCCAACCTTCCCAGCTCCCAGGGGAGCAGAGGAAAATCCTCATTGCAGGTGTCACCCATGCAAATTCTGGGCTGAAAGAGGGACTTGCTCCCTCCTTTTGGTTAACAAAACACAAGAAGAGCCCCAGAAGATCCCCAGGCCACTGTTTGAAGTTCTCTCACTTTAAAGCACTCTGAGAAAACAGGGCTGCACCGATTTTTTTTTTTTTTTTCTGGGTGTCTCTTTCATTTGTCAAACCTCCAGTGCAGGATTAAGCCATAAAGTGAACATTTGGCAGGAGACATGCGGAGGCAAGAGAGGTAGGGACAGCATTTCTTGGGAAGAATGGGAAGGGTGAGGAATGCAGAAGGAAAACAATGCAATGTTATCTCTGCTCCTTTCACGGCGGGTTTGCTCTCCGCTGGTTTTTCCCTTGGACTCCCCAGCCCAGCACACCTGTGAAAACAGCAGCTGCTGCCAAGGGCTGGCCGCGAGCAGAACAAAAGGAAGGAGAGGAAGGAATGCCGGTAATTGCTTTTATGCAGGGGCTCCAAAGCGCTGACAAAAAGTGCCAGTGTTGCAAACCTGCAAAAGACTCGAAATTCCCAGGGAAAAAAGTACCTCTGCTGCCTCATTTTATACAGCTTGCTGAGCAGTTTACATGTGATGTAACCCAAAAGTTGGAAGGGTAAAAATTTGGGGGTTTTAACAAAACTAGACTCAACTCCTCAGCAAAAGAGTCTCTGATGCATCAATTTTAGGGGTATGTGCACATCCATGAATACTCAGAGCATCCCACAACTCAACTAAAAACCAGACACAAAGCTCAAGCATGTTTTGGCAAAATCTCCACTGATTTTAGATGTTCAATACTAATATTTCTCTGAGAAGATTGAAAAATGCATTATTTCAAAACTATAAAAGGCTGCAGTTACCAGTTTCCTCAGTAAAGAAGCAGAGTTTCATCCCAAGCACAGGATCACCCCTCCCTTGGCAAGGTTTGTGTGTTGAAGACAGACAGGAGATTTGCAGACACTGGACACCACAGTATTCTGCATTTTATTGTTTTCTTTTTTTTTCTTTTGGTTTTTTCCCTCAATGTGTAGAGCAAAGTTTTCCCCCCTCCTGAAGTCTCCTGGAAGGTAATTGAACTATTTTGCCCAAACGAAAGGAAACCCACACATCTGATAAGAGCTGAAGTAGAGCCTGTACAACTGCAGGCCAAGATTTTTTACTCAAAATTAGGAACTGTTAGACAATCTTAATTTTATCTTGTTCTCACCAGCTCTGCCCACAAGCCACTGCTGCATGAGGTATGCAGGTACTAAGGAAAGTCATTTTGCAAGTATTTTTTTAAGCAGAAAAGTCATCAATGTGATCTCCTTGAACACATGAAACTATGCAGTGGACACATGGAGAGGAGGAACACAAGAAACACAAAAGAGTCTTTGCATCCCTTCCAGAAAGATTTTCAATTCCCTATGTGGAAGTAGGTGGAAACTGAAAGGGCAAATATAAAAAATAATAATAATTTTTAAAATCCTCATTTGTCTCCCTTAGGGTTGAAAAGAGAAGGAAATTTGATGACTGAAAGCAGCCTCTTGACTCGGTAGTGCAGCTTCTTATTGGTATTTATTTGCCAGGCTGCAGTCCCCACGTTTCCTTCACTCATTTGGGAAGGTTTTGTACAGTGTATTTGTGAAGGATGATTGACTACAGGGAGTCTTTGTTGTACTATCTGCTGTAATTATTTTAATTCAAACACATTCCCTTATAGGACTGACATCATAAACGCTGTTTTCTATAACAAATAGCTGTCAAGGCTGTCAAGCAGATCTGCTTACTGTTTTATATCATTACGATATTTAATTTCAACTCTGCGTTCTTTGTCAAATGTTCTCAAGATTTCCTTTCCCCAGCAGCAGATCAGACAGACGCCTTCAGTTTCCAGCAGATCATTCCTGAGGGTGAGGTCAGGGAAAGAGAGAGAGGGAATTTGCAGGGATATGCCCACATCCCAATGGGAACTCCTGGCCAGTTGGTGTGCATGGGGTGTTATCAACCACCAGGCTGCTTGTGGTTTTTATGGCATGCTCAGACTCCAACCTTCTTAGTAATAAGATCACAGAGAAGCCTTTCTATTATCAGGTTATAAACAGGCCCAGGAGCTGATAGGAACAGGCAGCAATTCATTCCCAGCTTCTTCCTGCGTTTCTCATTGATCTGACTTCCAGCCTTCCTTGTTAAATGAAAAGCTGTGGCTCAGAAATAAACACTTCATAGCCCTCGAAGGAGAGGGGCTGTGGTGTGGAGCAGAGCCACCACCAGAGCCCGGTGTGTTTGGCTTAATAAAAGTCAGATTTTTGTGTCTGTTGCTGCTGTAGCTGCTCTGCCCTGACCCCCAAACCAGCTTGGCCAGCACCTGCTCCACCTGAGCCACCTCTGAGCTTGTTCCTGCCACAGAACCAGTGACAAGAGCCACCAAGAGCCCCAAACACCAAACACACACAGTTTTTATCACTCTTCATTGAAACACAAATCATTTTGCAAAGTAACAAAGCTGGGAGCTGCTCTGTTCCAGGAGAGGTTTGGAACAGTGTGTGCTCTCCCCTAGAGAGCTTTCCCCATTTATTTGGAAGGCAAAGCGCCCAGGGGACGGGAGGTGCCAAATGGAAATGCAAGGAGTGCAAAGCAAATCCGACCTCTCCAGCACTGCAGACGCTGAACGTGTTCTCTGTGGGCTGGGCTGGGACATCTGACACTGGTGTTACATCCTGGCTGCTCTCCTGGAAAACACACCTGGATCCAGCCCTCCAGGGGCTGCCTCGCTGTCTCAGTGCCCTTTGCACCTGCAGGTCCAGGCAGGGAGGGGCACAAGCGCCCATCCATGTGCCCAGAGCCTTGCAGGGCAAGAGGAGAATGAAGCAGAGAATTGCTGGGTGCAGGATCAGCCCAGAGGGAAGCAGGATGCCCTCCCTGCCCACAGCAGGCTGCAGACACCTGAGAACTCCAGACTGTCCCAGCTGCCCTCAGCTCTGCTGGGAAAGGTCCCTGTGTGTCCAGAGGGTTCCCAGCTCTCCAAGACAGAAGCCACCTCCATTCTGATTATTCCTACCACATGAAGAACAATCCTAATTCTAGGCTATTGGCAGAAATCAGAATTAATGAGAAGTGAGAGGCAGACATGGCTCAAACAGCTCTTTCCACACAGAATTCGACTTTCCCACAAAAACACCAGTGCACACAGAGCCACAAACACAAACCCTGCTCCCTCTGAAGGACTCAGCACCAGCACAGCAAACACATCATTTGCTCAGCTGCTGGGATGTGGGACTGCAGCCTGTTAGGAGCTCTGCTACTTGGAGCTTATCATTTAATTAAAAACAACACACAGGTTTGGGGGACCAAGGCAGTGATGCACACTGAGCTGCTCTCCTTTCCCTCCCATCTCCCTCCAGCCCTCCCTGCCTGCCAAGAGTAGGTGTATAACACTGTAACCTTGCTTTCCAGCACACAAGTGCCATAAACCATCAATAAATTTTACTGACTTTCCTCTGACCTTCATGAGGACTGGACGAGCCACATCTCACACCAAAGATGGAGCTGTAAATATTTTATCTGTGCAGTAAACACAGTGCCGACAGCAGCAACTCACTCATGTCCTGGGGACTGCTCTGCGAGCATTCCCGCTGTGCTGAGATGGAGATTTATTTATCTGCTGCTTCAGGAAGAACCTGGGCACAAAGGCAGAGCAGCTCACAGAAAGCCATCCTTATTCCCAGCAGCTTCATGTCACCAGCAGCGGCTGCTGCCTCATTACAGAGCCATTCCCTGGCTCCTGGGAAAGGCAGGGAGCAGGAGCCACGCTGGCAGGGAGGCAGAAGTGCTAAATGCTCCTTCAGCAAGGCCCTGAGCCAGAAAAAACCCTAAAACATGCTGGAGTTTGACAACATGAGATGCTATGGGGTTTATATCACCTGGGGTTTGTTCTCTTGCAGACCCTGGTGTTAAGGTTTGAGGGGAGGGTTCCAAGATGAAAATTAATTCACATTTCCCCCAGCCGTGGAGATCTCTTACAAGTTCAAGAGTGTTCACACTCAAGCAGGTTTCTCACTGCTGCAGGCCAGCACGAGCTGACCCTTTACCAGCAGGAGAAGGGGCTGTGCTCACCCTGCTTTGGGGGACAACTGCGTCCTGGAGTGCAGCACCTGCAGCCTGCACTGCTGCCATCCACAGCTGCTGCCAGCCTCGTGCTCCTGGGAACCACAGCGATGTGCAGGACACAGCCACTGTCCCCAGGATAGCACCTGGACTCTGGGATGCTGTTTGATGGGGATCCCCAGCACCTGTAATAGCAAAACGGGGTGCTGTGGTCCCAGTACACTCTGAGCTCTTATAGCTGGTGGCTGCCCTCCAGTAGAAGGTGGCCAAGCTCTGCTTAGCCCTGAGGATCCCAGCAGCTGGAGCCACCCACCTGCAGTGAGCAGCCCTAGAGGAAACCCCTTCAAGGCATTTTTGTTAAGGAAACAAAAAAAAAGCTCCTTTCTGCCAAGCCCAAGGGGTGTGGAGGGTGAGGAGAAGGGGGGCAGTGAGCCTGTTACCAGCCAACTCCCCTGCAAGGGTTAAAAGCAGCTCACATGGGACACAATCCATCTCCTTGCACCTTGCTCAGTTTAAATCTGTCCCATGAAACATTCTGTTCTGTCTAAGTTTAAACACTCCCAAAGACATGCTCCTTTGAGGCATTCCCACTTCTCTGCATCCCCAAACAGTAATTGAGCACCACAGTGCCCAGACTGCTACTGAGTTACCCCTCAAAAAGCCCAAAGCTCCTCAAGATCTCTGTTCTCCCTCATCACCATGTGCCCTCNCTCTGCAATATTTCTTAAGGCAAAACCACATCTACAAGACGATCCCCAAGGATCCATGCCTTTGTTTAGCAGCACGCTCTGCCAGGAGACATGCACGTGAAATGCCTGCTGTTGTAATTGAGGCAGGAACAAGCCAGCCTCCCAGGGTTTCACTGACAGCCTCTGCTCTGGCTGCCCCAGCTCCATCCCTCCTGCTGCTGGCAAGGGATGGCACTGCTGAGACAGCAGGGTAAGATGGGCCACTGGCCTGGCTCCCATCTCTCCTGTCTGTCCTCACGTGTCCTTCCTGATCCTGCTGCCTGCATCTGGCCCTAAATCTTCAGCTTTCTCCCCAAGTGAAACAGCCCAGCTTGCCCTGGCATGGCCTGCTGCTTTGGATCATCCTCATCCCCTCCCTGTGCAAAGGGGGAAGCAGAAGCTGTCCTGCTGAGGAGAATCTCATTGCAGCAGCTTCAGAGGTCAGGGACAGCCCAACCTGTCCTGCAGCAGCTTGTTTGGGGTCATTTGCCCCGTTCAGACCCCTCTGTGAGCACACACACAAAGGCAGGGCGCTCACACCAAGCCAGGCTGCTCAGTTTGCAAAGGGTTACCTCGAGAGAGCAAAGGGTTTGTTTTGTCTGGCAAAGGCTCCCAAGCACCACCACCCCCCTCCCGATTTATTTCTGCAATTGTAATTAAGGCCCTGACAAAGTGGTTTAGCTGCCTGAGTCTTTTGTTCAATTTATTGATTAGCTATTTCTCAGAAGTTCATTACCATCCAGAGGCTGGGAATTGGGAATTGGGTCTATGTGGTTTTTCAAGGCTTCATCTCTGCTTCAGATGATTAAATGCAGCCACAACACATCCATCCTGCATTGAACAGCTCTGCCCAAGGTCAAACATTCATGCAAAACAGGAGTGCATATCTGCATGTCTAAATATCATCTGCATGAATTTCCAAGTGGATGTTTTTAAAGCCTTCCCAGCAAGTAGGGGGGAAAAAAAGTATTTATGGAGGTAAGGCAGGTCGTATCTTAATGTTCTTAATACAATATCCTTTAATTATAAACTAATATATTAAAAAATATCTCAAAATCAACTCCCTCAAAGGAGGAATGGGGGAGGTGGGAAATTGCTATTGGCACAAATTGGCAGCTCCTGCTCAGGAGCAGGGGCTGAACGACAGGGTGGACAATCCTGCAAGGCAGAAACGCCAAGGAAACACTGGATACCACCATCCATCTTAGACTGGGGGAAACAAAAGGCTCCAGTACACAATGCTGTCCATCAGCAATCTTCATTAAGTTCACTATTTATCACAAGCACAACATTCCACACCCCCCCAGCCTGCTGTCTTTCCTTGAAAGATTTGCCAGGCAGATGAGATGCAGCAGGTTTCATCCAGATTTCCACAGAGCATTTGTCATTAGCTAAGCTTAAGAAGACAGGATTTAGTAGAATCTGTGACATGGGTGAAAGTCTCAACAGCAACTGAAGGGCACAGCATGAGGAGGAAGGAAATTATTGATGGAGAAACCAAATAACTCTTCTTATTCAATGTTTTTCAGTGTTTTGACCACAGCATAGTTAAAATAAACACACACAAGGAAAGGTGCTGATGGGCCCAGGGCAGCAGAGAGCTGGAAGGGACACAGGTCACACCAGGACAGCTCAGGACCAGGGTCAGAGCTGGGTAAGTGCCCAGGCAGGTGGCCAAGCAGGCCAATGGCATCTTGTACCAGCAGCCATGTGGCCACAGGACAGGGCAGTGAGTGTCCCACCGTGCTGGGTGCTGCTGAGGCCACACCTCACATCCTGGGCTGGTTTGGGCACAGAAAGAAGGACAGAGCTGGAGTGTGCCCTGAGAAGAGAATGGAGCTGGAGAAGGGGCTGGAGCACAAGTTTCAAGACCGTGCTGCCCTTTCCTGAGCCTCCTATCTCCAAGGGACACAATCTCCCTCCTCCTCCTCCAGGTGCTTGCTCTCCCATCTCCCAGGGTCAAGAGCAGACACAGAGAGGATGCACTGGGGATAAACAGGAATTTCTGCTTCTAACTGGGGATTTCACCACTTGGAAAACCAATATGATGCCTGGAGGCATAATTTAGCATTTCCAGTAGAGAAATGTACATCTGGCAACTCTTATCCCTTCTGTCCAAGGAAGTCACTAGAAGAGACCCAGTCTGTCAAGGGGGAGGGAGATTAAAGCAGTTTAAAGTGATGCAGATATTTAAATGACAGAAGAAACTGCTAATAAATGTACTGAGTCGTAAATCTCTGGGTGAGGAGCTAAGGAGGAATGCTAAGGGCCATTAGATGGACATGGAGATAATACAGCTCCAGTGCAGAAAATAAATACAGAGCTGCACCCTGCACATCTCTGCTCTGCAGAGAGAGAGAAGCCCAGCAGCCTCTGCCGTTTGGAAATATTAACGAGATATTTTTCTGGAACATTGAGAAGTCTGAGCTTGGCATACGTCTGGGACAAAGTTCTAAACCTTATTGGGTCTGCAGCACCATCCAACTCTTTAACACCTGGCACAGGCTCCTTGTGTGCTGCCATGGGAGGTTCCTGCTGTTCCCTCAGTTTCTGCTCTGCCTTTCACAGGCCAGCTCTGGGACCTGCTGAGAGGCACTGAAAATAAAACCAATCCCACTGAAACAAAACAAGCCAACTCAATCACCTGCACCAAGAGAGAAGGGGAAATGGTAAAAACTCTTTAAAGAAACAACTTCTCATCTCAGCACTCTGCTCTTTGAAGCTGTACTCTCCCTTTTCCAAGCCAGTCCCAGTGCTAGAAACCTTTTAAAAAAAATCATTTTCAGCTCAAGGACAGGAGATGAGTAGTTTGCTCAGTCCCTTTAAAAAAAAAAAAAAAAGCTTTGTTTTCTTCCCTGACAATTGAATTTCTCTAAAATAAATACCATTTATATTCAGGCAAGCCCATTTCCTGCTCCCCTTTTGAGTCAGCACCTGTGTGTGTGACACTACAATTATTTCCTCAGTGACACACTTGTCACCAGAGTTGCTCTGTCTTGGGTGCCAGCTGGATCACCAGGGAGCTCAGCAAGCTTTAATGTAGGGACAAGGTGCTGGTTATGGGCAATGAGTAAGGATAAAATAAGGGAGGGGACAATTCTCCCCTCCATCTCCTGCATTCTCCCTTCTGAAGATTTTTGTCTCCAATTTTGTCCCCTTGCCTTGGGGTCCCTTTCAAGGGATGTAATTGATATAGTCACTGAAAATAATGGAATTTATAGCCCAGGCTCAACACTATAAATTCAGCTATTACATTCCTGATGGGAAAATGAAGAACAAAATGAATTGAGACAGAATATTTGTCTTAATAATTGTCTCTTTTCTGTGCCGTATGTGTTTAATATGTCTGTGCCTATATATGTGTGAATATATACATGCACACAGAACTGCTCTTAGAAAAGAGGTTTTTAATTTGATTTTTGAGGGGGTTTTGGTTTTTTTAAATTATTAAATGACCACATCAGCACATCCCGTGGCCAGGCAAGCACATTAAGGAGCTGTCTGTAACACAGCAACAAGGTGAATTTCCATCCTGGAGCTGTCTGATGGGGGAAGAGCTGAACTTTGCAGAATCCAGACACCACAGTAGCGACCAATTGCTCTGCACTGCAAAACCTACACGGCCTCTTCTTGGGGCTTTTGGCTGTTTTTCAGATTTATTTGATTTTTAGCCAGGAAAGTCAGAGCTGAGCCAGCACTTCTCTGCTCAAAGCCACTGCCCTGAGCCTCTGACAATGTTTCTCAGTGAAACCTTCTCTCTTCTCCACTCCTCCCTTCCATCCTGCTCCAACTTAGGAAGTTTTGGGTTGGGTTATCCCAACCTTATCCCATCCCACTGCAAATGCACCACCACCACCACCAAAAAGGGAAAAAAAAAAGTGCATGTCCAGGCTGTGATCATTTGTCATTTAGATAGAGTCTATGATATGAACCATGGCAAACACTGTAATGACTAATTTCAAACATTTATTACAACACTTGAGAGACTTGAAAGCTCTCCCTGCTCTTGATTTTAATAAATGCAGTCTTGAAGCAGCCGCTTATCAAAGTGACACAAATTGTGTGGTAAATAGATTATGGCACAGCTGAAATACTGGAAAATGAGATCAGAAATGCTACTATCTCCCATTTAAGGCTTTGTAAGATGCTCTGATCGAGCGGATTCCAGAAAAGTGGCACGGGCAGAGCTGGTGGAAGTGGGAAGAAGCCAAAATGCCAGGGGATCAATGCGGGGCCAGCCGGCTGCTTATCACCCCCCCATTTGCATATGTACAATTTCTTGCACATTAAGGAGTTTGTACACCAAAGGCAAGAGATACCAACAGGCCTTGAAGTCAGCATTTCAGTGCCAAACCAAGATAGAAGAGCTGGGAAGGAGTTATCACACCAGCAGCCAGACTTCCTCATGCTGTTCCCTGCTCATTGTCTTCATGGAATAAACAGAACTCTCATCAGGACTTGCCACGGTACTAAAAAGGGAAATATTTTGACTTGTTGTCAAATTGCTGCAGATTTCTGCGTGCAGATAAACAAAAAGCTGACTTAGTATTTGTTTTCGTAAAGTTCTGAGAAACTGAGATGAGAGCTTTGCTTTTGGAATATCCTTTGACCAAGAAAATTGGTGAAAGTCTGGAAAAGGGTTGTTTTGTTTTAAAAAAGCATTCCCAAAGGGCACAGAAAAAGGAAATGTAACAAGACACATTTTTCAGCCAGCTACACAGGGACTCTGCAAGGCCAGCTGGTAAAAGAACATAAACACAAGAGACAGGAAAATTACCTCAGAAATGTAAGAACTTTCTCACCAAAATAGGATTCATTTATAGAATCAGCTGCTGCCAATTGTTTCTAGGGTTCAAAGAGGGGAAAAAAAGCATTAGGTATCTGGTATGATGGGATTTCTCATTCAATAGCAAACACCATGGGTCAGATTATTTTTATATTTAGAGCTCTCTTCTGCTGAAGCCACCAGGACAGATTGCTTGAGAGGGAAATGCACCCAGCTGGAGTGAAATGGGAACTACCAGAATCTGGGGGCTCAGCTCAGCTCAAGATGAATGGCAGAGTCACCCTCAAGGTTACCCCAAACAGCACAGACCCTTCATCCCAACCCAAGGCTGTTTACAGCCAAATATCTCTCTGGCCACTGAGCATTGGACTGGGAGCAGAGCTGAACACAGAGACACCACTGGCCACCAGCAGTGGCACCTGGGCTCCCAATCCAGTATCTAACTTGGACATTTAAATCTGATGGAGAGAACACCCCCCACTGTGCTAATTTTGGAGGCTTTTTGCCTAAATCCCCTGGGCAATGCATCTTTGCCTCTTTATGTCTCATTCCTTTGAAAAGATGCTGCCTAAGAATAAGGCTGCAAGTTTTGAATATGCAAAGCAGGAATATTCCCTATCAGATATTCTTTTGCTTTATTCATATGATTGAAACTCCTGCTATGGTTCTTGCAAATCCAAGGAAATGTGTTTACAGTCTCATCAACTGAAAAGAATTGGATTCCCACGTTGCGGTTCAGGGGATTTTCTGGGGTTTCTATCAAACACAGCAACTCTGGCAGCACAAGGAGACTTTAATAAGCACCTGAATTGCAGTTTCTTATTAGAATACACAATTAAGACCAGAAGAGGAGGAAAACACACACATCCTTTCTACCTCCCTTCTGGATGTCAGGAACTCCAGAAATCTGGGGAGCAGAAGGAAACAGATTTATCCTAACTACCCAAAGTGTTCCCCTGTATTTCCTTCATCCTTGGTGCTGAGGAACTTCCATCCCCAGTCCTGAAACACTGGTTGTGCACACCAAGGTGGAGGAGATGCTGACAGAGGAGTGGGGAGTTCTGCAGCAGCACCAGTGCACCTCCACTGCCATC
>VWZS01007989.1:371785-512575 GCA_013397075.1 Rhabdornis inornatus
CCTCCACTGCCATCCCTGCTCTGTCACTGCCATCCCTGCACCTCCACTGCCATCCCTGCTCTGTCACTGCCATCTCTGCACCTCCACTGCCATCCCTGCTCTGTCACTGTCATCATTGCACCTCCACTGCCATCCCTGCACTGTCCCTGCCATCCCTGCTCTGTCACTGCAGCCACGATTGTTGCCCCTACTGAGCCACAAAGGGAGAGGAGTCACCTCTGGCTCTGCAGTTCCCATAGATCAGGGTTACAGACACCTTCCTGAGGGACAGTTATGCCCACAGCAGCTTCCTGAAGCTCCAATTCCTCATGCAGAGCCTTTCCCCTCCTGCTGCAGCACAAGCAGGACATGTATTAGAGACTTGGTCAGCAAAGGGCACAAGCCATGAGCTTTCCCTAGAACTGAAAGAAGCTGCCTGGCAAAATATGGGCAGCTGGTGGCACAGCAGCATGGATGAGGCAGGTGTGGCACAGGACAGGGCAGTTTAAAATGCAGTTAGTAGGGTTTAACCAGGGGCAGCCTGATTTTTCCTCTGTGCACAATTCCTTTGGCCAGTTTCTCATTCCCAACCAATGTCCCCAAATGAGATAACCCAGGTCCAGTGGGGGTGGCTCAGAAAAAATACAAACCCTAGAACCAAATAGGGACCAGCTTGGCACTATAAACATCCTATGAAGATGCTGAGTTTTGCATCCAGTTGTCTTAAGCACAGCAGTGGAAATCCCACACCCTCCTCCCAGTACAGCACTGGGGGCTCTTGCTCTCCCCAGCCAGGAGCCACCCTGGGCTTTCCAACCCTGACATCCATGCTCTGGGTCCCAAGGTGTCAGAGAAAGTTTTCATGCTCAGTCAAGGAGAACTCAGATCCCCCAGCAGTGACACCCCCCAAACACACCCCATTACTCTGGCAGTGTTCCTCTATTTCTGCTTTACACCCTGTGAACACATCCAGGGGTATTTTTGTGACAGAAACCCACAACCATTGTTGCGTGACAGAGGAGCAGCTCTCAGACAAGTGTAAGAGGCCCAAAGGTACTTTCAGTGGCTTTCATCTCTAAATCTAGAGCTGCCTTTAGGTGGCAGGTAGCTGTCACCCCTTTGGTGCAGGGGACTGCAGCAGGGAGAGGAGCCCCAGGAAGGGCAGAGCTGGAGCTCAGGTTTCCCAGCTTCCCGTGCAACCCCCTCCCTTCTGCTTTTCACTTTCTCTCTCCTCAAGTCATAAACAGAAGCAGTATTTTTGACAGGTGTTTCAAGCCCTTGCTGTGCTCGTTTTTTCCTATTTAAGGAGTTGCTGGCAACAATTCACCCACCACAGCTTCAGACCTGGGGTGAGTTTGTGACCCAATCCCTGCTGCCCCTGTGCTGCTGTTGTGCCCAGCCCAGCACTGCCCAGGGTGGGCTTTGAGCACAGGCAGCAGCCCTGGCAGAAGAAAAGACGCTGGGATAAGGAGAGAAATGCTCACACTGAGATGTAGCCATGGCAACATAGTTCTGCAGAGCAGGAGGCATATCTGCCAAGGCTCAGAGATTTGCCATTTGATCGCATGGATTTCCATGCTCTGGATGCGATCACATCACACAAAATCCAGGTCAGGCTTGATGCCTTGAATAATTCTTTACCCTCAGGGGCACAGAACTGATGTAGGAAGCTGCGTCTCATGGAGGATATGGTAGGATTAAATAGATTATCTTTTTGGCACCCCCCCCCCAAAAAAAAAAGGTGAGCTGTGCAAATGAAGAGACCCCCAGTTCTGCTTTTATTGCCCAGGAGGCAGCAGGGAAGAGGCAGAACCTCAGAGCTGTGCATGAAATCTGTGTTTCCTGGGGAGGAGACAAAGCAAAAGTGTCTAGAAGCAGGGTAGAATCCTTCTAGCTAAAAATCACTTCCCCTCCTCCTATTCACCTTCTCAGTGTTATTCAAAGACAGGAGTAGCCACATTTCCAAACTCACAGCAGTCCCAGCACCAGCTTCCAGCTTTTCACCCAGGGCTCCTCTGAACAGCCCATCTGGGCTGGGCAGGATTTGTCACACCAGGGGTCCAGACCTTCCCCTGGCCCCAAAATCACTAGCAACCACAGATGTGATGGACAGTGCCCATCCAGCAGCTGTCCTGCTTTGGGGAGCCAGCTCCTCTCCCTGCACCCCTCTGCAAGCACAGGGACCAGCAAGGAGCAGAGCCATGAGATGCCAGAGGAACCACCTGCACCAGCACGTGTTGGGGGCAGGAAGAATGTGGAAACCCAAGGGGCAAAGGCAAGGAAAAAGAGAGAAACCACAGACCCTTCAGGGCTTCAGGAGATTTGTGCCACAGCCTGGATGGCAAATATTTTCCCTGGGGTTCTGCCACTGGATCAGAGCTGCAAGACTGGCAAGGGCTGTGTTTGCTCTGATCTGTGCCTGTGTAAATCATGAAAGCCAGGTCTGAAACCCAGAAAGAAGAAGCAGCTTGAGAGCAAACAGCACAGAGAAGATGTGCCAAGTGTCTTGATCCAAGCAAGAGCTGCTGCAAACTCAACACTCCTCTCTGGGTTGGTGGGGAGAGAACATGGGGAAGGAAAAGGCAGAGTTCCATGTCCCACTGCCCACCCTTCTTTAGTTCATGTCACACTGCTCAACCTCCTTTGCTCTGATGCAGTCTCCATCACCTGACCTGAGACAGGACTGGGACAGCAGGAGCCATGGATCCCTGGAGCTGCTTTACCCCAGCCTGTGTGTGCTTTCAGATCTTCATATCTAGGAAGGAGGCAGGAGTCCCATTGGAGTAAGAACTCAGATTTGTTAAAAAAAAAAAAAAGGAAGGGGAAAAAAGAACCAAAGGTTTATTTCACACTTGGAATCTGTTTTTCCCTTTTGCACTAGCAAACCTGAAACCCCTAGAAATCTAGATGTTCTTCACCTGGCATCTTTTAAAGAGTGTTCCCTTCCCTCAGTACCTCGAGGGCTTTAACCTTTTGAAAACAACAGGTTCTGAGACCTTGAAAAGAAAAGCCAGCAAGGCAGAGCTCATCCTCCATTAGAGCAGAAACAGGGAGGGAGGGGGGATTTATCCCAGTGATCCAAGTCTTTTGGAGAAGTTTAATTCACTCCCTTGTCAGGTCCTTTCTGTCTTGCCCTCCCAGCTCCCTCTGAAGCAGCCTTCCTGTCCCTTGCTTTTCACCTCTGCAGGCTTGAGCATGAGATAAACATGCCCTAATTATTTTCCTCTTGCACAGCTGAGCCCTGCAGCCCTTCATTTCCTTACCTGAATGCTCTCGCTTCAAGTGGGTTATATACGACAAAGCCTCTCAAGTATATTTGTTGTGCAGCAGAACTCGGGTGTCACACAAGCAACTCAGACCTCTCTTTTCCCCAGCATGGACTAATAAAGGACATGAATTACTGGAGCCTTCTTACAGTCTGGGAGCCAAAAGGCTGAGGGAGGGGAGAAATAAGGTCACAGATCCTTTTGCCTTCAGACAAATAGCACAGACACCGCTCTGGCTGATAGAGATTAAAAATTGCCTTCATTTTTGTGCTTAGTTTTGCAGAGGGTCACGAAGAGCTCGGTGACATTGCAACTGCCAGAACATAAACATAATGTGCTCCATCCCAGCAGCATCTTGTTGTGGGGTTCTGCAGAGTTCAGGGAGCAGTGGGAACAGCACTGCACCTCCTGTCCCCAGGGGTGAGTGACACTGGCAGGGGCTGCTCAGAGCACAGGCAGCTCAGCAGCAAGGTTTGGATGTGTGCTGGCCCTCACTGCACCATTCTCAGCATACTTTTACAACTGGGGGGTTCCAAAGCCTCCCACCACAAGCGGTGCCTCCTTGCTCCAGGCACAAAGCTCCTCCCCACAGACAGCAGCCCTGCTTCCACACCCAAACACCCAGTGCAGGATGGGGGTAGGAAGGGGCAGTGAGGGTCAGCAGACACCCAGACCTTGCTTTATGCAACTGAACCATAGCAGGAAAAACCACCACAATATCCACTTGAATACAAGTCTTTGAAATGCTTCTAATGCCATGGAATCATGGAATGGTTTGGGTGGGAAGGGACTGTAAAGATCATCTCATTCCACATGGGCAGAGATGCCTTCCACTGTCCCAGGTTGCTCCAACCCCTGTCCAACCCTGGACACTTCCAGGGATGGGGATGCATGCCTATATGAGCACCAGCTACAAAGCACAAAAGGACAGGACACACTAGTCAGCACAAAGAAGCCCTTTTTCAATTTTTTCTGACCCCCAGGAGCCTCCTGTGTGGTGTGGCAGGGAAGTGCCTCACCTGTTTTACACCACGCAGGAACATGGAAACCTCTCCCAGTGGTGCCCCAAGCTCCCCCTTCCCTTGAAGAGTCCTGTGGCAAGGTGACTCCTCCACGAGGTCAAGGAAGACACCCCCAAAATGCATGGAAGCTGCAAAGTCCCTGCATTAGTGATGGCAATTAAAGCAGTATCAGTCCAGAGATGCTGTCAACAAATTCTGTGACACAGACCAAGTGACAGAGGCCATCAGGTACCTCAACCATGCCCTCCAGCAGGGGCACATTGGTGTGGAGCTGTGCTGGCAGGATGCCTGGGGCCCATGAGCTCCCCACTGCTGCAGGGAGATGCTCAGCAGAGCCTGGGGGAGTTTGCTGGCAGCTGCTCCCACAGCCCAGCCTGGCTTTATCCACTCCCCATCCTGTGCCACAGCAGTGTGGAAATCTGGCAGCCCCCAGTTCTGCTTCCAGAGCTCGCTTTCCACAGCCTGTTTCTCCCAATTCCGTGTGGATTTTGCAATGTGGCTTGTAAGATCAAAAAGGTTGGCTGGGCTTTGCCCCAGCCCCCCTCTCTGCTTTGAACTTCTAATTATTTTGCTAATTCTGAGCCTAGTGCTAAGATGCTCTGAGCACACCTAAAACCTTCCCCACAAAATCAAGCTGCAAAACGTCTCCCAGGATCTAATCCCCAGTGAGAAATACTCTAACCTTTCCCAATAACCACGAGCAGAGCTTGTCTAGTCATTTGCAATTAAGCTCCTGAGCTAATGAAGCTGCTTTGAAAAAAAAAATAGAAAAAGGAAAAGAAAAAACCCAACAACCTCAGGTCAGTCTAATTAAGAAATGTTGTACCTTGCAGTCCCAGTGTATCTTGTGGCACACAGCTGTGCATGCTTTCAGCTTTGACAGCAGAAAAGGTGTGATTATTTATTTATTACAGGAATGAGGGGAAGCTTCAGGAGTAGGAGACGCCTGTGCTGTGAGGGAGCTGAAGTAGAGAGAAAAGAAATGACATTCAGCTGGAACCTGTAATTATAAGAGGGGATGTTGACCATAGAAAAATGCAATTGTGTAATGAATACTTATGCATTAGCTTTTCTTTGAGATTAAAAGTACACAATCGAATCAAGGCCAAAGTGGAGCTTGCCCTCAAGGAAAGGCAGTTTGGAAGACAAATGTAATTATGCCACTGTCATTTGCAATGCTACAGAAAATGGCTGAGGAAACTTCATGAAAAAAAAATCTTAGGGGAAAAAAAACCCATTTGGAAAGAATTCTGCTTCTGATTCGAGTCTTTCTCCCCTCAACAAGAGAGTGGATCTTTTCTGCTGGCTGTACACACACAGGGTCCCCCCAGCCAGCATCTGCTCCCAGTGCACGTTACTGATCTGGGATCTGCAAACAACCATCTTTCCTCTGCTTTCCTTGTGACTGAGTAACATTTGCACAGCAAGAACCAGATCTGATCTTCAAGAGCAAAATTTTAATTAAGTGCCTCGCCAGAAAAAAGAAAAAAAAAAACCCAAACCTAATTTTATGAACTGGTCCAACATACTATTATTTCCTCACGTTCTCCTATCCCTCTGCACTGCATTAGCCCAGAGCCCTCCAGGACTGTGCCTGCTCTGCATGACAGGATCCCCAAATTCCCAAGCATCCATCAAGCCAGGGGTGTGTGTCACTGGTGCCTGAAACACTGATTCTCTGAGCTTGGTTGCTCTCTGCACAAGGAGGAATGACAAGGTGTTAAGCAGCAGAAGTTGCAGTTAAGCCTATCTTCCTTTTTTATCCAATTAGATAATTTTTACTCTCTGCAGAAGACGCCAGGGTTAGAGGGGAGCTGCCAGCACTGCTCGGGCACAGCTCATCTTGATTGGTTTTTAGAATTCTGCTTGTGAGCTGGTGAGAAGAGACATATCCAGAGTGACCTCACATTGCAGAGAAACCCAGTGAATTATCTCCATGGATGAATGGAGTGTTTGAACAGAGTCTCCCCACCCAAACAGCAACAAAACCCCCCAAAACCCAAAAAACCAACACACACATCCAAAATCAAACCATCCCAGTGAAACTCTCAAACCTTTTCAGGATTGTCCCACAGATTATCCATGGCCATAGGGATCAGAGAGCACTGTTGGGTTTACAGCTGCAGCTTTCCATGGGTGAGCCCCAGGTCCTCAGCCCAAGGCTGAGTTTGCTGAGCCCCCACTGAGCAAGGGCTCCAGCACAGCTTGTGCAGTGCCCAGTTCCAGTGATCCTCCCCCAAAAAAGTGCCCTGGAACAGCACAGCCCTGGAGCAACAGCCCTGAGAACAGACTGTGGACTGACACCATCGAGATGCACTCCAACAGTGAGGGAAAACCTCTTCTGACAATCACAACCTGCATCTCTGAGCCATCCTCCAGCCCCAGAGCTCAGCACAACCCCGAAATCAGTGGGGGTGCACAAAGGGGCTCAAGGGGGAGGGAGGGGAGAAATGACAGGGAGAAGACAGACTTCTCCAACCAGCACACGGGACTGAGGGATGGAAGGGAAAGTGGAATTTAGACAGAAGAGATGCAGCCGAGTGTGGGAAAAAGGAGGGAAGAGTGGGGGAAATAAAAGATCTCAAGAGCATCCACTTAAGCTTTGAATTGCCTGGCTTTGTCTCTGCTTCACACAATGGAAACGTACAGTAGCAACAGACAGATGCTGAGAGCTGGTTTGCTTCTCATCTGCAATTCCAAACACCCTGTCAGGAACAAATATTTGAAAAGACATCTATCCAACCATTAATGTATCTAGTGGGGCAATTTTTTTTTTTCGAAAGAAAAATAATTCTGCATTCATCACAAAGATGATCACGCAGAGAGATGCCAACAGAAGCACTGGAGGGATAAGCAAAGTTTCAGGTCTTTCTTTAGGGCTGAAGACAGCTCAGTATTGAGCTGAGAAGGTGCAGCTGGTTAAGTATTTGCAGTACAGGGAAAGGGAAAAAAAATAATCAGACAGCTGTATTTTTAACTGATCATGTGCTTGCTTCTGTTTCGTAAGATTTATTCCCTCATTAATCACTGCCCTCCCTTCATTCATGTTAAATATAAAAATGATTAGGAAAGATCCTCATCATGGTTAAAAAAATAATTAGCTGCTACATCATGTTGCACACATTCAGACAGAAAGGAGTGATTAAATTAGGAATATTAAAACCCCATTAATCTGTGTTCAACTTAAGCTCTGCTTGTTCATCTCACTGTGGCACTTATTATTTCTGACACTGAAAGATATTTGAATTACTAGCTGAAACAAGGTCACTATCAGAAAGATGTCAGGTCAGCAATTAGTCAAAGGTGGGAGAAGCTACCAGAACTGAGCTGTGCTTGACATGCCACAAACGTGTGGAGAGTTTCCCCTTCCTGGGATCCCCTGGATGAGCAGGTCAGCAGCAGGACCCCAATGGCTCAGGGGTGTGGATCAGCCCTGCCAAACCCTCCCTGCAGCTCCTGAACCCCCTGAGGCTGCCCCAAATCGCTGTGCCCCAGACTTTGGGAGGAGCTGGGCAAAGGGCACAGCCTGGAACCCCCACCCTGGGCTGGCCAGGGCACCCCGTGGGCAAATGCCAACCTCACCACGGGGCTTCAGGACAGAGGCAGTGCAAGAGGCAGTGCCAGCAGAGCAGAGCCTTGGCTCTAACCCAGAGCTCTGATTTCAGCACCACCAACAGCCTCATCCCCACCTGTGACACCCTGCACACTCTGAGGGGTTTTCTCCCTTTCACGGAGCTAACACCTCACTTCTGTTTTGGCCCACAGAGCAAAGCAGCAAGTCCACCATAAGAAAGATCATGACAGATACAGTAGAAAAACCCAGAAAAAATTATTTTCTCTGGGGGAACATGTGCAAGCACAGGAGCATTTGATGGCAAGGAGAGAAGATAGCCACAGGTCTGTGTGCTGCATGGACTTGGACTTGAGGAGTGGTCTGGAGGGAAGGGTACAGCACAGAAATGGAATTCACCTCATTATCATCACCTTTTGCCTGTCGCTGTGCAGTTGGGAGCATTGCAGGAACAAAACCCCCCACGGGCAGCTGGCACTGACCCCAGGGTGAGGGGCTCCAGTGCTTCCAGTTTCCCATTCCCAGAGAAAAGGGCCATGTTCTGCCTAGGACAGGACAGCCCACATCTACCACACTGCTGTGACAGCAATAATTGCCAATTTTACCTTCAACTTCAATTTATTTTTTTTTTAATAGAACTGCCAGCTAAACTTTTTTGAGAGCCCCAGAATTGTTGTGTAGGAACCTTTAGACTACAACAAGAGGTCTTTGTTGTGGCTGCAGGTCTTGTTCACCATTTCCAGCATGCTGGGCAGAACCCTTTGAGATTTGTCCCTGGGAGCCAGGCATTACCTGCCACCACACAGATTAGGGAGGATGCAAGCATAGGAGGACAAAAACAAAGCTGACAAGTCAGTCACATCTTACAGATGAGTTCCTGGGCTGTTTTTTTCCAGTCACAGGTAGACCCAGTGCTTGGTGGTTGATACCTTTGATATGTTTGCTATGCTTGCCCTCATTAAGGGGAAAAAAAAAGCAGCACATGAGCCATTTTCATCCCCAGATCTCCCAAAGCCTTTCCTAAGCACAGTGTTCCAGTATACAAACTATTTACTCTGTACTTCACTCAGCACTGACAAAACCACCTCTGAGCCTCTTTAGAAAGGAAACAGATAATAAATCAGCTAACAAGCCTGCACTCTAATTGACAACACAGGAAGGAGGGAAAGATGCAGCATCTCCTCGTAACCGCAGGAAGAACTTTAGGGAAGCGGGATATAATTAATCGAGTTGGGATTTCACCAAGATCCCCTGGTCTTATGAAAAATGCCATAAGACATTTAATGACCACAGGTGAGGAGAATCTTTGGTTTACATCTCATTTGGAGCTGAGCACACAGAATATAAAGTGAGTCTATGCCACCCCCAAGCCCCGCACGAATTATGCTCTCCACTTTTCCATTTGCCTTTGGATGTCCCACAGAGCTCCCTCCCTCCATGTGGGACCTCTTTTTGAATGAGGTGAGCAGGACTGCTCCTTGTGACCACTCCAGTAACTGCTCTCAGGAAAAAATTAACTGAATATGGATCTCTCTGTCATTTTGCTGCTACTTCATTTTAGAAGAATGCAGCAGGGATGAGGGAAGAAAAAAAGTCAAAGCAGGAAAAAATGCCTTTGCTAAAATATTTATTTACTATCAATAGTTCAGGAGGTGTTTTGTTTAGCCAGGACACAGCAGCAAGACACCCTGACTGGACCCAGGAGGGGTGGGATTGTCAGCTAGACACAATAGCAGCTCATTGTTAACCCTGAGGGCGAGCAGAGCTTTGCCATTGACTTCTCCAAGGAAAGAACTGAGCCAGCAAAGCACTCCCAAATCCCTGCTACAAATAATAGCGCTGGCACCATGGGGCAGCCAAGTGTTCAACAGGCAAGATCTGCTCTCTTTCACTTTGTTTGAAATAACTTCAAAGCTCACCTACGTGAAAGAAACAATCCTACATGGCTATTACACACCCACAGCAATTCTTAATCATCAGCAAAAGGGAGCTTTATTTAAGGAGTGAGGAAAACCATGAGGAAAGCCTGGAAACTCCGATGAAATCCGTGCCTGGTGGGCTGGGTGGCCAGCAGAAGTGACTTGGTGACTAAATTTACTGTGCCAGCCTGCCCCTACCCTTTGACCAAAGAAATCTTGTTGACAGAGCCACAGCTATGACTAAAAGCTGGAATTATATTTGTATTTTATCCTCAGTGCTGTTTGGAGATGAGGGAACAGGACAGAGTGATCCTGCAGGGGTCTTCATTTATGTGGGACCTCTGTATTTGGTAATTTGGGTGCAGTGTTGTGTGCTCAGTGTTGCTTCTTTTGCATTATTAATTTTAAAAAAATATTCTGAAGACCAATAACTGGAAAAACTAAGAACACATCCAAAATCAGAAGTCATTTTGGTCACCAAGAAGCAGGCAAGCACTCCCCTGCCTCAAGTGCTGTGGAATTAAGACACTTATAAATCCTTGCCCAGCAAGCCCTGGTGAAATAAAAGAGGCATTAAATATAATCTATCCTACACTTAATAGAGTAAGGGGAGCAGCAGAACGGAGGGTAAGCTGAGAGGAAAGGACAAACATAATTGCTGGAGTCAAACAGAGGAAATTGCAGGTAAATACCAGCTGGATGAGACTCCAAAAACTGCCCCAAAACCCGAGGTGGCTCTGGGGTGACTCCACGTGGGGTGAAGGAGGCACAGGGGTCAAGCAGGGCTGTAAAAGGCACTGCTGAATGCATGATAGCTCGTTAATCAGAGCTGTGCCATTGAGACTGCAGGGCTGGCTGGGTTTTTATACAGCTTTGACACTGTAAAAGCTGTGAGGAAATGCAGAGCTTGCCAGCTCTTTGGGCCTGCAGCCAGCACAGTGAGTGGCACCTGCAGGACCTCTCCCAGTGTGCTGGCACCTTTTGGCACACATTTGGCACGTGTGTCCCATGGCAGGGACCTGGGGGACAGTGAACTCAAAGTGACAGGTCTGGCAGGGAGAATCAGGCAGAGCTGGACTCATAAAAGGAAAAATAACTCTAGAAACTTTTTTTAAAAATCCACCAACACCTGCAGCAGCTCATCCTTTTGCTTCCCAGCCCAGGTCTGTACCACCAGTAGCGTTTCCAGTGTCACCAGTGGTGAGTGGCAGCACTCACCCAGCCCAGAGAGGGCATCTCAGGGCAGGGAAGGGCAATCTGAGAGCAGGCACACTGCAAGAACTTTGTGTTGCCAGGGAAACAGCTCATTTGGTAATGGAAGCATCGTTCTGGGGTTATTTTCTGCTCCTCATTGGCTTTGTGTCCCCACAGCCTCAGGTAACTGAATCAAGCCCCAGGATATATTCAACCACAGGATAGAAAGCAAAATGCAGCAGAGCCAACGCAGAGCAAGCAAGAAGGTGAAGGTGCCCAGCAGAGCCAAGGCACCAGGCAGGGGTGGGCAAGGTTTTGTCCCTAGCACCTGGAGAACTGCCCAACATTGCTATTGAATGAATCCTCACTAAGCAATAAATAAAACCAGGCTGTGAATGACCAAGCCACCAAGTCCCTGCAACCAAGTCAGTCTCATGCTTTTCTTCTCTTGGTTTGATAATTGAAACAAAATAAAATATACTAATGATATTAATGATAGAAACAACAACAAAAATTGTGATGAAAAGGAGGAGGAGAGGAATAAGACCCCAAGAGAAAGAAGTGATGCACAATACAGTTGCTCACCACTCCGTGAATGATGCCCAGCCCATCCCTGAGCAGCAACTGGGAGCTCCCAGCCAGCTCCCCCCAGTTTATTCACTGGGCACAATTTTCCATGGCCTGGAACATCCCTTTGGCCAGTTTGGGTCAGTCATCCTGGCCATGCCCCTCCCAGCTTCTTGTGCAAGTCCTCACTGGCAAAGCACAGGACACTGATAAGTTCTTCAGTTAGGGTAAGCACTACTGGGCAAGAATTAAAACATCTGTGTGTTATCAACACTATTCTCATGCTAAATTCAAAACACAGCACTGCACAAGATCAGAAAAAAATCAACTTTATCCCAGTTGAAACCAAGACACGCATGATCAAGCAGTAACTCTCAGATGATAAAAAATAAAAATCAAACCAAACAATCTGAGAAGGCAAGAAAACAGGTAAAATTCAGCAATGCTTCTGATGCATTCCCTGGTGGAGAGCATCTCCCAATTACCATGACACACACCAAGAGGAAAGCTAATCCTCCAGGGCATCCCTTCCAAAGCAACCTCCATGCTCTATGCTGCTGGCCTCATTCCCAGCACAGGCACTGAGTGGGGAGAGCACTGCAGTCAGAAACTTTCAATTTTAGTGATTCTGAAATAGTCAGTCTGGGTGTTGTTTAAACTGCAGTGGCTTTTCATGTCGGTCAAGGTTTGGGGGATTTCCAGAGCGTTTCAGTTGAGGCTTCTCTAAGCAAAAAGGAGATGGAAAATTTTACAAATTCATCTTGTCACTCCTACACAGGTGGGTAAACGAACCCAGAGTGGTACTTGGCTCATTTTAGATCCAAACCACCTGAACCAGCTCCTGTCCCTCTGACCCTGCAGGGGGGAGCTGGGTGTGACCCTGCACAGCAGCAGGGCTGCAGCTCCCTGAAGGATGGCAGAGCTGGGTCATCCACTGTCCCCAGCTGTTTTCAGGTCACCAAACAGCTCCAGTTTCCTTGGAAGGGAGGAGGAGAAGACAGGCAGGGATGTAGGAGGAAATTTGGGGTTTTCTTATTACCTTTAAGTTATGTAAAATTATTTGTTGTGGGGTATTTCAGCGCCATCAGTGAAGTGGCTCTGACCACAAGGAGCTGCCAGAGGGGTTACTGCAGCCATCCTTTCAATTTTGGGGGCATCTCAGGATTACCAAAGCAGCAAAGCTTTGGTGTTTCCATCCCCAGGCAGAGCACAGAGAGCTCAGCTCTCTGGAGGAGGGTGACCACATCCTGGCCTGCAGAGCCTGGTGCCACCAGCGTCACTCAGAGCTGTGACAACAGGAAGGGAACGTGGGCACGAGGCCAAGCCACCCCAGCAGCACGGGGTGGGATGGAACATGGACAGGATGGAGAGTTAGAACCACAGAATGGGGGCTGGAAGGGACCTTTAAAGCTCCTCCAGTGTACCCCCCTGCCATGGGCAGGGACACCTTCCACTGGCCAGGTTGCTCAGGAGCCCTGTCCAGCTTAGCCTTGAACGTTTCCAGGGCTGGAGCGTCCACAGCTTCTCTGGGCACCCTGTGCCAATGTTTTGAAGGGACCTTTCTGGCTCCCTTCAGCCCCAGCAGGGACAGGCTCAGGTCACTCCTCACCAGCTCCAGTCCTTTGTGCCACCACACACGAAATTTGTGCTGCTGACATGGCTCAGGTCCCTCCCTGGGCTCCCACTGATGTCCCAGCAAAGCCCAACCAGTGCAGATCTGCCCTGCCATGACAGCAAAGTAATTTCTCCTCCCTGATGCATTTTATTACCCAACAGGCAGAAACACGTATTTTTGGAAATTGAATTACAATTTCTTGAATCTTAAGAGAAAGTTATTCCCTTTGCTGAGCTGCATTTATAACACCCCTGGTTTATGGCTGGCAGGGAGGGAACAGGCTGAATTTTCTCGTGGTGGTTTTCAGCCCTGGAGTTGAGAGCCAGAGGGCTGCTCTGCTCCTCGAGCTGTTCCAGGGGGCACCTGGCACTGGGAAAGGATTTGGAGGCAGGAGAGAAACTGGAGGACGACTTCTGAACCAGTGGCATCGTCTCACTGGCACCCAAAGACTGATCACAAAAGCAGCTTTTGGAAAAACAAGTAAACAAAAAGAAAACTCCACTTTATCATCAATATAATTTTGATTTCTGCCAAGGGAAAACAGTCTGCCTTTACTTGTTTGCAGAAACTTTTACCACACACATGGGTGGTGTGAAAAGGATACTCCTTGCAACAAAGACCAAAAAATCCCCAAACATGCAGATATTTGAATGGGGTGTCCTAACCCAAATCACCTCCCAGAATTTCAACTTGATTTCAAGGATCTGTCACCTGGCAGAGGAGGACACTCACCATGTCTTGGCAATTTGGGCCTTTGGACAGAGGTATTTATCTCTTTTCCTCTTTATTTTTTTTAGCTTTTTTTTTTTTCCCCCAAGGCCCAAATTTCTTAAATCATGACTTTTATTAAACCCCAGCATGGTGCAGATCACAGCCATAATTCTTTTTCCCCCACCTTCCCACCACAAATCCATTCAAAGTGAGTGACATTTGCAAAGTGTATTTTCACGGCCCTCCATAATCCCTTCAGAATATTAAGACTGCATTACTTTGTCTTTGGTTACATTAACTTCAATTTTCCTTATGAGTAAGTATTTGGCTAAAAATTAATATAGTGAAGTTGAAAAGAATCTTATGATAGGAAAAAGACTAATTTCATCTCTGGCTGCTCAGATACCAGAGTACACTGGGGTTAATGTAATTAACTTACAATTTTAGCCTAGGTTGTGTACATACACTGAATCTCCCTGCTGGAAACAAGATTAGATTTTATTACACTATATATCCTGGTTATCTTCACCATGCCTCCAATATTACTTCCCTCAATGACTTCAAGGCTCTCTGCTGCAATGAAAATGCAGAACCATCTGGTATTGAGCCCATGCAGTTTATTTAAGGATTTAATTAAATGCTCTAAATGGAGAGCTTCTTTGAATTAACATTTTAAATGTGACTTATTGCAGGTTTAATATTGTCTTAATGCCAACCTGGGAAACTCCATAGCCAAGTTGTTGACGTTTAAATTGAATTCATTTGGGTGGCTCCAGGGGGACTCATTAATTAATCTAAACAACTAATGGGGATTGGTTCTGACTTTTGATGAAGATTATTTACAGAGACAATTTGCAGTGAATAAAGAGTCACAGTAGGCAAATGTTTAATTGAATTTAAAAAAAAAACAGGACATCTCATTGTGTTCAATATCAAGGATGCATCTTGCAAGTAAGCTTTGAAATACCAAGAAAGGGACAATTGCTTGAAGCTTCCAATTGCACACTAATAACAAAGAGAATGGGTAATTACATTTGCCTGTGTAATTTGCAGCTTGTAAGAGGACAACAGGTCTGTCTGCCTTACAGTACACAGAGGAAGACCCTAACAGGAAATGTTCTGTTTTATGATGACCAAGCTGTCCCACTCACTTTTACTCACATACCAGAAAACGGCATTTTCCAACCAATCACTGCTGGAAAAACAGAGTCAACTCCTCTCACTTACATCTGCAATAACCCAGAACAACGGCAATGAGCTCAGCAGAGCTGCTTTAATTTACAACAGCTTAACCTATAACATCCAATCTTCTTTTATTCTCTGATTATATCAACTTTGGAATCAGTTATTTGCGCCTCCAAGCACACCACGAGCCCTGCGAGCACCAACAGCTCCTTATGTGGCTCTTCCTCAGTCAGCCACAGCACCAAAGCAGTGCCTGCTTCCCTGGGCAGCTGCACTCATTAAAGCAAATTTCCCTCAGCGTTTTTCCACTGTTGTCATCATTATCCCATCTCATCTGGAAGTTTCCAGTAGTGGCAGCAAAGCAAAAAATGCACGGTGGGCTGAATGCTGTCCCAGGAAAACACAGCTCCTGCCCCACCACCCTGGATCTTGAGGGCACCAACACCTCTGAAAACCTGTGATTTCAGGCATTTGGAATGTTGCAGTTGTGTGTTTAACACAAAGCTGGTGTGTTAGTGGTGAGCATCACAGGTGAGCACAGCAGAGCGAGGAGTGAGGCCAGGGCAGACCACGGGGGAAGGTGTCAGCAGCAGGTTGGGGCTCCCTCTGCCCAACACAGCCTCTCCTGTGTGATTTCTGCTCTTGCATGCTATGGATTGTCCTTAGCCTAAACAGGGATTGATTCAAGCCTTAAAAGCACAGCACTGAAAGGCAGGAGAGGTGAAGGACAGGAGAAAAAGCGATTGAGAAGAAAACACAGCATCAAATGCCACAAGTGCTGCTACAATTTTATATGTGGTCTTTAACCACTAAGAGAAGTTTGGAGAAATTACCCAGCCCCTGAATAGAATTATCTGAGCTTCAAATGACAGAGTTGGGGACCACAGCAACCACCGAAGATGTGGAACAGGGCTTGGGGCAGCACACACAGACTCTGCCTCTCCCATAAAGCGTATCAGTAACCTGGGAGACTCACATCTCTTGGTCTGCTTTAATCCATGAAGGATTAAAGGACAGGAAGCCATGAAGGACCTCAGCAGTGGTGAGGACTCTCAAGGAGCCTCATTCACACCCAACAGGCCACATCTCACAGCAGGCACCTGGAGGCTTTTAGCAGGCTGTGGGCACTGATTTTATCACCCACAAGACTCAATCCAATGTTTGAGCTCCACTGTCCCAGCTGCAACAACCAACTGAAAAATAGAATCATCTTGGCTGGAAAAGACCTCTGAGACCTTCAAGTCCAACTGTTGGCCCAAAACTGCTCAGTCCATCACGGAACTGTTTCCCCAAGCTCTCTCTCTTTCTTCATCATTTTCCATGACAGGAGCCCTGCCCCACACTAGCACTGCCCACTGGGTTAAACCACTCCTGAAGGCTCTTCATGGGTTCAAACCAGATAAAACCATTGTGGACATGCTTCACCTCATGCCAGGCTTCACCTCAGGAGGGGCAGAGCCCAGGCTGGGCTCACAGAAAGGTTTATCCAAGGCAAAACCATCATTTTCCCCACACGCCCTGCTCTGTGCTGCCCTAGGGGCTGATCATTCCCTGACCTCTCCCTGTCAGAGCTGCTTTTTATTTCCAATATACCCCAACCTGTCTTGCCTGAATCCAGGAGGTTCCAAACTTCTTTTCTTTCCGAGGCTGGACACGTTTTGCATGCTAATTTGGGAGGCAATTGAGGGGGAGGGCACATTAAGGAGCTGCACGTAGCCATTAAGGCAGGGAGACTAAAGCATCCAGCCTGGCTCAGCACGGCTGGAGACTGTCTAGAGCATCGCCAGCTGCTCTCAGATACCTACAGTGGAGCTCTTTTATGCAAACACCTCCAGTAACAGCTTTTGTGGATCTGACAGACAGAGTGGTTAAAAATTAGGCATTCGTTGGGTATCCAGTGGAGAGACATTGTACAGCACATCTGAAGAGGGGAGTCACACTCAGAAAGGAAATTCTGAATTGTCTGGAGGGGAAAGGCTGCTCAGGCAGGCGGGATGGATCCCGATGGCAAATCAAGCCGTGCTGTGAGCATCACCCATGTCAGCCCTCCCCATCTTCCCAGGGATCCAGCTCCAGAAATGTGGATTCACAGACAGAAGGCAGTCACATCCCCCCCAAAAAAGCAAGAAAAGCAGATATTCATGGAAAATGGTATTTTCCCCATCAACTCTCAAAATTTCCTACAGAACCTCTCCTGTTTTTTTTTTACATATATATATTTTTCAATCACAGACTCGTTCAGGGCTCTCTCAAGGTGGTGAAGCTGTTTAATGTATTTTATTTTCCCCAGGATTGCTTGCTCTCAGTGTGAGGAGTGTCAGTTATTTTGGGAAACCTGAAATCAAGTGGGCGAGCGGTGGAATTATTCATGAGGACACCATGAGGAGGGAGGTTACCTCCTTCACCCCACGGGAGGCACAGAGCTCAGCCATTGTTTCAGGCTCAGAATGAAAAGGCAAAAGTTTGTGCCCCCTTGAACCTGGACGAGGCATTAGGAGCTGAAATTATAGGGAAAGGCACAGCTGGTCCATCACTGGAGGAGGGAGGGGAGCTCTGGCCACGCTTGAGGCTCCTTCCAGCCCTGTGCAGCTGAGGATTAGGTAAAAGTCGGGCACACACCACGATATCCTTTAGGTTTGAGCATCCACGAGGGCATAAAGCTTGCTGTGCTTGGTCTGCAGGGCTGTGTCCTGCTTTAAATGCCTGCCCTTCCTTCCCAGAGCAGCCACCTTCCCATTTCAGCCCTGGGCACTCAGGTTTTTCCTCATGCTGGTGTGACTTACAGTAACACTTCCTTCTAAAGCTTCTCTGAGATACCATGCTATTTTCCCACTTTTTCTACTTTTCTGTTTCTCTGCTTTCTCCAGGTGTGCACCTGCCTGTGCAAAAGGCACATGTACCCACATGTGTCCTCATCAACAAACCAGGTTTGACACACACAGGACAGGGGCTAAAGCTTCAATGAACAACTTCTCTTTCCAAGGCCTTTAGGAAAAGAGTCCTTCAGCAGCACTGGCTCGCCTCAACTCCTCCAAATATAAATCGAGAGCCATTAACCCCCCATTTGTGCCCTGCAGAGGGTTTGGCTCAGCCCAGCAGGAAGGACCATGAAGGCAGAACCACCTGCCCAGTGGAGACTGGTGGCTGCAGGGGGGTCACTGGAGCAAAGGAAACCTTGTCTGAGCAAGAATGGTGGAGGGGTTGTGGATTTGTGTTTTGTTGTTTGTTCTGTTATGTTTTTGAACCAAAATCCTGGAGCTGCCCCTTATTCCAGTAATGATTTCTGATATTCACTGCACTTTCTTTTGAAGCATCTTGTTGCTGTAGGGAACACCAGATGCTCTGGCTGTGCTGCTGTTGCCTAGGGACAGCCTTCAGATATCTTGTTTGATTTTTCTGCCTCATTTATTATCAAATCAAAATCTCTTATCCAAACTTCCATGGACTCCTGTGGGCTTTGGTACCAACAATTAACAGCATCTGCTGAGGGGTAACCACACTGTTCCTGTCCAGGATGGGAATGGAATTGATGGCATGGAGCACTGATAGATTAGGGACTGACATTTAGATTACTACAAAATACACATCCAAATAATAGACATTTGTATTTCATATTTTATATGTATAAATCCATCAAACATATATATGCACATAAAAAACTCCTTAAAACCCCTAAAACCTCCCCAAGTGACTCTCTGAGATGCCTTGGGAGTGCAGTTTATTTTAATTGGAGGCTGGTCAGACAAATGCATGGGTAGAGACAAACTTTGACAGAAGAGGTAAAAGGCCTGCTAGGGAAAAGGGACTGATTTAAAGCAACAAACTAAATTTGGAAGAGAGGTGATAGAAACTGCACATAAAAATGCATTCTCTTTCTTGCTCCCTTTTACACTCCTCTGTTACAGATAAGGTTATTTTAAGTAAAAGAAAAGTTCAAGTTGTCATGTTTGAAATGTTAGATGGCAAAGCCATCCCCTTTGTCCCTGTTTGGATTAAAATGTGTCTTTCCACATCCCACATGGGATAGAAACAGTAAACCTGGAACATTTAAACAAATATTTGCAAAAGGGGTTTATTTGTTTTAAAATACTTGTCCTACTCCCGACAGGACCCACAGACCACACAGAGTGTCATAAAACACCATTTCTTTTCTCCCTCTCCAAAAACAGGAGCAGAAACGTGTGTTACCAAAGCAGATTTGGGTGAACCCAGGAGAACAGGGAATTTACACTCCCAGATGCAAAAACCAGATGTGATACCTGTATCCACTTCCATATATTGAACCAGAGCTGCATGAAGAACCTGTCACAGGGTATGACCTTGAACTCGAGTTTCAAATAAAGATGAAACCTGTTTTGGACACATGATAAAAATATCCCTGGGTCTGGCTGCCTCCAGATCATCCCAGTAAAGGCTCGGTTTTGTCAATCAGGGCACAAAGCTGTGAAAGCAGAAGACATCAATGCAGTTGTTAAGAGGCACGATTTAGTCTTGGAATAAACAAAGCTAAAAGACTGGCCTCTGTCTGTCACCAAGACTTTGTCTTGGGTGTTAAATCCACAGGCAGAATCTTCCATGTCCTGGAAAAAATACATTAGAAGAGCCTGAATTTGTGTTATTCCTAAATTTGATACCTGTTTGTGTCCCTGTGTAGTGTAAATATGGTTGGAACAAAGAGGGTTTCAGCTTTGTGCTCAGAGTTTCTGGTGACTCAAGAGCAGGTGAGACCAGAAATGATGAAATAAAAGTTTCCAGTTCCTCAACGCTGATATGGATATGCAACAAAAGACAGCCCATTCTTGGGGGACTAAGTGGTTGGAAATACACAGAAAAGGATAAAAATATAAGAAAACTTTAAAAAATAGAAATAAAATGAAAAAATGTAATAATAGAATAATAGAATAGAATTTAAAATATTAAAATATTAAAAATATCTATTAAAAATAGAATAAAATGAAAACATTTTCCTATCTAAACTTCTGCTTGAAAAGACAAAACATAAAAAAATGAAAAAGGTGAGATATCTGCCACTTTCTGCAGCAAGAAGTGGGACGATTTTTCCAAAAACTTCTCAAGTCTGACATTTCATCAAAACTGGAGCAGCCATTAACAGCTGAGGATGCTCTGCAGTTCTGCAGCCTCTGTTCACCAGAAAAACTTCCTCCTCACCCCTGTTGTGCCAATATCTCTATTTTAGAGCTGCAAACACAGGGAGAAAGAGCTGTTTTCTCCAAATACCCCCCTGGCAGGGAAGGACAAGCTGGAGAGCAGAGCCTGGAGCTGCAGAAAAGCCTCACCAGAAAATCCTTGAATTCTTGAGGAGCAGCTGGAGGTGAGAGCAGGAAGGCTCCAGAACAGTCCTGGGGAACAGAGCTGGCTGTGGTGACAACAGCTCTGCTAAAGGTTCCATGGTGGAAATCCAGCATGGTGTAAAACCCCAAATCTCACATTGTTACCTGTGAAATAACAGCTGCAGGTTCACAAAGCAGAACCCAGAGTGGTGAATGGGATCGCCAGACGTACCCAAACTCTTCTGTGTAAGGCTGAACTCCCAAATTATCGAGATGCTTTAGTAAGGTCCCTCCTTGCAGGAGTAATTCCACAAGATATTGGTACCCCATCGGTCCTCGTGGGCTTGGTGGTGACAGAATAAACTCCCTAAAAAAGCATCAGCTGGTAAATTGTGTGATTGCCGGTGCCTGAGGATAACCTCAGGACTTTGGCCAGGCTCTCCTCACTTCATTCTTCATTTTACCTTGGGAAAAATCAACAAGCTGCTGCAGAGTGAGCCCAGCTTCCTCAGAATGTGTGTGATGCTGGTGTTACTTGTTAGACATATTCCTCAGGCAGAGAAAGAGAAGCTGATGAGAGAACATGAGGTCGGCTTTAAAAAAAAAAAATGAAAAATGCATCAAAAGTATTGTTTCTACAGTGTGCACTAATTTTTCTTCACTGTGGCTGTGTTTGGACATCCTGCTCTAGGCACCTGTACGTGTTAGGGTTTGCACAGGGGTTTTCCCCTTGATCTGCTGGCAAATAAAGTTTAATAGGATGGAAGATATCTGCCGGCTGTTTGCATTGGGAATACTCAATAGCGAGAGAATTACTGCGTGCCAAGCAAGACACCTTAAATATCACATTATGACAGCAGCGGTGCAAAGGGCACACCCCACATGTTCATCAATGAGCACAGGACAGGCGCCAAACTCCAATGAACAACTTCTCTTTCCAGGGTGTTTGGGAAAACAGTCCTTCAGCAGCACTGACTCAGTTCCAAATTTAAATCAAGAGCCATTAACTCACATTGCTGAAAAGCTCTGAATAAAGATGGGGTGCTCTGCTGTCCCTGGGCCGAAAGTTCGGAAATGGAGCCCAGAAAGTCCCGCTCCGTTCACACAGGAACCGGCCAGACCTGCTCTGTGCTTATCTTCCTGAGTAACTCAATTATCGCCCGCTCCCTTTTCATCCTTCCCTGCCGAACCACCCGGGGCGGCGGATTAAGGCAAGGAGAAGAAGCGGAAAGTCATCAGCATTTGTTTTTGGAGAAGACAGCTGAAAGCTGGGAAGGCAGAATGAGAAAGAAGCAGCGCCGAGACACAAAGCATTCCAAGACAAATGCCCATTACCCGGCACAATGTGCTGCTGCTTTCTTAGCAACACGCGTCACTTGAATTAATTTTCCGAAAGAAAACAGACTGTCTCAACAGCAGCCTCATGGTCTCAGCAATTCGCTTTACAATTACTCACTAAACTACCTTGATTTAATTATTCAAGAAGAATCTCACTGCCACTGATAACTACTTAATTAAAAACACAACTTTAGAGCAATAAGAGAGTCACATTATATTGCATTTGAAATAGATTTCTTGCTGTAAACATGCGCAGTTCATTTTAACCGGCTTAATGTGCCAATATATTTGGAGTTCCAAGGATTTTAAGAATGGCTCGAGCACCAGTCATCATCCAGGGGCTGCAAACAACACTCATGAGCTTGTTCTTGCTTGGAGCAATTCCACTCAGATCAAATTAAGAAAAGCAGCGCTGCGACAGAGATGGTGTAGAGCATAAAACTTGATGCTCGGAAAAGTCAGAAGCTGAGAAATGAGGAAAATTCTTGTCCCGCTCCACTGTTCCTGTTGGAAATTATACAACTTCGAATTTTTTTTTTTTTTTTTTTTTTTTTAACTAATTTTAGTCAATAGTTTTGTTCGTCTTCGCCCAGGGGGAAAGGGAGTGGAAGTTTCTTTTCAAAAGACTGTTCCCTGGACAGGCCTGATGAGTTTAACATCTACAGATACACAGGACATTAGCGATCATTAATGAACATCAGCGCCCCAACATCCCCCCTGCTGGGTCGGAGACACCTGGTCTGGGGAAACATCGATAAGAGACCCAAGAATGAGGACGAAATCAACATCGAAGGCGAGGGATCAATAACAATAGACAACCAAATACTAACAATCGTGTAGCTTGGGACCAATGAATATTGAAGCAAAGAATTTCGCCGGGTTTTTTCTGTATGAGTACCTGGGAAATCTAGAACAGGACCAGGTGTGATGGAATGATTTTCCCTGCACAACCCGGGCTGTGTGTGGATAAAATGATTTCTGTTGCACATCCTGGTCAGAACAACATCTTGTCCAGGATAAAGCAATGCCTTAATTCTCTAACACTGAAAAGTGTTGCTGGCTAGTTTTTGTTTTTCCAGGACGATTCGGAGACGTTCCCAAGCACCCTCACTGTGCTCTCCTGCCCTCTCAGAGCTCCACAGGTGAAGGTGCAAAACCTTGGCTGGGGCCACCCTCTCCATTCCCACCAGCAGACCAGGACCTGCCCTGGTCCTAGCTGGGGCAAATGCCGGTGATTTAACCCTGTCCCCCTCTCTGTGAGAGTCCCCAGGACCTTCTCCAACAGCCTGGGTTGCACGGAGGGGACATCCAGCCCTTCCTATGTCAGCTGGTGAGAGCTGCTCACATCCTCCAGACTGGAGATCTCTGACTGAGGGCAACTGCCTGAGAGCAATTCCCATTTTTTATGAATTTAGCATTTTAATGGGTATCAAGTATGGGCATCATTAGGAACTTGCAAGAGTCAAGAGCAGTCTTTGAAAATTTGGTGCTTTTTAACCTGTGACAGAATGGGCTGTGAATTAATTGGCTCAATTTCCATTGGGATGGAGATGGATAAAGCTTTGGGGGAAGGAGCTGTTGGCTGCTTGTGGCCAGAGGGACCAGGGGCAAGCAGAGGTGGCTGCAGACACCAACCTGACTCATGAGGAACTTCCTGAGACCAGCTGGATTTAGGCTGTGCCAGGTGATATAGGAAAGCCTCCCAAATCACCAGCATTCCATCTCCTATTTAGTTATTTAAAACCTCTCTCCTTCCCCCTAACTAAGAGGCAGCGACTCCTTTGGTTTTAATGCATTTTCAGTGCAGCTGAAACTATAGATGTATTTATATATGAAAAAAAATTAAATGACTGCCTTCTTGAATATTATCTTCTCGTTTATTGTGTGCCCTCTCTCCCCTTCTCTTCCCAGAGAGACCAACCATCACATGAAAATGCTTTTCATCATCTGCAAAATTTGATGCCCAAAATAGCCCCATGGTTGCCCTAGCAACAAGCATTTATTCCCCCTCCCCCCAGCATCCCCCCCTTTGCATATTGCTGCATATTTCTATCATCTCTTTCCAGGCACAGTTCATAAACACGGCTGCATAATAAAGAATGTTATCACCAATGACTTACAGCCCAGCTGCTGCAAATAAGATATGAAGTGGCAAGGAAATACAATTTCATGCAGCTAGGACAACAGATTGATTGGGTGCCCTTCAAATTTGATGCCACTTCTTTAAGTCTGTCCAAATTCAAAAAAAAAAAGGAAAAAAAAAGTTAGTTTCCCCACCTCCCCATCTTTCTATGGTAGCAACAGACAATAAAAGTGGGAGATAATTCACTAGGACACTCATTATGTCTGCAGCAACCTTGCCCTGAGAGATTGACAATTTAAAGAGATGTGCTTCTTTTCCCTGCCACCTCCTCTACTTTTCCCCCAGCTGCCCTTCTTCATCAAAAGTCTCATTCCTCCAGTTTGGTTGCCTGTTTAATTCAATTATCTTCCCTTTCAAATTATTATTTCTGTTCAGATTATGAGCCAGAAGGTTGTTACTGATAGAGAGAAGCAGCCCCCTTAATTTCATTACCATCACCTCCAAAATTTTGTCCTTGTTTTTATTTAGTTTTGGTAGCACAAGACGAAAAGCCTCTGTCCCACAGCAATCTCATCAAAGAGCACCCCACCAAGGACAAAAAGAGGTGGGCTTGTAAATTCTTCCTCGCTGCTGCCAGTTCCGATGGGTTCACTTTCAAGGCTGTGGAGATCTGCTTTGGAGGCTGCTGTGGATGTGCAGGGAGCCCTTTGTGATCTCCTGGTGCCAGTGTGACACAGCAGGGTGAGGTCCTGCACAGCTGGATGGTGCTGATGGAGCTGGGCACTGCTTCCCACAGGAGAGAGAACAGGAGAGAGAACATCTCTGGGTGCACACAACTCCCCATGCGGGCTTTGTGTCCCACACTCACCTCTGCTTTCTGTCCCCTGCCTCCCCCTTCCTTTACTAACAGTGTTTTATGGAAATCTTCTTCACCCCTGAGCATGAAGATTGCTCCTTCCTTCCTTCCTTCCTTCCTGGAATCCTTCCTTCCTTCCCTCCTCCCTCCTTCCCTCCCTCCCCATCCCACAGGGGCTCTTCCTTTCCATGGAAAGTGTTCATGGAGCACTGCTGCCAAGAATGGGATCATTCTTTAACAGGAACCTTGGTACTGATCCCAGATCCTGCAATTATAGGGGAAGAGCAAGACTCAAGGTGTGTCATGGGTGCACAAAGACCTCTCTGCTTGGAAATGCACAGTGAAAGAAAATCTGGTTTGTTCCCATCTAGCAAAGAGAAGAGAGAGCCCCATCCTATGTGTTGTGCAGCCTCTGGCTCCAAATTATCCCTAGGATTAGTTAACACTAATCAATCTCCATCAATCAAATGAACCACAGAGGAGGAAATTGCTCCTTGCAGAAGCCTTCTCTTAGTGCTCAACAGCAGCACCAACTGCTCCCAAATCCTCCCAGAGAGCCCTGGAGTAACTCACGTGCATGTGGGGGCATCACAAGGGCTGGAGGGAGCATTTCTCACAGCCAGGCTGACCTGCAAACAGCTCTCCCTGCCCACGAGCACAGAGATGTGGAGATGCTCCTTCATCTTCTCATGGGCTTTTTTTCCTATTTCCACAAAACGGGTGGTAACACATTTGAATGGACTGTGCAGAGAAGTGGTGGAGTCACCTTCCTTGGAAGTGTTCAAAACCCACATGGATGTGGCACTTGAGGCCAAGGTTTAGTGCTGAACGTAGTGGTGGCACAGGGTTGGCAGCTGGACCTGATGATTTTAAAGGTCTTGTCCATCTTTAATGATTTTGTGACTCTCAGCCTGTATCCATTTCAGGATCCCATCGCCTCTCAGTCCCCCCAGTCCCATCAGGACACTGCAGTAATGAGTCTAGAACAAGGTTTCAAGCACAAACAGCTCTGATTTGTGCAGTGAACCGGATCTGAATCCTGGCAGCTTGCACTCACTGGCCCTTAGGATGTTGTGATGCTTAAATGTGTAGGACATTTGCCAGCTCTTCAGATGGAAAACATGAAAGCAGCTCAGAACAGGATTATTACTATTATTAAAATGAGAGATGAGGTTTTAAACCCAAAATTGCAGATCAGGAAAGTTAAAACCATTTTCCATCTTGAAATATGTTCAGGGCTGGAAGAGTAAAGTCAGCATTAAAGCAGCATTCATGGGTCACACAGACGAGTGTGCTCAGAAATGGCTCTAGAAGAGAGCACAGCAAAGTTGGTGGATTTTTGTATCTTTTAAAGCAGAGATGAAGAAAAGCAGAAAATGTGTAATATGAGAAGGAAAGGTTTTTACAGACTAATTTCTACCACTTCCTTTGAGGCGTGAGCAGTTCTTTAATCTAAGGGTCATTTCTGTGTCATTTTTCTGCCCTAAGTGGAGGCCAAGTTCAAGAGAACTGTGTTTCTTTTAATTTCCTTTGGATACAAGTACTCGGATCCAGACGCCCATTTATCTTTCTTATCTCAAGTAAATAAATTTTAAAACCCCCAACTTAGTTTGTCCTATAAATACCCCATAACACAGCGAGCTCCAACATCACTTTATTTTTACACCTAAAACCTTAAACCCTTCTGACACCATAAAACACCGGCGTCCCCCATCCCATGATTGTTTCCCATAATCTAGGGGAACATTAAACAGAGAAAAATCGTGCTGAAAAAAATGACATCTTATCTATTTCCTCCCTTCCTGCCGCCACGGCGTGCTTTTGTCGCAGGTCAGACACCTGCTCCCCGCATTAAGGTCTGAGGAGGTGATAAATGCTCCTCAGCGCTGATTCACCGCGTGTCAATCTGGAACAGGCATCTCCGCTCAGCTCCCATTCTTTGTCCTGCCAACAAGCCCTAAAAGCAGCGGAGAAAGGAGAAAAAAAAAAAAAAAAAAGAGGGAGTGATAATTCTTTTCTCCCTGGAGGGCAGAGCCGCTGCCGGGATGTTACAGAAACCCCTTGGTGGGAGCGGGGATGCAACCATCACCACTCCTAGAAACTTCCCTGAAATATCCCTGAAACCTGGGGGTAACGAGGATAATTTGCATGAGGTTGGATATGCTGGATTTGGCCGTGACCCCCACATGGCTTTGGATATATTTACCCTGCCTGGAGCCAAATTGCAGCCCAACCTGGCAGAGCTGAATTTAATCATCGGTGCACCAGTGATGGGCTGGCCCCCGACTGTTGACCTTTCCCACCTCGGGGCTGCATCACATCCTCGTTTAGGCAGACCTTGGGCCACCCAGCGGGGTTGAACAGGTCAAGGAAGAAGAGCCTCGTTTTTTGGGTTTTTTTTTGGTTTTTTCCCTGCCCCATCACAGCAGGCTGTGCCCTGCTTCCAATGCAGTAAATGCATTGAACATTTTCCCCCAGAACAGCTCTGGCATTCTGCACACTCCAGTCCTGCCACAAGCCTTCCCCCTTTCTTTTGGGATTCCTTTGGATGCTTGGATGTGTCAGTGGCTGTTGAGATTTTTGCTACACCTCATGGGCACATCCCTGTGAGGATGTCCAGCCTAAAAACACACCTGGAGGTACCTGGAGAACCTCAGCACTGAAAAATACAGGAACTCAAGAGTGCTGATGCTGTCCTCTGCCCTCCAGGCTGGAGATGGACACTGGCATCTCCACATGGATTTGCATCGGTCAGGAGTGGCATCACATCCCTGAGCACAGGCCAGCAAGCCTCCAGCACATCCTTTCAGTGTTTGAACCAATGGAGTGGGAGTGATGCCCTCAGCACAGCATCTGCTGCTCCCCCAAGTCCCTCCATCCCTTCCCAGGTGGGGAGGACACATCCCAGGATCCAGCTTTCCAGTTGTCAATTATGCTGTGGTTCCGCAGTGCAATTATTCATAAATATTTATACACACACAAGCCCTTTGTTCTGCTTTTGTGTGGCATAGAGGGGAATTTTGGCTCTGTTGTCTCTCCCTCACCTGGATTTGCTCTGCCCTTTCTGTTGGATACAAGGGATTTGATTGAATTAACTTAACTGGCAAATGTATTGTTCAGACAGCTGTGACAGGAACGACTTTGTGCATTAGTCAGGAGGTTAAGTGGCTCATGGCAGCTCCCAACACCTTTTTTTGCTTCCAGCCCCCCTCTACTGACTCTGAGTCACTTTTTGTGTTTGGAAGCAGCTTTGGGGGTTTGGAAGCAGTTTCAGGGGCAGATAGATCTGCTGTGTTGTACATCATGTTTGGGTGCTGAGAGGCCACGGGGTCAGAGCTGTCAAAACGTCTGGTTCCTCGCCTTGCTCCCAGCCACTGGCCACAGCAGCTGCTTTGGAAATTGTGCCTACATGGCATTTTTGTCAAAAAGAGGAAAAGTGCATGTCTGGAAAAGGCACCTGCAAGTCAACATTTCTGCCTGGTCTTTACCTCACATGCTGTGGCTGGACTTGGCCTGTCTTGCAGACCCCAAAGCCTGGCAGGAAGGCTGTGAGTGCCCATGTCCTGCTCTGCTGAGGCTCTGCAGGGCTGGTACCTCCACCCCTCACCTCGCCCCTGCAGCCCAGGCTCCTCCCATGTGCCTTGAGGTGGCCTTGACCCAGATCCCTCCATGGGAAACACAGCAAGAACCATCTCCAGATGGACATCCAGGACATCTGGAAGACAGGAGGAGCTGTTCCTGGGCAGACCTTCCTCTCTCCCCTCTGACTCTCCAGCAGCTGAGCTGATCAGGTTCTCAACTTCAGTACCTCAGCTAAGAGCCTAAAATGGACCAGTTTTCAGCAGCATTCTCCCCTGAACTGTTGTCTGTTATTTATTGCATTTTGCATAAACTACATCATTTTACAACTTGGAAGCACATTGTTTGCAGAAGACTTCCATGAAAATATTCACACTTTGGCATCCTTTGAACTCCTGCAACCAGAAGAAAAAACAAGGAGAGGCAGGTCAGCAGCAGAGGGAAGCAGGAGAACCTGATTTCTGGGGATGCTGTGGGACAAGTCAGGGCACAAAATGGGAGAGACATTCCACTCTCGTTCTCGTGGGCTGCACACTCGAGGTGAGCCAGGCCCTGCAGCACCACCCTGCTGTGATGGCTCAGAAGCCACTGCTGCAGCAATGGAAACAGGCTGTCACCTTGTGTCCCTGACAGCAGGGGTGGCCGTGCTACAGAGGTGATGGACACTGTCAGCACATGTGTAAGGCAAACAACCCTTTGGGATGTCACTGTGCCACAGCTCAGGATTAAAGTGTCCTCTCTGCTCACAGCCCCCAGGGCTCCAACACTCTCCAGAGCCTGGCACCTGATGGAAAACCAGGAGTGTCCAGCTGTGACCCCACACAAACCTGACAAATTCAATGACTGAAGCCTCACAGATGTGCAGTGACTTTGTGGGTGCAAAGAGAGACAGCAGCAATAATCCTGACGTCACCTGAGAAGTGGCTCTGCCCCAGCTGTCACTGTCACTGGGTGCTGCCAACACTGGGATGGGACCAAATTCTCTCTCCTGCATGGAGGAGGTCACCTCGGGATGACTGGCAAGGCAAGGTGTGGGAGAAGCTCCTGTTCACCATTTCACTCTGATCACCCTCTGGCCAGGCACTGGCCACCACCCAGAGGGGCAGGACAGCCCTGCCCCAGTACCACAAGCACTTGAAAAACACATTTAAAGCAGAGGCAGAGAGAGAATGGCAAATTTTCATAACCATTTTGATTCCTGCTAACTGAAGCCAGTGTAAATCTCTGTTTTTTATGAATCTCACTTACATTTCGTGCCTGACTTGTGCATAAAACTTCCCCAGATTTATACAAGCCAACTCCATAAGTCATCCCCTTCCCAATCGGGCCCTATATCTTGATGACCTTTTAGAAACCAATGACTGCTTTCCTGTTGTTATCCATAATTGGAAAAGCACTAGAGATAAGAAAATTTATGGCAATGAGTGATCTACCTGCAAGAGACAATAAAGAACACTGGGTGGTGAAAGAACGGGAAGGAAAAATCCCACACAGGGAGCGGCGCAGGCGTGGGGAACGCTCAGCTGCACACACAGCTCTGGGTGAACTTCCCCTGGTTTTACTGAATCCCTCTCTCCCTGAGCCCTCAATTCCCCTGACCTTGCAGCCTCCACCCTACAGGACAGATGCACCCCTGCATTTCAGTTTTCTTGGAGTTTACTTGCAGATGTTTTGGTTTAAGGTGAATGAAGTGTCATATAGGAGCAAGTTCACTCCCCAGCTGGATAATCTTATCCACACAATCCCATCCTTCTAAGACAGCAACCCAGGAGTGCAGTGTTCACACTTTCATGGGTGTAACACCCCAGAGGGTGGGCAGGGCAGCCCTACACATCAATTTGGGGTTGATGACAGAGACATTAATCACCTCACCACTATCCACAGCGATCCCTGCCAGCAGGAATCATTCCATACCAGCACCACTGAACTGCTCCTGGGCATCAAAACCACATTCCCAGAGTGAATTTTGGTTTGTTTTGAGACAAAGGCAGAGATTCCTTTGCTGCCACATCCCTTGTCTGGCACTGCACAGGCTGGGGTGTGGCACTGCTGGGTGTGAGAAATGGGACTTGTCTGTGAGGCACAGCTCCCAGTCTGGGCTGTTCCCAGGAAATCCAGGACATGCCAAGACTCAAGAAGGGAAATGCTTCCAGTCACATCCACTTCCCAGTCAGAGTAACCCAGGTGACTTTCTTGTCTCTAGGAACCAGAGGTGCTGAAATGAAAAGGAGAATTGTGAGAAAACAGCCACCAGGATACTGAAAGGGCTGAGTGTGAAGGTGAAGTCCAAGGTTTGCAAAGTGGAGGGATGAAAATCTCCAAACAGGCAAATAATTTGTCCTGCCTTACTCTAAAAGTTACCTTCAACTCTCCTGCAAGAGCAGGAGACTCCTACAAGAGGCAGCCAGGATCCAGGGGCACCGCAGGGAAAAACGCCCCCTTATTCCTGGATCAGCTGTAGAACATCCAGGCAGCCTTCAGGAAACCATCCAGCCCTTTCTGCTCTCCACATCTTCTACTGAAAAGTGGTGATAAAGGGGCAATGCTCAGTCCCTATCACGACAGCATTTTCAGGTAGCTGGATGAGAGCTGCTAAAGCAGTTTAAAAAGTGGCTTTCCAAAGCTCTGCTGTCACTTGAGACACACAGATACAATGACCTGCATGCACTCTGATTGCTGTACAAGTGTTTGTGCTGCCCCAGCTTAAAATGGATTCTGGCCACAGCTCAGCTTTCCTATTTGCAGTCAGGAGGATTACACAGAACTATCTGTAATAATTAACTCCCGAGAGAGAAGTTAAAGTGAAAACAGTAAGAGCAAGTGGCTCAGAACCAGAAAAAAACCCCAACAAAACAACAGATGACAAATTCCTGGCAGGGGCTGGGATGAGGAGAGGCAACCAGAAAGGAGGAGTGGTTGTCATTGAGGAAACCCTGGCAGGTCTCCTCTACCAGCCCTTGCAAATAAAGATCTCTGCAGCTCCATTGAAGGTCACCAGGTCTGTGCAGCCCAAGGCTCCTCCAGTTTGCAGCTTTTGAACTGGTTCCCAGTGAGCTCTGCCCCTTTTTTGTTTGTTTTTTTTTGGGGGGGTTGGGGATGAGGTGGTAGCAGCTCAGGGCTGAACATCCCTCCTTTGCTGGGCTCTCCTCCTGCTGCTTTCCTCCAGCTCTGCTGAATTCAGTCTGTGCCGAGGACATCTGTATTTTTGGATTATTCATTATGAATTGATTAGTTCATCCCACAGTCACCCTGATCATATTCTTCCTATGTACTAACATCTCAATGAATGAGCAGTCAAGTAGAAAATGAATGCATTAGTGCCTGATTGTATTACTAAGCTCTTGTATATGCTAACGAATGCAGCAGGGCTTAATTCAGCCCAATAACAAACAGGTAGTTGCAGAGTTAAGCAGCACAGTGTCCAAATAAGAGTAAAACATAAAAAAAACCCCTCTTAATATCTTTTGTGTTTAACATTCAAATTAGCTTTGGACACGAGCCCTTGTTTGTGGAGAATTCTTTTGTCTGGGTATGGAGACATTTTCCTGCTAGGATTTTCACAATCATGACACTGAATCAGCCACTTTCGTCCCTGGCAGGGTAGAATTGATTACAAACCACCTAGTTAATTAAAAAAACAGCTTGCATTCAGACCTGCTTTTTAGCAGAAACTAAGCTCAGAAAATTATTTTTTGTAAGTCCACTGAAATTGCTATCTGCAGTAAAATATGCCAGATGAAGTTCTCTGCTGGGAACAGAGAAATGAAACTTTTTTTCCCCCTTCCTTTTATTTTTATTTTATATCATACTCTGTATGAGATAATTTCCTATTTCTACCCACAGCAGCTACAATTGTACATACAGAAAAGAAAAGCTCAGAGAAAGCACAAAAGGAATGGGTACATTTTCTGAGCAGGCTGGCCAGGCAGGAACTTTGTCCTTGTCCATTGACTTGCTGCATGATGCAGAGAATAGCAGCTCTGTGGATCACAATCTGTTCATCAAAACTTTATGAGTAATAGATGAAAAAGTCTGGAAAATTTCCATGCAGGCTCAGGTTTGGCTCTCTTGTTCAGAGCAACCAGCAGAGCTGCAGACATGCAGAGCCCTGCAGTCCAAGCACAGCCATTGCTGTGGCTTTTGGGGGGCACAGAGCACACAGACCTACTCATGCTCCCCAAATTTACAAGGATGTTTACTCAGGGAGCTTTCCATAAGGCTCAGATGGTGCAAACAATCAGCACCCTAACAGGTCCACCAGCTGGTTACCATTAAAATGTAACAGGGACAGTAGTAAAGAAAAAAATTTCTTCCTTCTCAGCCAGAAAAAAATCACCTAAACCTAAACAAAAGACCCTGTAGCAGCTGTCAGAACAAGGCCTGGACAGCATCTCCCTCCACAAAAGGGTGGGCACTAACCCCTCCAGAGCCCATGGAGGTGACAATTCAGAAGAGCAGCAGCTGTGCCCAGCATGACCTGAATGCAGCAGGGTGACTCAGCCGTGAGGCTGCATTTCTTAGGCAGCCTTGCTGGCTTAGGGGCTCGCACAAAAAGCCCTAAGAAATCCCTCCTGGATTGTAGTCCTCTTGACTTTGTTCCTAAAAGGGACAGCAGTAGGCAGCAGGGCTGCAGAGAGGCCATGGGCAGGGCTGGCTGCCCCACCAGGAGGATTTTGGGTCTGACACAAACCAAAGCTGTCAGTGATGCTGAGCAGCCAAGCCCTGGGACAGCAGCACTGACCCTTGGGCATCCTCATCCCCTGCTCCCTGCACCAGAACCAGGCATGCCAAGAGCCACAGGAGCATGGCATCCCCCTGACCCAAATCTCTTCTGAGGAACTGCCCCCCTAGCAGGGAATTTGGCTGCTCCTTTGATTCAATGATGGGCAGCTCTTCCCAACATCAGCGGAGGGAATTCTCACTTCCCCTCTCTGATGAGCCTTGGCTGTGTGAAGATGGCCAGACCCTGTGGCCAAAGACCTGTCCTCCCACGGGCAGTAGGAGATTGTGGAGCTGAGCACTCAACAAATCCACTGAGCAAAGTCTAAATTAGAGCCTGCAAGAAGTGCCTGTAACAACCTGAGTGCAGAAAACTGACTCATCCCTGTGTTTTCCCCAAGCACAGACTGTGGCTGTTTGGCAATAGACCAGGGAAAATGACAGTATAAACTGCCAGATCCCGGCAAATCTCTTCTTTTGCTGCCTCTCTTTTTCACTTCCAAGAGGCAGAGTTGGTTTTGTTGCTATCCCATAGAGAAGCTTCATTCTCAGGTCTAAATTTGGCTCTCCCATCTTCTCAGTAGGCAAAGTGACAGAGGGGTTGGTCTCATGGATTAAAAAGATTCTCCAAGAATCAGTCAATCCTAGGGATGCATTTGGGTTCTCTTCAATCAGTAGAAAGACAGGTGGGCTGTGAATGCTGGCCCTGGGGAGCATGGTTAAGGACTGCTGAGGTTTTGCTGCACCCAGCCTGAAGAGAAGATTCAGCACCTGATCTGCTCCACAGGTGAGAGAGTCCTGACACAGGCACGGGGGAGCAAAGGCTGCCAGAAAAGCTGCATCCAGCAGCCTTTCTCTGCATGGGGAAGGGATGTGCAGCATTAAAAAATGCATTGTAATGGTGTGATCTAAGAGCAGATGAAAGCTGCTGGACCCTGGCTCCCAGGAGAGCTCTGTGGGAGCAGCAGGAGTGGCCACAGTTCAGACTTCCCTGAGGATTCCCAGAAATAAAATGGAAAGGATTAACCCCAGAAAAGGACTCAGAGGTGCTGCCTTCTCAGGCCTGGGGCAGAACTGAAACAGGGGGTTAGCTCAGGCCAGCAGGAGAGCCAGGCACAGCCCTGGCTCCCTGCAGCATCTGTTAGTCCTGCTGTGAGGCCAGCAGAGATCACAGGTTTGTAATTCGGGTGTGTTTCCACTAAGAACCACAGCGAGACCATTCACTCCTCTTATACAGCCCACCAAAGAGCCATTTGTGATAATGACCAAACTTGGTTTCATCTTGGAAATCTTTAATAGACTCTTGTATATTATTGAGGTTTTAATGGAGCTAGGAGAAAACAAGAAAAAATGCCACAGACTATATGAAGATGCTGGTTTTATTTTCTCTACTCAGAATAAACCACTATTTAAATTTTCTTGTCAATATTTTCTATACTTCCCTGTACACTCAGAGAAATTTGTATTTCTTATTTCAGATTTTTCACCTCATCTTTTCTCTTTTCATTCACTTTTTCCCCCCCCTTCTTTTTTACAGCCACAGAAGGAAAAGAATGCAAGAAATAGGAAAAAAGAAGCAGTGATGGCCCCATTGCCATTCTTCCTCACAAATCAGGCCTTTTGCTCTCTCCTGAGGGCAGGGAGCTGGAGGAGGCAGCCCTGGGCAAGGAGCAGAACACAGCTCATGAGCTGTGTGACAAGGAAGTGACAATTTTTGATGGGACATGATTGGGAGAATCATCTGCTCTTTCCAAAGCTGGACTGGAAGAGGGTCACCAAACCCTTTCATTTGCCTTCCCTGGAGAGATGCCATCCTCTCCTCCTGGCTGAGGGGGGATCTCCAGGGCTCTGTGAAGGAAAGGAGGATGGGACCCTCCCAGTGCCCCTCAACATAAGCACACAAGGACACAATGGTTTGCCATGTTAGAAACATTTTGCTCCCCAAGAGACAAACAGAACCTACCTGGTAACTCTATAGGCCCAGGACCTGTGCTGTACAAACAGGATAAGCTTCTCCATAGAAATTATCTCCTTGATATTAGCTGGGTGTTCCTGAGCCAGAGGAACAAACTCCCTGGAGAACAACGATAAAACCTCTCCAACTGCCAGGTTATCAAATGTTTATGGTAATCAAAGGGAGATGGTGATTATATTTGACCCCAGTGGGTGAGGATGAGTATCAGGCAACCTGGGCACAAGTACTCATGATTATGAGCTCCTGGACTAATAAAGGCAATTAGATATAAACAGAGGCATCAGTAGCAAATGAAAGTAGGGGCTCTGTTCCCAAACACAACTCTGCCAGTGGAGTGTTTTGATCTATCCAAGCAAAACTGCTTCAGATAAACAAATTTGATGAGCACATGCTTTAGTCAACATGTGAAACTGAGGAGCTCTCCTGTTTTACCTCATGTCTCCCAGAGAAAGGAGAGTTTTGAGATTTTACTCCTGGAAGTGTAACTGCCTTGGAGGAGACCCTCATAGAGATTAGAAGTTCCATATTACAAAAAAGCAGTTTATAATATAAGGAAAGTCTTGTCTTGCTTCACCAGGAAATGAGGTACACAAGCTAACTGTCCTGTGAAATCTGCAGGAATTGTCCAAGCAGTTCAGAAAAGGAACATAGGGCTGGGCAAAGTCAGATAAACAGGCCTGCAGACAGATGTTTTGTATTAACTGACAAAAAAAGGAAAAAAACAAAGGAAAAAAAAACCCCAAACCCAAGACAGTATGGCCTAAGAAACAAAACAGTCCTCAACACTGTTTTAACCTGGAAAAAGCATCCCTGCAAGTGTCCACACACATTCAACCCTGTTGTTATTTTGAACAACAGATTCCACTATAGAGATCTCTATCCCACTTTCTAATATTTCCAATCCCTACATACTCAGTAGTATCTAGAAGTGGATCTAAAAAATACACCTGCCTTTCTTCTGCCTTGCTCAAGGTAGGAAGGCCATGCATGTTACTCAAGGGCTTACCTATATACTGTTCAAAAGCAGGAAAACAGATCTAAATGATTTAATTTTTTGCTATCAGTCATGTTTAATCTCCAGAGCTCCTTTTCATGACCTCAGTAAGAGCTCATGTCTTTGGAAGGGCTTTCACAAAGCTGAAAAGAAGCACAGGGTGGGAAACACCTGCTCTGGATTTTGTACCAATGCTCTTGGAGTAAAACACTTTGCTAGGGCAAGAGCTGGAAAGCAGGAGAGAGGCAAAGGGAGAGGATAATCTATTTTGCCCAACAAGATCAACTCACTTCATCCAAAAGAAAGAACTGGGATCTACTGTTATGGGCAGCAAGCAGGTCTCAGACCAAAACAACCACAGGTGGGTGTCCAGCACATGGACCTACCTCACACATCTCCTAGGGGTGCTCCTGATCGTGCCACCACCCCACAGGACACGTAACCCCACAGAGCACACAGCCAGTGCTCCCCACCAGGAGCCAAAGGAGCTTTTTCATCGGTCTCAGCTCCGCTGCAGGCGGCACAAAGGCCACGCAGGGCTGGCCATGGCAGCAGGAGTGGGGAGCCCAGAACATGATGGACACGCCGTGTTTGTGTAGGGATGGATTATTGCTGCTGTTTCCTGTGCCCAAATCAGGATCTGAGGCAGCTCAGGTGCCTTCAAACTCCTTTTCCATGGTGCTCCCAACACACACAGCCAAACCACTCGTGTGGCCAGGGAACAAGCATGGAGGAACTTGTCCAAAATTTGACCAGGGCCCTGACCCCAGCTTACACAGGAGCCGCTTCCCAGCTCCCCAGCATCTTCCTGAGCAGACTGAAATCCTTCAAAGTGCTTTCTGCTTCTCCCCAGACAAAGGCATAACCAACAGAGCCTGGGAGCCAGGAAGAAGAGGCCAGCAGCGTGGGCTGTGGAGAAGAGGACACAGGTTGTTGGTGTTCTTCTGGCGTGCTGTTTTTATTTTTTTCTTCTCTTTAAGGAGCTGTAGTGTCATCTTGTTTTATTTCCTGGCACTGCAGGCTGCTGGCAGGATGACTTGGTTGCCAGGGAAACCACTGGGAAAGTGCACAGGGCTGCTGCCCACATCTGGGCACCAAAACCTGGCTGCCAGAGAGGATCCCACTGCCTCCAGCCCTGCCAGGCCAGGCTGCAAGGAGCAGAAACAGCAGCCAGCCAAGCATCTGCTCCCACAGAGCCCACATTAGGGGCTGATGTAAGTCTCCAGAGCCAGGCAGTGAGCCCTGCATAAGGGTCAGGATGTGCAGCCAGCCCTCACCCACCAGCAAGGACAGGGTTAGCCCAGTGCCTAAGGCAGGCTCTATTTTTACTATTTTTTATTTTTAAATCACTGCCATTAGGAGGATTGTTATGGTTGGCAATTTGCAATAATCAATTTTAAACCACAGTTTGATTAGTTAATGCACTTTCTGCTGCTCTCTGCTCTTAATTTGATTGGGAGGAGAGAGGGGGGATTTTGTTTCCCGGTTTGTGACAGTGCTGGTTCGTGCATGTAGTGACACATTCCTGCTCCTTTCTGCTTCCATGGGGCTGTGGATTGTCCCAGCCAGGGGCAGGACAGGCTGGGTGTCCCCTCCCTTCTCCAGGTAGCCAGGACCATCCTTCCCCACATCCCCCAGGCTCAGCCACTTCTTTCTGCCTGCCCAGCTCCACACAAAGGACTGCGGCCAGGTGGGTGGGCAAGGCAGCTCTGGAGCAAAAGGGAAGCTGAGCATCAGCTCCAGAAATATCTGTAATACATGATAATATCCAAAATAAACTCCAGGCAGGCACTGCTCTTCACACTTGCCTGTAATACATGACTATCCTGAAGGTTCTCACTCCAATGCCCACACATCGTTCCCACCAACAGCAGAGAGACTAACAAAGCTGGAGAAGCATTTACAGGAAGGAAAAGCAGGAAATGTATTTTCCTCTCCCTCCCATGATCTATCCAGACTCCAAATATCTTGCTATAACCCATATTTTATCATGGAACCTGTCCAACTTGTTAAAGCAGTGCAGGAATGACCAATGAGCTCTTTTGGAAGCTGACACAGGTGTGTCCATGCTCATGCACATCTCCTTCCCAGGGTGTCCCATGGTTTTGCTGCTGTTCCACACCAAGGCTGGCTCCATGGCTCAGGGCCCTCCACAAGCCCCAAGCCCCAGCAGGGTGATGCTGATGCTGAATATCCAGCAGCCAACACTCAGGAAATCCCAGTCTGGAGCTGCAAAGCACCCAATAGTTGTGACTCCAAGGATCACAGGGACCTGGCAGCCCCAACCCTCCCAGCTTCAGGAACAGCTGTGTCAGCAACTTTGGAAAGGCCTTTCCATCTTAAAAATTACAGTATTGTCACAAGAGATCTTTACCAACCTCTCCAAACCAAGTCACTTCTGAAAAAAGAATGATTCCTGTTGTAGAAGAAAAGTGAAGTACAGACCAAACTCTTTTGGACTTGCATGTCCCAAATTGTAGAGGGGGAGAGCCCAGAATGTTCAGGGGAAACTCCAGTGCTGTGAAGGTGTCAGAGATGCTGAGTCTGTGTTCAGCAGCTGTAAACCACAGACCAGACTTGGTGAACAGAGGTGTTAGCAGAGAACCAGGGGGAATATTTCCATCAATTGCCTTTTACTACATCCCCACCAAGGTGACTCAGGCATTGACAGAGCCCAGAGAATCCCAAGTTGCTCCTCACCATAGCAAACACTGTAACTTCCAAGAAGTCAGCTGGGGCCACCCAGCTCAGAGCTATTTTCTGCCTTTGTCACTCATGCTGTCTCTCAGAGCTCTTCACTGCTGCTCCTTCCTTTCCCTTCCTGCTCACACTCTTCCCAGTCTAGGCAGCTTCCTCCACCCACCTCTCCCCATCCCCAAATCTCTGTGTTTGATGATCTGTTCCCATCTCCTCGGTTATTCTCAGCACCATGTACCAAAGATACACCGAGCAGAGAGGCTGTGACGCTCCACTCTGCTGCCCTAAACGAGCAAGTTTATCTCTGTGCCATTAAAGAGAGAGGAAAAACCCAACAAATCCATTTTTTAAAAGGCTTTATACATCCCACCTGCACACGGAGCATCCTTGGGAGAAATCTGGATTGTTGTGACTGACGTTACCTGGTGCTGTAATTAGAAGCTGTATTTACAGCCCTGCTACCATTTTAATGCTGTTTTGCATCTGTTGTACTCTCACTTAGAGAGTAAATGTAGTGGGGAACATCTGTTTCCTTCTGCTGGCTCAGGCGACGTCCCCGGCCAGCGATTTCCCCTCTGCTGCTGTGGGCTGTCATTATTCCAATTACCATGGCAGGGACGTCTCCCTGCAGCCACAGGTGCCAGTCCTTGGCTGGATTTCCCAGCAGAGGGGAGGTTTGAGGTGACCCCACTGGAATTTTAGCTCAAGGCACCCCCAGGACCCCTCTCAGCCTGGGGCCTGTGCTCCCTTTCCCTCCAAACCCCAACCACTGGGGTTTGGTCACCTCACAAAAAGGATTGAAGATAAAGCAGAGATGTTTAACTCCTTCACCTCTTTCTTTATCCCCCATGGAGCCCCAGGCTGCAGGATCCTGACTCAGGGAGTGATAAGGTTGCAGTTAGCTTTGAAATTGTACAGGATTTGCTGCTGCAACTGAATGCATGTGAGACAATGGGGGCTGATAAGATTCATCCCAGGAGACAGAAGGAGTTGGCTGATGCTGTTGTGAGCCCTCTCACAGTTATCCATCAATGGTCCTGGGAACCCAGAGCAGTCCCAGTCAGCTGGAAGCTGACAAATGTCGTTCCAATTTTCAAAAAGGGCAAGAATGAAAACCCTGGTAATTATAGGCCTGTCAGTCTCACATCAGTGCCTGGTGAAATTATGGAGAAGATCATTCCAGGAGTTATTGAAAAACACTTGAGAGACAATTCAGTCAGTGGACAAAACCAAGGTTGATGAAGGGGCAGTCAGGCCTGATGCTCCCTGAATATTTCCTTTTTTTTACAAAATTACCCTCCCAGTGGGCAGAGGGAGGCAGTGGGTGTGGGTTTTGGGGATTTTAGCAAAGCTCCTGATGCTGTGTCTCACAGTAACCTTCTGGATAAAGTGTCCAGCAGGCATCTAGACATGTACAAACCAGCTGCTGAAGGCTCAGGCTTCAACAGCAAATGGGGCAACATCTGGCTGGGTGCCAGTCAAGACTGTTCTCAATTTTAGAGCCCAAGCTCTTGTGTTTTATCAGTTACCTGGACAGAGGAGTTGAACACAAACTAAGTAAATTTGCCAAGAGTGTTATATTAGGAGGTCCAGTAGATTTCCTTGAAGGTAGAGAAGAGACCTTATGGCCTTATGGAGAGATCTTGCTACAGCAGAGCTCTGGACAATCAGGAATTGAATTAAATTTAACAATTGCCACATTCTGCACCTGGGACTGTGCAAACCTGGATGTATGTTTGGGATGAGCAACAAGAGGCTGGAAAAGCTGGCTTAAAGCTGCATCAGAGGAAGATCATTTTTGCTGTGATGAAAGAACTTCTCATTGAGAGGGTGATCAAAAACTGGAATTGCTCCCCAGGGAGGTGGCCATGGCCCCCAGCCTGCCAGAGTTCAAACACAGCTGTACAACCCTCTTGGGGACATGGTTCAGCCTCAAGGTTTGGAGCCAGGGGTTGGACTCTGATCCTCACAGGGCCCTTTCAAACTCAAGATATTCCAGAATTCTCTGCTCCCACCCAGTTTAGAAGTGCTTTGGCAGTTCTTGGATGGTACCTGACACCCTGGATGAGCAGTGCCTTCATCATCATTCCATTGTGCTGAAGGAGGGGCTTTGAGACAGCAAATCACTGCTGAATTGGTTATTCCTGGACACATTTATCTCTGTTTTCAGATCACTTAATCCATTCTGACCCTGCACCCAAGCCAATGCCACCAACACCTTGAGCACACTCAGCCTGTGCCACAAGAGGCTCCTCCACCAGCAGCACTGCCCTCCAGCTGCCCCTTCCATCCCCAGAGCCTGCAAATACCTGAGGAGCAGAGGCTCTGCTGAAAAGCACATTCCAGAAAAGCCATACCCAGCCATGTCTGTACTGTGGATCTCAACCCACAATCTCATTTTCTGTCTCATTCCCAGTCCGTTCTCCCTGCCTGCCCCAAGTATTCCACCTGAGGAATGTGTAAAGTAGGGAAATGTCAGTCAGAGCTGCCAGAGCTTTCACAAAGGAGCCAGGCCATTGCCTGACCTGTCTTCCAAGAGGAAAACTGCAGCCCAGAGATGGGAAATGGCTGATTCCTGTCTTGACCGAGCTCACCCAGCAGGTTTCCAGCAGCCTCAGAGGTGAAAACCAAGGTGTCCCATCCCTGGCCAATGCCAGAGCCCAGCTCCACACTGTTCCAGGCAGCTGAGCTGGAGGCTAAGGCTGTGCCCTTTATCTTCCCATCCTCTTCTCTGCACTAGTCCAAGAACTTGTCTGGATTAGAAAAATGATGTAAATGCAGCCAAAAAGCATTTTAGATCCCTGCACTGATCCAGGTGTGGACACAGTCCTCCTCCTTCTGGCTTCAGCTCTTCCAGGCAGCATTGAATCAAGCCAAACCAGCACAAGAGCTCCTGCTTGCCCAGGGTGGAGCTGTGTGGTCACACTAGGACTGGTTTTGCCAAAGCCAGGCTCAGACAGCCTGGTGAGGCTCAGAGGGACAGCTGGGTGCCAGCTGTGCCTGGGGAGGGCAGAGGACGAGGCAGCCTGGGCTTGCAGCCCAGCAGGGAGGAGGGATCAGATCAGAAAGGTTATCCTGGATCTTAAAGGTTAAATTTAGGTCGTGTTTGGAAAACCAGGTGCTTTTCCAGCAGCTGCCCCTCTAGCAATGGGTCTGCTCCTCCCTCACTTCTGACAGGCCTGCAACATCACACAGAGTGAGGAAATCTGCCTGCACAGGACTCTGTGGACAGATCAAGTATTGAAGCAGATGTGAAGAGCCCTTCCTGCAGCTCTAGGACTTGCTCTCCACCAGCAGTCTGTAGCCAGACCCTTTCCTGATTTAGACTCATTGCCCTGATCTGTCTTGCCCAGTCAAACCGAGCTACTCCAGGCTGGTGCTGCCTCCCCATCTCTGCACATCAGCACTGAGCACGACAGCTTCCCCAGGGCAGGGCTCTCCAGACAATTCCACACCACAAACCACTGTTAGTAAACAGCAGCAGCCTGAAAATGCACCAGGAAAACCACTCTGCTCCTCGGTAGGTTTAAGGAGAGCCAGGGTTATGCAGGTTTTTTGTACATTAAAGCCAACAGAAGGTTCTTAGCTTATTTAGGTCAATTAACTACAGCTTTCAAATTAAGTTCTCATCTCATTTTACAGACAAGCTGTAAGCAAAGCGTAAAAAAAGGGTCAGCTGAGGAGAGCAGAGCCCAGGGTTTCCAGACAAGTAATTTAAACCCAAAAGGGTAGAAACAAAATTGAGATCAAAGGAGAGCACAGAGACCATCTAAACAACGTCTGCTGCTTCGCCCACTCGTTTTTCCTTTGCTCTGTGCACCCAACTCGAGCCAGAGCAAGGTGGAAGCAGAGGCAGCACGGAGGGCTGTGCAGGGAAGCCATTTGAGGCACACACCAGCACATTTCATCATCTCCCAGAGCCGGCAATATTCTGGAGTGCCATCTACTGGCATTTTTATCTCTTTGCTGCAAATTAAAGCCAACCCCTGTGTGTTAGAAGAGCGCTCAGGTTGCAGTCAAGCACTTGAAAAATGCCAGAAGCCAGATAACCCCAGCCCAGTCCCCTTGTACAGGTGCATCACAGCACACAGTGGAATAAAAAGATCATGGAGCACTTTTTTTCCTGAGGGAAAAAGCCCCTTTCGTACACCAGATGGATAGTGCTCTCTTAATGAGCAGCTATTCAATATTTTTCTTTATCCTCATCCTTCAATATGTAGTCCTGTGTCCTGGGCATGGCATGCTATTGAAGTCCTGGGCTAAATAATGAGCTATTAATTTTCTCCTGGGCTTTCACAGCATTTATTATCACAGTATCCGAGTGGTTTGCAAACATTAATTTGCCTGAGAGCAGCCCTGCAAGAGAGTGGAATTATTCTCGTGCAGATGGAGAACTGAGGCACGGCCAGTTTAAAACCAGAAGGGTACCCTGGGTTTGGGTGCTCCAACTGAGATGCAGAAAGGAGCCATTTTTCAGAGCTGTACAAGTCCAAGCTTTTTAGGGCACCACATCCACAACCTCCACCTTTGGCTGTGAGTCCCTAGTTTTCCCCAGCACCACAGCTGGGAGCCCAGCAGCTCTGGGGTTCAACTGACATGAAGCTTCTCCACATTTTGTCTGAGACTGCTGCAGTCCTCCAGGCTGCCCCACGAGCTCCAGAGAGACCCAGTCCCCCAGGAGCAGCTCATTCCTTATGGGATGGTATCTCTGAGCACAGCCTAAATAATCTCTTCAGCCTGGGGCAGCCAAATTTACACTGTGGATTTACTGTGGATCTTCCCTCAGACCATCCCTTCCCCATAACATAACCCACCACAAAACATTTCCTCACACACCTCTGGCAAGCTGAAAACTTGGGTAAGAAAACCAGAAATCACAGTAAAACATGCCAAAGGAGGAGAGAGCAGGAGCCACACAGAAAGACTGGGGCCCTGCCACCAAAGAATAACAGTCCCTGTTGATTGGGCAGAACCCATAAATACAGCACTAGGGGAGACAGCAAAAAGCTCATCCATGTTCTCTGTCCAGAGGGAAAAACATGGTGGGAAAAAAAATCCCACCTCTAAATCCAGTGAGCAGCATGACCCAGCCACTGTGAGCAGTGACACCAACCCCACACCAAGAGAATGGTGCCAGGGCACGTGGTCAGACTGTCACAGCACTCTCCAAGCTTCAAAAGGTGCAAAAGAGACCCAAAATAGAGTCAGCACATCACAGGAGAGGGCAGGGGAAAGGAAAAGTCCCTTCTTGACACCCACTGCTCCCCATGCAGCCCTGATATTGTAGGTACTCGTTTAAGAGAGCCAGCCTGAAAAATATTTCAGGCCAGAGCTTCTGAGCTCTGTTCCCAGCCTGCTAAGCTGGTCCAGCTGAAGGCCAGGGAAAATCTCTCCCAGGATGATAACTTGGTCAAAGTAGAGAGGAATTAATAACAAGATAGAACTCCTGTTGTGTGCATGACCAGGCCCTGGGAACGAGGTGTCTTCTCTCTGAACCAATCATCTTTTTCTGCTCTTGGAGTTGGGAGTCATGTTATAAAAACCAGTGTGTTTCTAAATAAACTTGTCTCTCTCTCTCTCCTATCATGAGACATTACCATGTAGCTGTGCATCTTATTTCCACTGCATCTAAGGGGTTAACACCCCATTCCACGGCTACATGGCATGAGTCAGGCTGCAGCCAGCACAGCCAGGAGAGGAAGAGCTCAGGCTGTGAGTGCCATGGACTGTGGAGCTCAGACCCAACTGCTTCACATCCCCATGTTTTCGGTAGAGGCAGAGCTGCAGTTCCCCTGCTCCAGGGCTGGTGAATCTCCTCATAGCAAAACCAGCCATTCACTCTGTCCTGACAGGGCATTTTCCAGCCCCTGGTCAGTATTTTCATCTCACCCAAAAGAATCACAAGACCGTTTTGGAGACCAGAAGTCATTATTTTATATTGTATTTTGAGAAAGAAGAACTACTCACATCATGGCTATTATATTTTCTTTTTACTTTTCATCCTTTCCAGTCCCTTAGCCCTCCTAAGATCTTATTTGCATTTTTGATCAGACTCATCCACCAAGAGAAAGCCCTCAGGGAGCTGGTTGTAACAGTGCCCAGGTCCTTTTCCTGGGCTGAATCAATTAATTTACACCCCTGGGAATAAAATGGATTTTTCCTGGCAATGTGTACAATTACTCCCTGTTTTCATTGGTAAGAGAAGGGGAGACTGAGGCTTTGAAATGCAAAGTCGTTTGTGCAAATCACCATTTCCAGCAGCAAAACTCCCCCCCCCATGCTGTGATCCCAGGTGAGGCAGCATCTTACCTGTGAAGGAAGGAGCTCTGCCTCTCCTGCCCTGACCTGGCCACAAGGAGCCACCCGGGCTCATCCTTGCCCTGGGGATCAGCGGTGGCTCTGCCAGAGGAGATCAGTGGGATCCTTCAGTAAGGGACCAAACCCCCTGTGCCTCCCCAAAACACAGCAGCATCCCATAAAAACGGGCACGTGGCTCATTCTGCCCTTGCAGGGCTCTCCCAATTCACCCCCCTCAGCTCCACTGCCCAGGATATTTATTATTTTAAACTTAATTATTATTTTAAACTTCTACCTCCGAGCTCAAGGCTCTTAACCACATCCCCAACACGGAGCAGAGCAGGAGGAAAACCTGGCACAGGGACTGTCTGGGGGTTTTGAGCCCAATTTGCTGTTTTAAGATTCTTCAGCTCAATTTCCTTCTGTATTATTACATTTACGTTTGTTTTCTTTCTTTTTTTATTTTTCTCTTGAGTGCATAAACATGGACGAAATCCACCCTGGGCTGGCAGCTGGGAATAGGTTTTCTCTCACCTCACAGTGGAAATATCTTCTCTTGACAGGAGAAGAGAGGAAGACTAGTCTGGTGTGGTCTAACACCTCCTGCAAGTGGCAGCCAGTGCTTTATGGACCCCAAAAAGTTAAGGGTATTACACCACAGCCTTGAGAATCTCCAAATGCAAATGCTGCTGATTAACCACACATAGTGCTCCTTTCCTCCCTCATCCTGACCTTTTAGTTCCTCTCATTCCCTCCTCCCTGTTCTCTCTCTCATTTCCATCTCTTACTGCTTTCCCCATTTTCCTGACTCTTCTCCAGCTATTGTGGAGGGTTTTTGAGAGTTTTCATGTTCCCTTCCATCTAAACAGCTCCTCTCCCAGTCCTGTCCTTTCCCAGAGACACCAACACCTTCCTCCTGTGCTTTCCTGGGCTCTGGAAGCTTTTCCCAGCAGCAGATCCACCAAGCTGCAGGGAAGAGCTGCCAAAGGCAAGAACTATTCACCTAAAACTCACCAGGCTGGACACAGGACAGTCCCACCATGGTTAACTTTATTTCTGCTTACTGACACTCACAAATGCCAAATGGAGCTCCAGGAGTCCTGTCCTGCAAAAGCTTTGCCCAGGGAGCTCAGTTAACCCTGGCTGAGAAAATCTGGGGTTTTCTGGTGCAGCCAACCCTGAGCAAACACTCCAGAGCCTCCCTTCCCCTCCTGAGAGGAGTTTTCCAGGATGTTTCAGGATTTCTGTGATTCACCACCAAGGTTCTGTGTTAAGGGATGGTCCCAAAGAGCCACAGGCTGCAGCCCTGTGTGTGTGCCTCAGTTTTCCACTCAAGATCCAGGAATGATCCCAGCCACCCCTTGCAGGACCTCTGGTGTCTCTGGGTACAGAGAATTCTTCTCACCACCAAGCTTCAGCCTCAAGTGGAACAACCTAAAAATCAAGTTCTCCTCCTCAGACCAGCTCCCTGCACAACCCCTCGGTTGAACTCTGTGGAAAATAGTTAATTAATCGCTCTTGCTGCAGCCTAATTCTCTTTTCAACATGTGGCTGTCACTTCCCTGTCATCACAGCTGATTTACAATGGGGTTTAATTAAATCCTCCGTACATTATTCAGCATTCTCTGAAGACAACACCAAAGCAGCCAAGGGTATTTAAAATGTCACCTGCTGAGACGTATCATCTCCTCCTAAATAAATATGACAGTGATCAAACTTTGGCTAATTACAGTGACTTCGTTATTTGTTTGTATGTTTTAATATTTAATTGCTTTCGTGTTCATCCAATTACAAAGCAACAGCAAATAGAAATTAACTTTTTATCAGCGTGTTCCCAGCCCAGCTAATCAGCACTTCAAAGGCCAGACACAATAGGAGGCCATCCAACCTGAGAGCGCTTTACAATATATTCTCTGCTGAATGGACCGTTCTATCAAATTAGGGGAGAATTGTGTTTGTCAGGGCACTCCCAGCTCCCACCCGGATTCCCTTTATGTGGCCATTTCCGACTGCAGCATCCTTGCAGCAGGATTGTAAATTGTTTGTATCGCTGGTGGGGCTGTTCTCTGCTCTGCCCGAGGTGACAGGGGTGGCTCCATCTCAGCAGAAAATCCTGGGGAATCATTTCCCTTTGGAAGCACTGCACATCTTGCTCCTTTTCACAGCAGCATCACACTAAGTGTCCTGTCTGAAGTTACAGAGGAGTTGAACCTCGTCTTCCCCCTAAATCTGAATTTTCCAATGCAGCCACAGCAGATGCCGGAGCATTCCCAAGCCAGGGGGCTGCAGTAACTTTAAATTCATCCCCATCCCTTTGTGCCTGTTGAAATTAAGCTCAGCTTGGCAATGGGAAGAGGTCCATGAACTCCCATCCTTGCTGGGTCTGGGACACCTTGACTCATTTTAGTGACGACCAGGGGAAAACAGCAGGAAAAGCCTGGGGATTCACAGCCTATAGAAACAAAATTATTTCTGCCTGGGCAACAATCTTGCTGGTGACCAGCAAACTATTTATATTGTCAGAAACCCGATGAAGAAAACAAAAGGTTAAGTGTAGCTGCTTTCCCCCTACAAATCTCCCAGCAGAAGTGGGAGCTGAGTGCAGACAGTGATTTAGGGTCACAGAAAACAGATAAATAGCACATGTGCCAAACAGCAGAGGAGAAATAGCACCAGAGCAGCACATGCATAAATGAGCCACATTAAAGAACTCTGCATTGCTCAGTCCTGCATTTCTTTGCTTTGCCCCATTATTACTGCTCCAAAAAGCCAGGATTTCCAGTCACCACAGTGAAATTCCAGACAAGAGACTAGGAATTGTTCCATCAATTAACACGGTTTTAGAAAGCAGTCTACCTAACGATAATAAAGTACAACCTCCTTGTTTTAAATATTCAAATATCAAATATTCAAGCAAAAAAAACCTAACCCTTTGCATCCATGAACCTGGGCCAGGCAGAGGTGTCTCCCTTGGAACCACACACAGATTTTGATGTCACAGCCCAAACATGCCTTCTTGGGTTTTGGAGTTTAACAGAAGCCTTTCTTCCTTTGTGCACACAAAGAAAATAAGGAAAAACACTTGCACAGCTGCAAATGGGACAAATTGGGAGGTTTTTTGTCCCACAGGCTGCTGTTTCTGAGACAGTTGTACCCAACCCTCCAAGCAGTGAATGAAAACCTCCAAGAGCCCAGAGCAGCCACAGCTCCCTCACACAGATTTTGGGAGATGCCACAGCTCCTCTCACACCTTAATTCTTCCAGTTTACCCAAATTTATTGCAGCAGGACCTCACATGTAAAAGAATAATTCTATAGAATTATATTTCTCCAAACTCCACTGCAGCAGCAAGACTCATCTTTGTCCCTGGAGCACCAGGAGATCTGGTAGCCACAGAGGCACCAACTTTCTGCAAAGGATGCAGTGACAACCTCACATTGAATTCCTCATGTTGTTAAAAGAAAAAAAAAAAGTATACTGGGGGAAAAAAAGTACTTTTACTAGATGGATTTATCTTTTCTTTAAAGCATACAAAAACAACCTCCGTTTTTTCCCCAGAGAAACAACTCTGTGTTTAATTTTAGTCTTCTCTCATAAAATATTAAATGGACAAAGAAATCTGTTTGAAATACTTTGATTTTATTGAAATTAAATATTTAATTTGATTCAAAATATTGTCTCAGATTTTTTTTTAACCTTTGAGAGTGGATTCATTTGAGAAATCAAGACTTGCAGAGGTTTTCATGCAAACAGATCTACTTTCTGCTGTCTCTAGTAAGGACTCATTCACTTAATTTTTCTCTACCACGGTTACATGGCTCATTAAAAAGATACAGAAATATTGGTCTCACACCAAGGATGAAGCTGAAATAACTTTGATGGGGTCCTTTGAAACAGCTGAGCAATGGAGAGGGAGAGATTTGAGGTTGGGAGGGAGAAAACTGAGAAGAAATGCAGAAATATGCATGCGAAGAAAAACAGGTATTTCCCACTTTGATGAAAAATCTGAGCATTTTGAAGTCTATGCACAAAGACTTCAGCAAAGTTGACTGCCAGTGACATGAGACAGGGAAGCAAATAAAACTCCACCAAAGTCCCAGGTAGGAAGAGCTCTTTGGCAGCACAGAAAAGCAATTTTCTGTGCAGGAGCAGGAGAATGGGAGGAGCTGGTCGAAGGGATTAAAAACATTTAATTCCAGACAAACTCCTGAGATACCATCCTTTCAATGAGGAAATGAGAAGAAAATACCCCAATATTCCTGGTCAGTCCCAACAAAACCCAAAGCATTGCTCTCACCCTGCAAATGAGGTAGAGGCTTCAAGCTCTACTGGCAGCAGTGTGGGGCTTTATACTGAAAAAAAATCTACCACTTCATTCCCAGCAAAGTCCTGGTTTGAATCATTCCAATATCCTTTGCCCTGAGGGGAAAAAAGTTGGAGAAAGTCCTGAAATCATGTTTATATCGCTTCCAACATGCAATTTATTTTCCTCCCTCAGCTTGGAGGGAATTTGTATCCTGCAGCTTAAGCTGAGTGCATCTGTCCAAGCCCAGCCAAAGCACAAACCCCAGGCTCAGCTCCCAAACCCAGCCTGGACCAAATCAAAGGGTTCAGATGGCACAGCCTGATCGCTCTGGAGCTTGCTGATATTTGGAATTATGATTTACCAGCCTTGTCTGGGCCAACAATGATACTGATATTATTATTATTTCTGTATCTACATGTTTAATGTTTTCCAGGATGGCAAATACATCTCCTGCTCAGTTTTACTGGTTAGTTTCTGCATTTTTCAGCTTTGTGATAAATGGGGTGGCTGAGTACAGGGCATATCTCCAGACTTATGAAGCTGTCATGTCATCAGAACTCAAGAAATAACTCCATGCTGGGGACAGCACAAAGAATCCAGTCTCCCCACAGCTCCCCATTTCTCTGCTCCCAGGTTCTCATTACACAGCTGTTAAATTTGAATTTGGGCATTTCATAGAAAAAAAATCGCAGAGCCAGAAAATCACAGGAGAATTTGAACTTTCCTTCCCTAAAGCCAGGCTGGACAGGGTTTGGAGCAACCTGATTTAATAGAAAGAGCCCTGCCCACAGCAGAAGGTTGGAATTAAATCACCTTCAAGGTTCCTCCCAGCCCAAACCATTCTGTGATTCCGTGGAGAATCAAGTTTCTAACCATGGCTGCTGAGGATTTTTTCAAAAGGCAACACTCAAAGCTAAAAACTGAGGAGAAAAAAAGAAAAACAGAACTATGATGATGGGGGAAAAAATATCCAAAAGGACACTCCACAAATTAAATGGCAGGAGTTGTTTGGGTCACACCAATGAAGTGTTTAGTATGGGTGTTCCTGAGGGATTATCCAAGACTTTTGGGGTGTGCACTGGGGTTTGGTAACTCTTGGCCACACGCTGGGAAGGAGCAGCCCAAGGCAGGATGGCACTGGAAATACTGAAAATGGGGCTGTGAAGAAAGGCCCCAGCAGTGTCCATCTCACACGGAGGGGGAGAAATGTATAAACTCACTTTTATTTGCTCCTCCTGTGTTTCCATCCCTTTTCCCAACCTTTTCAGGTTTATTAGTCAGGCCAAGCAAGTGTGCAAAGCAGCTTTGTCCAGCTGCAAGAGCCCAGTGAAATTCCTCAGGATCCTCCTGCTGCACACAGCTCAGGCTGCCCCAGCCCATCCTTCACCTGGCACCCTGTCCAGAAAACAGAACCTCTGCTTCCCTGCAGCTCCTGGCAGGCTCAGAGCTGCCCCAGTGTCTCCATGGGGAGATCATCAGGTGCTTTAGGATGAGCCAGGCTTCTGCATAAAGACAAGGATGTCTTGAGACAAGTTGTGGGCAAGCCAGTGTCACATCCTGGGAGATGGGAATGACCTCTGGAGATATTCCAGAACCATCTGGACACAATCCTGTGCCTGGGATGACCCTGCTTGAGCAGGGAGGTGGGACCAGATGATCCCACCTGGGGTCTCTTCCAACCTGACCCACCCTGGGATTCTGATCTCAGCAGCAACTGCACACAAGGAAAAGCTCAAAAGGGGATCCAAGAGCATTGGGCTGCTCCAGGGAGCACCCAGCCTCTCCAGCTTCAGGCTCTGATGGTGCCCTGTGACATTCCAAAGCTTTTGCAGAAGGAAATGCTCCCAGAAAACCTCAGACAGGAACAGATTGACTTCCAACACACACAAAATTGTATTAAAAAAAAAGGGGGGGAAAATCAAAGCCAGAAGCTTGAACACAAGCCTTGCATTTGCAATTCTGATTCTCTAATATGAAACAGCTCCCAACTGGGGGAGGGGCAGACAGGAAATATTACAGCAATGTTATTTTGTTACACTAATTACCAATAATGGCACATACTAGACTACCAACCACAGTCAATTCATTTTGAAAGCTATATAATAATGTTTAGGATAAGGAATTAATTTTTATGGCCACTGAAGCAGATTTACTTGTACTGTAATGCTGATTTATTACAAATTAAATTTCTTGACTCCAGAAGTTTCCTTGGAGAGGCTCAGCAGGACCTGGGAGGGGACATATCCAGCTTTGAGGGGGGAATTTTGGGAGCACTGAGGTTCAGGTCAGAGTACCCAGACCATTATTAACCCTTCAGCACACAAGTCTGCTTGGTTGTAGCTGCCTTCATGGGCAAATTCAGTCCCACAGTGTGCACACAATGACCCGCTGGATGATTTTTCTCAAGTCAGCTGATTGTGAAAGGATGAGGTTTAACTAATTTTTTTATTGCATCATTTACAAAGGTAAAATTTCAGTACTACAAGGCTTTGCTGCTTTTTTTTTCTTCCCAGCGTAGAGAATTCCATAAAAGATTCATAGAGTGAAAACTTTGAAGTATCATCAAGAAGATACACTCATTAATTTACTAAAACATCCGTGATGTCAATTATTGACTGTGAAGAGGTTCAGATTGTCTCTTCCACTTCCACTCAGGAACTGCTGGCTCAGACTTTGTACAGAGCTGAGAGCAAGGCTGGACTTGGGCACAAAACCACAGAGGAAGAGTCCTCAGCAGGACTTCAGACAGGGTCTGAATGTGATCATTTGTGACTGAAACAATTTATGAAATGATTTGGTTAACTTCAGTTTCTTCACTCCTGCTCATAACCATCCATGACCAGAGCCTGTATGGACAGGAAGTCTCCAGGGCCTTCTCCTGCAGGTACATTAGCTGGGCTGATCTTGAAAGTGTTTGCCTCCAGCTCTGGAGATTTGGCTGGCTGCGGGTGGGTGGATGAGGACAGAACCAAAGGGATGGCTGGGCTGGGCCCTGCATCCTCCAGAGAGAGGTGGTGGATCCATTCTGCCTCCAGGGATGGAACAGCCACCGTTCCCTGAGTGCTTGGGATGCTCAGAGCAAACACAGGGAGGGTACAGCAGATGGTGGGGACAGAGGCTTGGGTTTTGGGATCCATCTCTTTCGGGTGTGCAGGGAATTTTGTGGTGTCTCACAGGGAACACAGATGGCCAGAGAAGGAGCTACACATCTGCATGAACCACACCAAGAGACCCAGCCCTGGGACCTTCACCACTAAGAAAACCCGATGGAAAATGTTCCTGCTATCCAGCCAGCCCTGAAAAACATTCAGGCAAACTCCCACAGATGGGCACCCGCCAGGGAGCCTTTCAAGGCACGGTCAAGGACTAAGCTATGGGCAGCTCCTCCTCATCAGCATCTTGGAAAAGGCCCCAGCCTGCCAGTCCAGCTCTTGACATTGCTACTCCTTTGAAAGGAGCCATTTATTCATCCTAAACCTTCCAACAGCTCCAGTGATAGCTGGCAGCCCAGCCCAGCAGCCAAGGCAGCCGGGGGGCTTGCAGTGGTTTCTAAACATCGTCTCTGCACCATCTGATGTGTGCAGGCACCAAACAAAAACCTACTCGAATTCCTTAGGAGAAAGAACAACGAAGCTGGAGCTGCTCCAATTCCCGTCCCGACTGGAAGCAGCTCCTGGCGCGCAGAGGCGAAATCGAAAGAATTTGTCTGATGCCGTCTCCACGTTTGGTATGGCGGGGTTGCTTTTGTTTTGTTTTAATGACACTTCTAGAGATGCCACCGCTTTAAGTTTCGTCCTGGGAGGGAGATGCAGAGGGAGGAGAGTCATTAGCTCATCCCTAACGCCTGGCGAGGACGAGGAGAAGGGAGGAGAGCTTTCCTATGCTAATCCTGCCCAGGCTGATCTCCCACCGATGCTTTCCTGTGCTCCGGGATAAATGACACTTCCCTAATTCTTTCCCCGCTGCAAATAAACAGACGGGGAGCCTGCACCATGCGGCTCGCACTGCCCAATCCATCACCGCGTCCCGACTGTAGGTAGCGGTGATTAAAGCTCATTATCGGCAATTACCACCGCCGAGCTCGTAGGTGTTTTCCCCCAAAGAACTTTCAGCAGCTCCAAAGCTCTTTGAAGGCTTCTCTGTGAAGAACGGCTGTAGGAAATCCCTCCCCCACCTGCCCAGCAGTCAGACCTTCCTTCCAAAAGCCGTAGCCATCAGACACCGCAGCGCAATCAGGAAAAATAACCGGGGAAAAATCGCCGAGCCCGTGAGCCCGAAGGATGGGCGAGGCACCTCTGGGCACAGCTGGTTCGTGGCTGCTCAGAATGAACGACTCTTCTTTCTCTCTTTTGCTCCTCGGAAAGCTTCTCTTGTGAGCAAGCCGGCCTCCCCCGCCCCTCCTCCAAACCCACGCTGTGATTGCCACAAAAACCCCCGCACAACAGAAAAGCACATGTACGGTGGGTGCTTTTCCCGCATACAAAGTACCACGGCAGCGGACTGAGGGATGGACCTTTTGAGAAATTCATATGCCAGCCTTCCCACTATAGCAATTTCGTTCTGTCTTTGTAATTGTCTGATATTACATTGTTCCCTGCCAGAAGATTAATTAGCTAGTCTTACCCTCCAACATAGCATCCCTCTGCAGCCCTCAAGGAGGCTGGAGTGGTGCCAAGTCGCACGGATTTGCTATTCTGGCTGGCAGCTGCTACTGTCGCTGCAGAAAAAAAAAAAAAAAAAAAAAAGCAGCAAAAGGGAGAAAAAAACCCCACCTCCTTTTGTCCCCAAGCAGCAGTTGCTGTGCCAAATGACCCTCCCTCACATCCCTGGCCTTCCCGAAGCCACCACCAACGAGGTGGCCAAGTTTCAACACCATGGGCCGGGCTGTGCGGAAAAATAAAAGTGGCAGGAAATGGAAATAAAAGATTAAGGAAAAAAAAAACAAGCAAATCCCCCCGCAGGCAACACTGAGCACTCTCCACACCCCAAGGCCCTGCTGGTGTCAATACTCATGCTGGCTGAGCTGTGGCCATGGGACACACCATGGCAAGGGCACAGGTGAGGTGACATTGCAGCATCCACACCAGCATCAGCATCCCGACATCACCACCCCTCATCCCAGCCCAGAGCCAGCCTCACACCCCAGCCCAGCCTCAGCCCGTGCCCCAGAGCAGAGGGCAGCAGGAGCATCACAGCTCTGCTGGCAGCAGGAGCCACCACCCCAGCGGGGGCTGCTGCAGCAGCCACCCTTGGCAAGGAGCCCGGCCCGGCACCGCTGTGGATCTGCTGCTTTTGTTCCCTCTCCATCTTCTGTCCTCACACACACACACTCTGGATCCCTCCATCTTACCCTAAACGTGGTGCCCAGGCAGGTGGGAGCTGCCTGGGTATGAGCACAACACAGCTGTGGGCACCATCCCAACGAGCTGTGGGGACACAAGGGTTTTCCCTCTCTGGACAGCTCAAAAACTGAGAGGAAAAAACCTGGAAAATACATCACCCATCTAAACTGATGCACACCACAAAGCCAACTGACAAGCACATCATCTTTCCTTCCAGACAGTCCTCACAAAGCTCTGTTCTGCTAAAGCCACCCCAGCAGTTCATGTTTGCTGGTTGATGTGCTGGTTTGCCCCATCAGCACCACAGGGCTCTCCAGCCATGTCCCACCATGCTGCAGGACAGCATAGCAAGGTGTTTTCAGCAGAGGAGGCACCACAAGTGACAACATGTCATGTTCAAGGTAAAAAATTAAGAAAAGGAGAGCAGGACCCCTGCAACACCAACAGACACAGCTAGGAGGAGGGAGGGATGTACTGCACCCTACACAACCCAATGGGATTTGGTCCCCAAAAACACCCAGACACACCAGACCTGGCAGCTTTGCCTCCTGTCCCTCATCCAGCTCAAGAGGAGGCCAATTTGTGATGTTTTTTTTTTTTTAATTTGGGCAGCTCTTGCAGGAGATCACCTTGCTCCCCAGCACACACAGCCCAGGCACTGGCAGGGGACAGGGAGCTGTGTTTGCTGGCCACCAGGAGCCCTTTGAAGCCACCCATTCCTGGGCTGTGGAAAACGAGCCCAGGATTGTCACGGGGGCTAATTAAGCTCCTCCACTAAGACAGCAGCTCCAGACTGTCTCAGCACCCGCCTGAGCTGGCAGCCCCCCTCCTCGGGTGCTACGGAAACGGGAATTAAGCGGTGATGAATGCAGTGTTAATTAATTAAGAGAAGATGCACACGAAGGGGGTGGGAGCAGGGGGTCTTTGCACTGTGGAAATTACCCAAGGAGGGGCCGCTGTAAATTTGGTTTTTTTTATTGTTTTTGCTCTGGAGAAGGCTCCCGGAGGGACCTGAGTGCCCAGGCAGTGGGAGTGACCTGCTGGCACCAAACCCACCCATCCTCCATTGCCGAGGAAAAGAGGATATCCCAAAAAAATGACAAGGGAGGGAAGAGGCACCCGCGGCTCCACGCCGCCATCTTCTCCCACTGCGGAGCCCGAATGCAAAATCAATTTTGCACACTCTGAAATGGCTGTTCAGGAAGGGGTTTTCGCTCTGGAGAGGTTAATGGGGAAGCTCAACCCAGCTGAAGCTGGGGGAATGGATGCTACTTTTCAGTTTGCATATTGAGATTGTTTACACACATGATTAGCTAATATATTAAGCTTCTTAAAGAAAAAAAGAAGAAAAAAAAAAGATGGCAAAGCACATGGTTTAGTTTTGATTTGCATTCCTCACACACTTTCTCCTTCACAGTACACGACCTGGAGAAGAGCAGGGACTTGGCCATCGCTGCCAACAGCTGGCTTTTGGAGAAGGGACACAAATGGTTAAAATTCCATCAGTGTCCAGCATGATTTAGCACATCCAGCCTCACATCACAGCACATCAGGTAAATGCTGGTCCCCATCACGTGAACTGGGGCAGCTCAGCCTGCTCAGAGGTGAGTTTTGGGTGGGTACTCAGCAGCCTGACCTGCATGGGAAGAACAAGATCCCTGTGGGAATGCTGCTCTGCCAAGCGTTGGCCAGTGGCAGTGGGGTGCCAGGGACAGGTGAGTGCAGGCTGCAGAGCCCACATGCAATGGGAAATGCTCAGCACTGCAGCTTTTCCTCTGCATGACTGCTCCCGGGGGCTGGGTGTGGTTTCAAGTCTCTTTTCTGTCTCAAGGCTGGAGACAAACACCCTGGAGATAACCAAGGCTTTGTTCCATCACCAGCAGGGGCAGAGAAACTCAGCTGCAGACCCGGCTGGCACCACCCTGGGCTAACAGCACAGACATCACCATTCCCTGATCCAGAGACCTTCTGGGCACCTCCAGGACACCCCTGCCAGGTATCTCAAACCCAGACCTGTTTTCTCACTCCTCACATCACACACGCTCCTGGCAACACAAACCAAAGGTGTGGCTGTGCTACCAGCAGCTCCACAGATCCATCTCTGTCTCCCAGGTTATGCCAGAGTTTAACTGGTTTCACTCAGCACTTCTCCATGCAAACTTCTTCCTGAACGGTCTCAGCAGGATGATGGGCTCAGAAGTATTTTAGGGGACCACGTTTAAGCACCAGGCTGCATGCTCAGAGCCTTGTGCTGTTCCTCCAACCCACAATCTATGCAGCAGACTCTGTTCCTGCATCCCTGCTTCTTGGACGAGCTTTTTGGGCTCCTCCAAATACAATGCCCTTGTGCATTTCCAAACACTCTGGCAAAGCTCTTCCAACTCACCATCCTTCTCCTCTGATGTGGTTTTAACACCACACTTCTCTTTTGCTCCTTTTTTACCCTGCTCCAGGGTAAAAATCCCTCCTTCCATAGCCAGGCATCACAGCAGCAACTCAGCTGCTCCTCTCTGCCTCACGTTCCTCCCGAGCTCTCACCACCCAGGGTGTGTTATTTATACAACATCTCTTAACATTGACTTCTGCAACACAACTTTTCTTTTAATTACTTGCATTAAAAATAAAAATGTCAGCCTATGCGAGCAACTGCTCTCATTACAGTACCAGTCCTCCAGCTAATTAATATCTGTTAGCTTTGGCTTATGCACCAGGATGCCTAAATCCAAAATACACAAGGCTGCCAAGTTACTTTGAAAACAGGACTAGTGCTTGCCTTGAAGAATCACGTTATCCAACTTTCTTCTGTGCAATCTCACCATAACCTTTACTTTCAAGGTCTTAGAAGAGAGAAGGAGAGCTCATCCAGCTCAAAAGAGATTGCAGTGAAACCAAAGGGGAGACCCAGAGGAAAGCAAAGAGAAAGAGAAGAGGGACAGATCTCCAGAAGAAAGAGAAACAGCATCTTTGTACCCACTGTGTTGTACTGACACAGCCACATGGGAAAGTCTGAGAAAAAAACCTCCCAGCAGCTCCCAAGCCTCTCCCAGAGCACACACACATTTCTGCAGCCCTAGAGAAGGAAAAGGAGCTGAGCACAACCAAGCTCCATCACAGCAGCCATCACGTCCCCTCTCGGTGCTGTGTGACTGCAGCAGTGTCAGGGATGCTGACAACAGCCACAAGTCTCAGGGGTGTTGTGCAGCCTGGTGACAAACAGAGGAGCCAGCCCAGGGGGTAGGTAAGAGCTGGCAGGGTGGGAAGGTGGGTGCAGCCCCCCTGAAAGCCCCCAATATCTCCCGAGTGTCAGCACATCCAGCACGGCCCGAGGCGGCGGGTTTGGAACTGATTAAAAAGGGAAAAGCCTTATGTAAACGTAATGCATAATTAACCTGAGCAACACACTCACATGAGACATTATTGAGGTCAGGGAAGCATTAGAGCCACAAAAACAACTCTGCTGGCAGATGAGGGATGAGAACATCCACTGTTAAATTATTTGAATGCTCCTCTAATGCAAAGGATAAAACCTGCTGGATCCTAACCAGGACAAGCCTCTCCTCCAGGCAGATTATAGCAGGTTTCTTAGATCCTACCCCAAAACACTGGATGGGAAAGGCCAGAAAGGAGAGCCTGAGGTGGACAAGCCCTTTGGAGATTTCCTGTCCGTGTCAGGTCTCCAGCAGAGACTACAGGGGGCATTCCTGCCCTGCTGTGTGTCCATGAGTGGGACACGGGTGTGCACCAGCCACCCTTGGCTGTCCTTGCACTTAGCTGAGACCAGCAGCCCACACAGGAAAGATTCATCTCATCCCAGGTGCAGTCCTTGGGGGGTGGATGGTCCTTGGCAGGTGCCTGTCCCAGGGTGATCCAGCCCCACAGGTGCCCTGGACACCACATACAGGTGGGAGCACCTTGGGGTGCTCACCAAGCTGTGCTTGTCACTCACCCCTCAGTCCAGTGGGCTCCAGGAAGGCTTTGAGTATTTTTGAACCTTAACCATTCTGGACAAGGATGGGTGGAAGTTCTCCCTCTCCATTTTTACCTGCTGCACTTTCCTTTGCCCCTTCCCTGCCTTCACACAACTGCCGCAGTTCCACAGTGCAGAAGCACCTTTCAGAACCTCTCAAATGGTGTTTGGGGTTCCCAGTGATCTTGCTGCCAATTAAAAAATTCCATGCCAATTAAAACAACAGGAGAGCCTCCCATTTGCCAGGGTCCATAACCAAATACCCACAGGCATTGCCCTCCCTCCACTCTTGGCTTGCTTACAGCCACAGCAGCTGTTCCACAATTCCCACTTTTTAAAAATCCCCATTAAACCAAGGTCTCTTTTGCCAAAATCCAGTAAAACAGACTTCATTAAACATTCCATGGAGAGCAAGGGCTGCCTTTCTCAGGTTGCCCCTCTCTCAGAAGATCACACTGTAGATACTTGAGGATCCCTCTGGAGAGAACCAAGGGCTTTATTGGCAGAGCAGTCCAGAGGGGTTTGTAGCAATGGATTCACCTGGGATGAGCCCTCTCACCCCCACCTGCCTTTGGGCAATATCTCTGATGCTTCCAGCACACACAGACTGGGGACAGTGCCAGCAGTTCTGTGGGGCAGTGCCAGGCTGTCTTCCTTTTCCAAACAATCCAAAATAATAAACTAGAATGTCCAAATAGTTCATTTTACAGCTAATTTAATGATAATTGCATATAATGAGCTTGGACTCCTTATATTTGCAGAAAACAAATATTTTAAGTGTGCCAGGCTTCAGTTGCTGAAGTGCCTCTCTGCCCCTCCAAGGGCTGGGAAGGCTCACTTGGGAGGGAGGGAAGCTCTCAGCCCACCAGACTCCAGCAGAAATGCAGACTCCTGATGAATACAGCAGCAATGACAAGGCAGAACTTAGAACTTACCCAAGGCTTAGGGACAGGTGAAACAAAGCCTGACCCAAACCCAGCCCATCCCACCACATGGCACAGTCCTGCTGCTTCCACAGGACAGGGCAGATGGAAGCCTGCAGCCAAAGGGGTTTTTTCATCGTTCCAGCTGTTCCAAGTTAAACCCTCAGAACCGTGAGGGGGCAGGAACACCAACAAAGTGATGGACCACACGTGGGACTGCAGCTCCAAGGGGGAAATTGGTGACAGCCCAGGGAGCCCACAGAGCTGCAGGGATTGTGGCAGCCAGGGCAGGTCCTTGACAGCCTCCAGAAAAGCCAGGTTTCCATCTCCTCCTATTAATGCTTGGAGTCTGCACTTCCATTGCAGGAAATGAAAGCCTGGAGCAGCCTGGCAAAAGCCCTGCAAAAGCAGGACACTCATTTCATCCTTGTTTCCTTCGTTTCATCCTTGTTTCCTCCATGTTCTTGCACAGGGCCTCCCATCACACATAAAGAGGGTTTGTGGCATGGCTGTCATCCAGATATTCATTGTAAACTCAATGGAAGAGCCTTGACAAGCACAGAATCCATGGCTCTGTTGTATTGAAAGGGAAAACTGGCTGCTGGTGGCAGCACAGGACTTCTGGGATGCAGCTCCCTCACAATGAAGTAACAAGATAAAACAGCCCTTCCTCAGTTCACAGAGGTGCTATAATTCATACCTGACACTTGCAACATTCCTTGGCAACCCCTGGAAAAGCCATTAGCACCAGAGGAGAGGTGAGGCCACAGTCTGCCAGCTCTCCCAGTCCATGTGCAGCAGGTGACTGCCACCAGCTCGCCCAACATGTGAGACTGAAAATGAAACAACTCTCATTTGCTTTCTGTTGCTTTCCAAATGACAACTTGCACTCTTGCTGGAGGTGCCACTGTCACCAAGTCACCATGAATATCTGATTGCCTGGAGGGACATGGACTCACTTTTTAAAAAAAGGGTAATAATGCAAAGACACTTGGTGACATTTTCCCTTGTTCACATGAAGAAAAAACCTTGCAATCTCAGGTCTGTTGCATGACACAGAAATGTCATGAATCTGAAAGCAAGCAAGGGAAAAGAGAAAGCAGTATTTTATATTTTGAGTGTGGCTCAAGGTGGCCTTGTGCAGGAGGACTCATTTCCCAGAGCTCAGCTTGACTGACTTCCCATGAGATGGTGCAGCCCAGCCTTGCCAGGCCCTCACCAGCCTTCTCCAGGATGGTCTCAGCACATTTAACACATATTTAATAGCTGGAAACCTCTTGGAATCTCCAGTCATTTCCCTGGTTTCAGCTCTGCTGGTGGATCCTTTGGTGGGGTTCTTTGCCTGCCTCTCACAGACCTTCTGTCCCAGCTGCACATCAGCCCTGGCACAGCTGCTGAAGGCACCTGGGACTCCTCATTTCCAAAAGCCCTTCCTCTCCAGGGCTCCAGTCCTGCAGGGTGTGCAGCTCATCCCCACAGGGTGTGGGATTGCCAAAGGCAGCTGGCAGCCAAGCTTTGGGGAGTTGCCAGGAATCAAGTGCTGAATGAACACCAGGAGTGCAGGAATCTCGTCCAAATAACCAACACCCATTTTCCTGTCTCAGCTTCAACACCTCAGGTTTCTCCTCAGGGTCAGAGCAGCTCCCCTGAAACCCCTCTGACCTTTTCCCCTGCTCGATTTTGGAGCACATGGAGCTTGCCCCTCTTTTGCAGAGAATTTCCCTGGACCTGTTGATTCCTTTCCCATCAAATTTAAATTTACCTTATCCAGGTTGCAGCCAAGGCTCTGTGCCGGTGACTGCCCACACTGGTGGCAGATAATTTGTTCTAGTAACCCCCATGCTGCTGGCCCTACACTGGATCTCCTTCCAGTTCAGAACAGAGGAAAAAAACCAACGTCCTGCATTCCAAAATGGTTTTAGTGGGTGATCCATGCACATGAAAGTCCCACAGGATGGCAGAGATTAGATATCAGCAGCTGGATCCAGGCCTTGGCAAAGATGAAGGTGTTTTGTACTCACCTGAGCCATTCTTATTTACAGCCCCAAACACAGCACTTGCTCTCCTGAAAACCTACAGCCTCTGCAAATTAAGAGCCAGGTTATTGCAGCTCCCAGCCATGCTGCTGCTCCTCCTCCAGAGGAGTTTTACACCCAAAGCTTGGCAAAACCTTCCAGCCTGGGCTGTGTCTGTCAGCCACCACACAGCAGAGCATCCCCACGGGAGGAGCTGGGCCAGGATCTCTCCTCCATGGCAAACAGGATCACTGCCCAGGCAACCTCCCATCAAAAGGGAACCTGCCAATGCCCTGGGTCCTTGTTCCCTCATCACAGGGTCTCAGACTCACCAAGAGCAAGGGCTCCCTCTTTGCTCACCCCAGAGAAGCAGGAGGAAGCTGCAGATATGCTACGAGCACTTGGGAGGAAAAACATTACAGCATCTAAAGGTACTTTAAATGATTTAGATACAAACTTGCCTGTAATAAGACATCTATTTTGGTTAATCTCTTAGTTGCAAATCTTGAAACTCTTGAACCTGCCTCAGGCTACTGTCAGCAGCACTTCATTTAACACTGCTTATTGGGAATAACTGCTATTTCCCACTGTAACCTCCAAACCTCTTAAAGTCTCTCTTATTGCTCTGCCCAAATATACTTGCCTTCAGGATACAGAGGGTTTTTCTTGCTCAGAACTGTTAAGATGATTTGAACAAGCTGAATCAGAAGAGACTGTTTCTCAGGCAAAGCAGCCAAGACTCAAAACACACCATCCCTGCAATATTTTGGGATTGATTCACTTTTTTTTTTTTTTTGAGCATTTACTCAGATTATGAAATCCAACAGCTGCACTTTGATCACTCTTCACAAGCCTAGGAATGGAAGGGATGGAGGGATGTGTTCATCCTGCAGGGAAGTCACCTGGGGGAAGGGATCTCCATCCCTGCCCACAGCTGTGGCTCTGGATCTGGAGGCCATCACCAGCTCACCATGGCCATGGCCAGAGCTCTCTGAGGAGACTGCTGGGGGCTTTAGCAGCACCAACGCAGCTCTTGTGTCCTAAACTCAGCCCCATTTTTATCTCAAGGGCATGCAGAGCTGTGGTGGGCACCTGTGACCACAGTGCCACCCATCCCAGCTCAGCAGGTTTGATTTTAAACACAACCACTCGGGCAGCTGGACCTTGGACATAGCCAGCACTGACCTGATGGGTGTCACAGCTCCAGCTCCAACGAATCTGGGAATTGCAGCAGTCCTGGGGCAGACGTGAGGCCCCTCCTGTCCTGCAGGCACAGGGAGCAGCATGAAGCCACTGCCCCTTTGCTTGCCAAGCAGTAGCCACAGGAGTCCCAGGCAAGAGCAGCTGCAGCAGAGCAAACAGAGGTACCAGAGCCCTCCAGGTCCTTCAGATGTGGCACTTAACTACAGTACAGGACATTCCAACCCGGGTGTGGGGCAGCCACTCATCACTGCAGGTCTGCAGACCCCAGTTAGCCCCAGTCTCCACCTTCCCTCTGCTCACTGGGAAAAGCTTTGGTCACTGAAGAGTTTTGGTCCATGTGGACCTGGACTCTGAAATGGGGGACCAGGACCCCAAAGAAAAGGGACAGGGCTCACACCAGGCACAGGCCTGACTTGGGATCAGTTTCTACTCCCACTAATATGCTTGAGAAAGTAGCCAGCATTAAGGGATTACAGCTCTGGGGTTTCAGAGACACTCTCACATCCATCTGCACCAGGTTTCACACAGAAGTCTTGATAGAAACAAAACCCTACACCAGTATGAAATATGTGTATATAAGCTGTGATAAATATCAGCCTGTCTGTGCAGGTTAAGGGGCTCTCTCTGCTCTATACATTCACCCTGGTTTAGTGGGGATGAAGCCACTGACTAATCCAGTCTCTGCCAAATCATAACCAAACAAGAACCAGCCTGCTGGCTGCAGAGCACCACGCTCAGAGCACTCAGCTTTGGCACACCACAGTCCCTGGAAAGCTGCAGAGGCCAAAACTCTCTCTTTCCAGGCTCAGCTGCCCTGTGCCTCCCTGTTCCCTGCTGCTCTGGAGCTAGCCCTTAGTCTGAGCTCAGATTAAATATTCCACCAGATAGAAAATAATTTTTTTCCCTTCCCCTAAAATACCCCACTTTGCACAATCAAACCCCACTTTATCCCTGCTCAGGCAAAGCACTTGTGGGGAGTGAGCTTTGGGAGAAAGCTGGCCATAGCAGATAAAATTACACTTAGCTAAAGCAAAATAAAATCTCCTTGAACCAACTTCTCCCCACATTCCAGCTCTCACAGGAGTTCCCAGCAGGACAGAACCAGCCCAGGAGCTCCACTCCTAAACCCTCCAGACAAGGCTTCCTCACTCCTGAGAGCCAACAGCACTGCTTTTAAGCCCTCTGGAGGGTTTAGGAGTGGAGCACCTGCACCAGCAGCTGATGGCACTCCCTGCTCCTCAATTGATCTGGTTTTGCACCAGAGGGGAGGGAGCTGTGTGACTGCTGGCCAGGACAGCCCTTCCCCTGGCCCTTGCCCTGGGACAGTGACCTGCAGCAGGTCCCAGAGGGAGCAGAGAAGCAGCAGAGTGGCTCTGTGAGCACAGCAGGAGTTTCTGACCCCTTTTCCCAGCACTCTCAGGGACAGACCTCACACAGCCTGGTGTTCCCACCTCACTTATTCCAGCTCTGGCACTGATGATCCAGCACAGTGAGCTGGCTGACAGCAGCAGAAAACCCTGTTTTAAACCAGTTTTCCCTGCAGCAGGAAGCACTGAGAGTGTGGTGTGCTCTGATATTAGTGGCTAATTTCTTTTTTCCTCTGCCTTCACTCAGAGTCAGGATTGAAGCACGAGAGACAGGATTTTCATGTTCAGACTCAGTTGTTTATTAATTATCTAGAGTAGTGAGTTCTACAGCATTCCAGCTGACAAGCTGAAAATGACAAAATGGAGCTGTATCTTGCTTGTTACAAGGTCTTTTAAGGCATAACTATCCAATTAAAAACTAACATCTATATTATTTATACTTTTGACCCAATGACCAAACACCTGTGACCCGCAGTGCAGGATTTTCTATCCAACCAAAAACTACTGCCTGAAACCAAGAAGCAAAAAGAAGGAAGAAGAGCCACTGCCCAAGAACCCCCATCTTGTCCCATGCCTATTACTATATTCTAAAACCCCAAATTCCAAACCCTTCACCATGTGATATCACACACTTCTGTTCAAACTACACACCAGTGATTCCAACTCCGTCACCCAGATTTGGAGCCTTCTCCAAGGCCCCGAGTCCAAAGCAGTGTTCTCCTGAGGGTCAGGGTGAGAAAGCACAGAAAGTTCAAAACTCCCAGGCTTCAGGGTTCCAACACTCTGATAAACCTCAGAGGTGCCAGGCTGAGGTAGGAGAGGTCCAAGCCCAGAGCTTCAAACCAGTGGGAAATGTCCCAAGGCCCCACCAGCACAATCCCAAATCTGCCCCCTCCTCCATGAAGTGCTCAGAAAAGGAAATATCAAACATCCATGGCCTCTCTTCTCCTCCACAGGGCTCGGATTGGGATTGGTGCCTCCTTCTGCTCGTGCCAGTGGACAAAAGCCACTGCAGCCAGCCCTGGCAGGGAGCACAGAGGGTGCCAGCAGGACAGGGGGGATTTTTAGGGCACAGAAACCACCTCCCAAGTGTCACCCCTGGTCTTACCCCCACCCAAAGATGGGTCCCTCAGAGCTGTGCTGAACATCCATAAATCTTTGTAGTGGGACAGGTGATCATTAGAGATGCTCCTTCCAAATCCTTTGTATCTTCATCCATCAGTCAGTTCTCTGCTAGAGAAGATCCCTTCCATCCTGGAGAGTTTCAGAAGTAATTTGCAGACATCTCAGCTTGCCCAGTAATTTTGTTCCTTATTAAATATTGCTAACGACAGGGTTTCAGACTCTTGGCCATACATCCACTTTCTGTTCTAGTATAAATTTTAATCTGTCTTCCCTCTTCCTTCTAGACAAGTCTTTAAAAAAAAATTACTGGAATAAAAAGGAAAGCACCAAGTAATTGAAAAGAGCTGCTAAAAACAGAAAGGAAGGAAAGTTATAATGATTGAAAAGTTCAATAAAATCAGAGGAAAGCAGGAAAAGTTCCAATTTTTAATGAAATGGATGGTGAGATGTCACTGGTACGTGGCAGCAGATGCTGGAAGTGAGCTCTGTTTTCCCACCCCAGGTCAGGCTCCCACCTCTATGGGCCACTTCAAAAGCATCACCCCATTCCCCTTCCCTTGTTCTAACTAGAGCTGCATTTTCTCCTCTCCATTCACCCTCCAGCTAAACCTTTTCATCTGGTGCTTTCAAAGCCTAACCAATAGAATGTTGAAACCAATAAAACTGCTTGTGGGAGAAAAAGTTTTCTGAAGAAAGCAAGCACAAAAGATGGTGTTTTACCAAAAGCTACAGGCAGAAAATGGGAGGCTGGAGTTGAAAAGCCCATGCAGATGAATCCTGAACTGTCTATTCTCACCACCATTATGAGCACATACATGATTAATGAAAATATTTATCCTCATAACGCACTGCAGCGAGTTAATATTTAATCCAAAATCATGTGAAAGTCCAACCTCTCCTGGTTCCTCACCTACCTCCTTGTTTCCTTGGAAATCTCTGAACTCTGCCAACTGACCTGAGATTTGGCTCCTTGGGGCTGGCTTTTCCTGGCTTTCTGCATAAGTCCCACACCTTTTGATCCCGAAATCGCTGCCACTTGGGACCTACAAGGCTTCTCAGATAATCCCGTGGAGCTGGTGCTTTGTAATGTGCCTCACTTTGATATTCAAGGCAAAGCTGGACAGCCCACACATGAAAATACATCCTTCCCTTTCTTCCCAGGCTTAATTTCATCTGCAAATTAAACATATCGAGGCAGATATTTATAGAGGAATGCCCTGATCCTCCCTGGAGGGCTGTGGAGCCTCCAATGTGTAATTTTGCTTTAGGAATATGATTTTAATCTTGACTTTTTTCCGAGGCTGGTGGCAGGAGAGGAGAAGGGCAGGGGAGGGGGAATGCTGGAGCTGGGGCTCTCCTCTGCTCCCCACAGTCTGAGCCCTGGGCTGATGCAGTGTGGGGTGGCTGGATGTGCTCAGGGGATCCAGGCTCCTTCTGCCTCCCTGTCCTTGTCCTCTGCCAAGCTGTTTCAGGACATGGGCCTTAAAAGGTGACCATTTTTACCTGTGAAAGAATGGGGTCTGTAAACTTTGACAGCAAGAGCTTTCAGCTGTGGCTTACAAAAAACCCCCAAACCAAACAATACTCCTTTAAAAATGGTGCACAGATTAAAATAACTGCTCAGCCCTGGGTCCTGGTGGCCCTTTGTGACAAGGAGCTCTTCCAGAGTCATCCATCTTCCTGTTCCCCACTCCTCCATCCCACATTTTCACTGTGAGCAACCCCCAGCACTAAAAAAAAACACAAAAAGAGAACATTTTGGCTTGTGCCATTTACAGATATGCCCTAGAACAGAGGATAAAGGACTTTTATTTTGTTTTGCAGTTAAATATTTTCATTTTATCTTCTCATTAAAGAGTAACTCAGTGCTATTCTTTTGCCCAGCATCACTCACTTAACATCCTCCTGATGGGAAGAGTTCAGGGGAGGGAAACTTGACAGAAAGATGCTTTCAGTAGTAATAAGAAGAGGGGCTTTGGCACATTTCTGCATGCTATGAGGTATGTCTTTAGGCTTCAGTAAACTTTTGGAGTCCCTGGGAAGCTGGTAATGTGCCTTTGAAGGAAGTATGACTTATGAAATTGCAGTTTTTAGCTTAGCTGGATAATGTTAATGAGAAAATATCATGGGCTGCGGGTGGAAGTCTCCTGAATCCCATAAGTTAGGAATAAATTATTCTGTTTTCCTAAATGAAGCAGTGCTGTGCAGTGCTGCTCCTAAATCAGGCTGATGGGAGAATTATTTATTAATTTGTGCAGGACCAGAGAGAAGCTCAGGCAAATAAATACAAACCAAACTGTGTGGGAGAATTACAAACTTCAGCTTGCTGTGGGCATGGAAGGAAGGGGTTTGCTGGGGTTGTGAGAAGGAGCAGGAGGGTTGGGACCAGCACCTTGTGTGATGGAGGCAGCGTGAGGAGCTGCAGGTGGACAAATCCTCCTTTCTGCTGGAGCCACAGTGATGATGAAACCCCCCCAAGCTTTCAGCTGCAGTGCAGCAGCTTCTCTGTAATTAAAGCCTGAGCTCTGCAGCCCTGCCTGTGCCTGCTGCAGCCCGGCTCACACATCAAAGGGAGATGTTTCCCACGAGGACAGCTCCCACATCAGGGAATTCAGGGCTTGATGCACACTCTGGTGTGTGAGTGATGGCCCAGCAAAGTCCCTGAGCAGCAGCTCACACTGAGCAGGTGATGCCACATCCCTGGGGCTCGCTGGTGCCCTGGTTTTGGGCAGCACAGCTTAACCAAGGCTCCATCCCTGGAGCAGGAGCCCTTGGGGGCTCCCAGCTCCTCTGGGCTCTGCAGGTACCACACAGCTCAGCCAGCACCTGGACTCCTACCCAGAAAGGATTTATTCCTCCCTGAGCAGGTCTCAGTGCTGGCATTAATCAGGGAGATGGACGAGTACAAGCCCGTTTATTGTGCTCTGTGGGTGAGTGATAAGTCTGTGCTGGTGCCTGGGATAGCAATCAGGAGAAGGGAGCGAAAGGAAGAGGAGGGAAGAGCAGCATTGTGGGTAAATATGTGCTTCTGGTGGTGATTACCCTCCAAGTAATTAGTTTTTAAATCAGGCAGACGTTTCAGGAACTACTCACTATGAGCTGCTTTAATTATTTATACTCCCTTTTATTTTTATTATTTATAGTCCTCCTCTTTGGATGGAGATGCTCTTTGGAACCTGGCCCATCTCCAGCCCTCCCTGGCCCCACAGCTGCCTCCTGCAGGGCTGCCAGGCACCCCCAGAGCCCGCCTGTGCTGGGGCTCCCCTCTCCCTCCCAGAGCCAGGCCAGGCAAGCCCATCCTTGCTGTGGAAAGCCCTGTTCAGATCTGTAATTAAACTCTCACCCATCTTCATTTCCCTCATTTGTTCAAGTGAGGCCACTCAATAAGCCATTAGTGCAAGGTCCTTTCTGTCAGCCAAGGCATCCTCAGGCACATTTCCCTTGGGGGCAGCTGAGGAGGGTGTGGGCAGGAGGAGCAGCTCCTTGCCTGCCCCCTGCTCTGCCCAAACCCTCCTCATCCAGCGCCTCCCAGGTCACTCCTGCCCTTTGGCCAAGGCTCTAGGGAGCCAGGGGGAATTTTGCAATGGCCAACCCTTCCCCCAGCTGGGATTTTTCCCACAGCACCACACAAGCCCTTGTTCCATCAGAGCATCTGGTGTTGTTGCTCTCCCTTTGCCAACCCCACCTCTCTGGAGCTCCCTAACATCTGGAAGCCATTCCCTGCACCATTCCCATGAAGGGACCTCTGACCCCTTGAGCTCCTCCTCTGGGCTAAACAAAAGCTGTCCTTACTGCTGAGCTGGGGAATTTTGCCTGCTTTCCCCTCTCCCCATCCATTTCTCAATGTGTCATCAGGACAGCATCTGCCTGGGAAGCCCTGGAGCATCCTCTGTCCCCTCTCCCTCCATGGACACACTCAGATTCCAGCATCTGCCTGGGAAGCCCTGGAGCATCCTCTGTCCCATCTCCCCCACATGCTCAGACACCAGCAATGAGGAAAACTGCAAAAAATCCCAAAATCCCAGGGCAAGAAAAACCACAATATGGGGAAAAACTGCTGTAGATTCCTCCAGGAGCAAGGGCCATGTGTTTGCAGTTACTACAACTACTCGTTGATTTTCCCTGCTCCCTCCCTAGGAGCTTTTGTCCTGGGTCCTGCTTTGGTTACAAGAGTGAGAACACCTTGACTTTGCTGCTTCTCTCCCTGGAATCATTTGTGAGCTGTGGGGGTGAGGGAGATTTGGGCTAAAGCAACCACAGAACTGCTGTGCAGCTCAAAAAATGGAAGGGTATGGATAGGGATGGGTTTGGCACTGGGGCAAAGCAGGGCTCATCGCTGCACACCTCACTGGATGCCACATGAGATGAGACAATTCACTGCAGCAAAACACAGGAGCCAGCAGAAAAGCAGAGTTAAAATGTACATAAGCCTGTCCTGTGCTCTAGAGCCCCACAGGAACCTGACCTGAGTGCTGTCCTGCTGGGTTTGTTTTCATCCAGTCCCACAGCCACAGAATCCCAGAGGGGCTGAGGCTGGAAGGGACCTCTGGAAGTCACTTGCTCCAGCCTCAGCATAAGCAAGGTCACTTAGAGCTGGTCAGCCAGGAGGCTTCTGAGTTCAACTGCTTAGGGGGAAAAATACAATAAACACATCAAAGATTAAACCAGCAGAGAGGACAGTGTCAGATCTGTGACACCAGGGAAAAATGTGGTTTTCAGGATGGCCAATCTTCCAAGGACATCTCAAGGCCAACCCTGTAGTCATGACGGGTTTTGAAGACCATCTGCCTGTGGAGCCAAAGCCACATTTGTGTGAAGGACAAGCTCCTGCCTGCCCTAGGACTAGGGGCAACCCACTTTTCCATAAGAACAGCAGGAAGCACAGTGGGAAGCAGAGGGATGGGATCCACCTGCCTCCCTCAGGGTCAGGCTGGCTCCATCCCAAAGGTACTCAGCAGAACCAGCTCCAGCATTTTTTGCAGGGTACCTGGGGCAGGTATCCGAGGTGGGATGAGTCAAAGGGGTCAGGAATTACCTTTCACCCTAAACAGAGCAGTTTTGGGGCTGGACTCTCCCATGACCCCCAGCCCTACAGGGTCCATGCAGCAATGATTGCACCATGGCTGGGAACAGACATTTCCAAACAAGCCTCCTTCTATTTGCATTCGAAACATTTATTTTGGGAAATACATATTAAACACTATTATTTATACAAAAATGGACTAAATTTTCATAATGCTTATAACCCCCAAAAGGCCATTTTAATAGATCTGGATGAAGGGTTTTTTTATTGTATTATTTTCTTTTTTTTTCCTTCCAAAAAAAAAGTCAGATTACAAAGGAGAAAGCGGCGTGTCTTGCTTGAGATACCAACTAGAGGAAAAAAAAAGTTTAAGATGGCATTTGCAGAAGTGCCTCACATAAGAGATTTTTCTCCCCTTTCAGTCTTTTTTTAACACTTGAAATATATATTTTTTTTCAGTTAATACATTTTCTGTTGATGTTTTTGCTAAAACATAGCAAGTCAGCAAGTAGAGAGTTGCTGTTCCCCAACAGCTCCGTGGGGCTGTTGTGGAGGGGGAATGAGTGAAGGGGAGAAGGGATTCTCACAATGCATCCCCCTGCCCACACCCCTTTGGCTGCTGGGGGGGACATGTGGGGAGCCCCTGAAAACCTGGGCATCCCCAGCAAGGGGAGAGCAACCTCCTCCCTCCTCCTGGTCACCTGTGCTGAGCCAGGCTCTGTCCCCCGTGGGCTCTGCAGGTGCCTTCCAGTGCTAGAGGATGGGACACGCTGCCACTTCAGTGTGTGCCCCCAAAAATGGGTGATTTGCAGGAAGTTTTTTTCCCTTAGAGAGGACTGGTGGAGACTGGTGGACAACCGGAAAGGCAAAAGGAGCTGGGGAGAAGGGCAGGACTGCAGAGCTCTGCTTCAGGACCCCCTGCTCCTGTGTCACAGTGCTACCTAATGCTTGCAGGGTCTGTTCTACTGGGGACACACAGAAAGAGGAGGGTCTGGGAGCAGAGCAGGGGGAGCAGCACCCACACACCCCCCCAGCCCTCCCCAGACCTGCAGGGCTCAGTCAGCACATGCACAGAACCCCTGCACAAGGACCAGCAAAACAGGAGCATCTCCCCTGGACACACATCACACAGGGGACCAGGAAATGAAAAGGAATTAACAGACACACAAGAGCTTCCTCTGATGTAGGGAAAAGCCCAAGAATCACAAGGGTCAGACAGGACACCCCTCTGCCTCCCACCACTGCTTTGCAGAGACAAAGTTCCACGCTCAGCCCCCTCAGGGCAAACACACTTCGAGCCTTCAGCAGACAAAGACCCACCCAAGTGAATGACAAATAAATACACAAGTGTCCCCAGGACATCAGCCACAGCTCGGGCCCAAGGGAGAGGGAACCAGAGTCTCTACAGAGGTTCACAGCCTTCTGCAGGCTGCAAACAGACAAGGCAGACCCTCCCTCCCCTCTCCCACGCTATTGCAAGGTCACAGTCTGAAAAGGCACTTCTCCCAAAGCAGGTCGTTCTGCCTGGCTGGGGGTCGGTGACAGGCGAGGTGACACCTAAACACTCCCAGTTTATTGCATGTAGACAGGGTACAGGGGCTGGGTTGGGGGCTGGTGGGTCCCAGAAGGCTGCAGAGGGCTTGGAGGAGGAGGCAGGACACAAGGATGGCACTGTCTTGCTCTCTTCATCCCACTGTACCTTGCTGCAGGAACCCTCGCCTTCAATGGACGGAGAAGAGCCCCTGCATGGAGGGGCTGGAAGGGCTCCAGGGCACCCCAACCCTGCTGGCCCCACAGATCTGCTGCCCTGGGTTCGGCTGTGGGGCCAGAGCTGGGGGCAAGCGAGAGCCTGGCCTCCACAGAGGGACAGTCCCCAGCCCAGGGACGCTGCTCTGGGGGTGAGCACAAAACTCATGGCACAAAGCGGGGGGAGAGCGGCCACCCCGCTCCACGTCTGGTTATTTGGTCAGTTAACATGGCAGGGGTCGGGGACCAGGGCAAGAGGGACAGTGGCAGAGGATTTATATAAAAATAAAGGGGGAAGAGGGGAGAAATAGCGAGCGTGAGCGAGCGAGGTCCTGGCTGCAAGGGACGGTTACATCTCGTTGGCCACCAGCTCTCTGTCAGCCACGCCGTTGGACAGAGAGCTCTGGCCCTCGTTCAGCCTCTTCACCCTGTAGGCTTCAAAGTGGATGTTGCTGGTAATATCCTTGATGTTCTGCATGTGTGTCCTGCAGGGAAAGGGAGATGGAGCAGTCACACCTTGCTGGGCCAGCCCAGCCTCAGCACCCCAACCCTCTGCACCCCAAACAGCCCCAGTCCCAATGTCCCCTCCTGCCTTGCTGATTAATGGTGCCTTTAGGGCACAGGAGGGAAGGAAAGGCAGCAACGGGCAGCGTTACTGGGCAGCAGGAGCAGAAGCCTTCACTGGTGCTTGGGGACACGGGAGCTGTGGCTGCAGAACACCCACCCAGGGAGATGCCGACCCTGCCAGCCCTGGGGTGAGGTTCTGCAGCCCCACACAAGTCTGCCAGCAACAAATCACGTGTGCAGAGCTTTCCTTGCAGCCAAACTGTGCTGGAGCCCAATGCCCCTTTTTAGCAAGCCCAGGGGGCTCAGCCTCCCTCTCCCCCACAGCAGGGACACTTCTTTCAAGAGGGAGCAGCCACCACCCAGACCCCACAACGACACCCCAGTGGAAGGTGATGTCCTTGAACTGGGCATGACACTGGCACTGGTGAGGGACCACTAAGGCCAAAAGCTGTTTGCACACAGGCTGGAGCCACCCTGCCAGCAATCCTGGAGTGTGTCCTGACCCTCCACTGCTCCTCTCCCCCTTGAACTCAGCACTGCAGCTGAGAAAAGCCCCCAAGGCATGGGGCCACCCCTTGCAGAGGGGCTGCAGAGTGGCAGCGGGCTGGGAGGGAAGGCAGGGATGGAGGGTGAAGGGATGGAGCAGCAGAGCAAAGCAGCAGCTGCTTCAAGCCATGCTGGGCTGTCCCCTCTCCCTGGAGGCCAGCTGGTGACCAAAGGCTCTGGGGACAGGGCACTGACCTGATGAGGAGGTCCCGCAGGTAGGCGAACTCACAGTGTGTTGTGTTCTCCACTGGCAAGAGAGACAGAAGCCCATCAGTGAGCATCCCATGGCCACCACCGGGGCTTCCCCAGCATGTGCAGGGCTCAGATGGGCACTGACACCCCGGGGTACAAGTGCAGGACTCAGGAATCCTCTTTCCTGGAGGTCCCTGCCTAGCTCAGCCCTGGTGAGCTCTGACAGAGCATCCACAGCCCCTTCCCAGTGTCCCACCAAGGAGGGAGCTCCCAGCAGCACCCCCAGCACAATGCTGGGAGCCCCAGAACCCCAAACAAGACAGGGGAAGGGCCATGGTGAACTTTGCAGTGTCTCCACAGAAGTTTCATCTGTAGCTTGGCATGAGCATCCTGCAGCATCCCAGGCACGCTGGTGAGGGCTGCCAGGGCTGTGCAGGGACATGAACTCCTGCTGCCAAAGGGAGAAGGAGGAGTGCTTGCAATAGGGAAAAATCAAGGGGTGCTGCTCCACCACAATCAATCTGACAGCTGCTATTTTATCTCTAATTTTACTCAATTTAGAGGAAGAATGCCTTTTTAATTTTTTTTTTTTTTTACCCAAACAATCCTGTACATAGAATAGCAGAATCCTTTATGTTGGAGAAGACCTCTAAGATCATCGAGTCCAACCATTAAACATCATGCAGGAAAGGCAAAACAAAACCAACACTGCTGTGCAAAGGCTGCCTGTGGCCATGGCTGGGTCCTGGGGGTCTCCCTGTGCTCAAGGCAGATGCCACAAATAGAATGTGAGGGTTTAATGAATCCCATTGAACTCAGAATGTTCAGGGACACAGCACAAGAGGGCAGCAGAGCTTCAAAATACACTGATTTTCCTGGCAGCTTTGTTAAACCATCCCTCAACACAGGATTCCTATTAAAAAGACTCATAAATGAGAGGAACCTGTGAAGTGAAGGGGTGGAAGATGAGAGGGGTGGCACTGGGGATGAGCCAGCTGGCTGCCAGAAACCATGAACAGGGAAATGTGTAGATGTGCTGGAGCCAAGAGCTTTCATCTAGCCTTTAAACCATTATTGTCAAACGGGGGAGAAAAAAGGGAGATGCTGATGGGAAATGGAAGAGGGAAGAGATCCCACAAGGGCACCAACCAAAGGCATGGTGGAGGGTACAGATGCCAGGGGAAGTTCTAACAGGGGCTGGAGACACAGGGATGTCACTGGTGTGCCCTCAAATCCTTCCATCAGGCAATTACTGTGCAAGAAGCACAAGCCAGGCCATGAGACCCCCAGAAATGTCCCCTCCAGCACTCAGCAGCCCCCCAAGACACACAAAAGCCCAGAAACCCAGCACAGGAGCATTGGCTAAGGTGTTCCCAGTCCTCAAATGTCAGAAAAATTATCTTTTCTTGGAGGGGCAGGGAAGCCCCTCATCCACCTCAACTTCTACTGCTGGTTTTGAATTTCACTGCCTTCTGCCAGGGCAGGGAGATGGGCTCAGGTGGGGAAGCAAGGATGTGGTACCTTCAATGGTGCCCCACTTGGTCTTCCTCCCAAGGATTCTTCTTCCATTCACCTGGTACTCCTGGTCACTGCCCACCACTGCAAATGGGATCATTTCCTGTGGAAAGAGAAAAACAAGCTTATGGTTGCTTCCTGAGAACTGGTCAGAAAACCAAACCAGCGAGCAAAGTCCTACACTGAGCTGTTTCCAGGAGGGTTTCATGGGATGAGCTGGTTTGCTCCTGATGCTCCTGAGCAGTGCTGCCTGCCAGGGCCCACAGGCAGCCCAGGACTGGGTACCAGCATCTCTTGCACATGTGCCCGGCCTAAAACCAGCCCAAATCCAGCCTAGTCCAGTCCCTCACTGGCAGGCACCAGGTACAGCTGGAGCAAAGGTATCCCAAATCTTCCCTGGGAATTGCCCCCAGCATCTGGCAACCTGTGGCCAATTTCCTGATCCAAGTTAGTGTCTTTGAACTTCAGAGTCCCCAAAAGACGTTTTTCTTCATTGAATTTGTCCAATCCACTTTATTGTGCCAAAAAATTGCTGGCTAATTCCTGTAGCATGGAATTGCCAGCTGCAGGCAGCCTACAGGTAAAATTCCATCCCAGTGCAGGGAAGGCTGCTGCCCTAGCCAGGGATGGACAGGCACCTCTGTTCCCTGAGCCTGGGGCAGGGGAAGGGGCTGTGGACCCTCTGCTGAGGGCACCTGGCAGGGGTGGAGATGGGGAAGGAGTATGGACAGGACACCTTCCCCACAAGCCTTTCTCATCCTGCTCTGAGCTCTGGCAGGATCCCTGCTGCTGGGCAGACCCCATGGACAGGGCACAGCAGCTTTGGGAAGAAAGCAGAGGCCTTTTGGAAGGGAAGCCCCAGGACACCCCCAGCCCCTGGAGCTGCAGGGCCCGTCCCTGCACTGACCCGGAATTTCTCGTTCACCAGCCGATCTTCAGAGTCCTCATCAAACTCCTTCTGGGGGTACACATCGATCCCATTGGCAAGGAGATCAGCCATTATCTAGGAGGGAAGAGCAGAGGGACAGGTGAGGGACAGGCAGGCACAGGAGCTGCACTCCCAGCACGGCAGCTGCTCCCTAAAGGCTCTGAGTGATGCCCAGCAGTCACAGCAACATCCAGCAGCAGCATCCTCCCTCTCCATCCTATACACTGCCCACCTGGGGGACACAGACCTGTGCTCTGTCCCCCACACACCCACCAAGAGCTTGCCCTGCAAGAACCTGGTGCCAAGACACAGCTCAGGCAGAGAGTGAGATGAAGTTACAGGAGCTGGATGCTGTTTAGGGATTGGAAAAGACAACAAGACAACCCAAGCTGTCCAAGCAAAGGCGAACACAGATGCTAGGCTTGTAACACAAAGGTAAAAAGCTGCTCTCTGGTGTTTGTTTACACTCCTTGGAAAAGGAAGTTGATCTGAGGGGACAAGGACACAGCTTGGAAGGGCAGACTCTAAGGACTTTGCCTCTGTGCAAGGCCAAGAGATGCTGAAATCTGATTCCTGGGTGGAGGCTCAGCTCACAGGGAGCTTGAAAGATCAACCTCCTACAGGGCTGCAAACCCCAACCCAGGCTGGCAGCAGCCCCCACCACTTCCTATGGCAATAACTCCACCTCAGTCCTTCAGTGCAGGCTGGCAAAGGAGGGGATCCAGCCCAGGGGATGCCCCCAGCCAGCCTCCCACCCCCCACACACTGAGTTTAGGGGAACAGCCCAACAAAGCCAACTCCAGGGAGCAAAATTCACTCACTCAGTGCAGCACAGGCACCAACCTGCAGCCAGGCTGGTGCTTCACATCCCCTGCCCACCCCAAGCAAACCCAAAACCTATTACCTCTCTGAACCAGCTACAGCCCAGACGCAGACAGAGCTCTGCTTTGGGAAGCACACACACAGGCACACTGGAATGAGTGGACAAGGTCCCCAGCCTGTGCCCACCTGGCCTGATTTCCTGCCCTCTCACCTGCTGGGAGCAAACACACCATGTGGCTACGTGTTCTCCCTCCATCTGAAAGGATTTGGAAGGACTGGTTATAATCAGGAAGCAATCAGAGATAGGGTGAGCTCATCCTGTGCTGAGCCACTGCAGAGCAGCAGTCAGGCACTGTCCCCATGGTCTTCCATGGTACCAGCAGCCAAGAGTGCCCAGGTGACATTTGAGGCCCCAGACTGACTTTGTAGTACCAGAGGAAGCCAGCCACCTGCAGACACAGGGATGTTTGCACTGGGAACCTCAGAATGGAGCCAGCAGCCTGCAGAAGCCACCACAGGGAGCAGATGTGGCACCATGGACTCACCTCTCCATGCCCCCCCAGCAGCTCCTTTGAGCTCTGTGCAAACAGCCTGACAAGCCAAGCCAGCCCAGCCTGGGTCACCCCTCAGCTCCATTCCCAGCCAGCCTCTAGCCAAGGAAATTGCTTGGAGAGTTTGGATTCAGCCCCCAAAACCAGACTGGGTATTTCAGTGCCTGATGCTGCTCATTAAGAAATGGGCTGGAGAGGCTCCCACAGTGGTGTGGAAAGGAGCAGCTCACCCTCTCCTGCAAGGGGGCATGGAACCACCCCTGGCTGAACTGTCACCCTGTCCATACCCAAAGGAGTGGCCCCTAAAACGACCCTTTTGGCAAGGCTCTCTTTCCCTTTACTTCTCCCAGGTCAGACTCATGGATCAAGGAGCTGGTGGTTTTTACTTCTGCAGGGAATGCTGAGGCCATCACGCCTGCAGCTACACCCACTGCCCACAAAACCAGATTTATAGCCCCTTACCAAACCCCCAAATGGGCCACCTCCACCTCTGAGAGCCAAGCCCTTGCTGTGGGTTCAGACAGCCCCTCCTCAGCTCCCAACCACGGGAATTTCATACCTTGCTTCCCTCTTAACTCCTGCCCAGCTGAGCTCAGCAAACACACACGTTTCTGACTGGTTCCTGTATCAGTGCACGATGCTGCAGAGGGAGCGTTTTCCAGCCCCTACGTGCATCAACCTCCCAAAATAACAGAAACCAGCCTGAAAATAACAACAACAATAACAAAGGAGGCAGGAGAAGCAGGCCTGGAGATGCAGAGCTCCAAACTTATCCTGCACTGACAGAGATCCAAGAGAAACACGAGGAAGTGCTTGGAGAGCAGGCGTGCCCTGCGGCCACGCGGGATCGCTCCGAGCTGCAGCCGGAGGAATGCGCTGGGCTGGGGCCAGGAGCTGCCTGCACAGCCCTGCCAGGACAGCCACGAGGGGCCAGGAGCAGCAGCGATGGGCTACCACAGATGGGAGCCCCGGGAAGAGGCAGCAGCCCCTTACCCGCTGCTTGAAGTAGTCCCTCTCCTCCAGCGTTAGCGTGTCGGCTTTGGCGATCACCGGGACGATGTTGACAACTTTGCTCAGACGCTTCATGAACTCGATGTCCAACGGCCGGAGCCTGGAAAACAGCAGGAAAAGGGGATTTGCACCCCCAGGCTGCTGCAATGCCCTGGAAGGGAGGGGCATTTAAACAGCAGACAGAGGGAATCACTTCCTTTCAGATAGGACAAGTAAAGACATTTTCTTAAAAGCAAAGCAAAGAGGGTTTGAAAACACTTTAAACATTTCCCTTTCAAAGCTGCCCTATCGCCTGTGAACCCTCACAAAGCCCTGTGAAGTGGCAGAGGGCTTTTATCTCTGGGCCACAGAGGACTGCAGGAACTTGCCCAGAGCTCCTGGTGTCCTTGGTGGAGCTGGGATGAGAGAGGCCGATGCTGGCTGCAGGGCCAGCCCAAATCAAACCCTGCTCCAGCTCCATCCAAGCTGTCACCAACCATCCAGGGACAGCACAGCATGGGAATGGCCACAGGTGACAGTCCTGCTCACACTCCTCCTGTAGTGAGCACCAGCCCGTGCTCATGCACAAGCTGGGAGTGCCTCTCACATTCATCAGCTGGGATTAAAAAAAGCTCTGGAAATTCTCCAGGGGCTCACAGAGCACAGAAGAGATGCTGCTTGTTCCAGAGGGCAAGAATGTCAGAAAATCTCTGCAACAGAAGTCTCAGCAGAGGGAAGCTGCAGAGATTGCATAACCCCAGAGATCAGTGCCTGGGGAAATCCCTCCCTGCTGACAGCACGGACACAGCTCCACTTCCACACTGCTCCGTGTCCAAGGCCTGTAGATAGCAATGAAGGCACCTGGCCATGATCATCCCCCTTCTCCCTGGTCCTCCCTGAAGGTGTTTGAACTGCTGGGGGTCCCAAACCAGGAGAAAATCCTCCCTGGGACACCTCCAGGTGCTGCAGGTCCCCCTCGGTGGCTCTGAAGGTGATGGGGACATGCAGCACAGTTGAGCAGGTGTTGCCTTGAAAAGGAAACCTGGAGGTCCCAGGGTGCAGGATTACCTTTGGGACAGGAGCCTGTTTGAAATGAGCCCTCACTGAAGGGCCCAGAGAGCACCCACTGCCAACAGGCTCCAGCCAAACCCTACCATGGTCTCCTCGGGCCCTACAAAGGGTTCAGAGACCCCTGCAGAGCCAGGCACAGGAGTGCAGAGGGGAAGGGACTGATCCTGCCCCTCAGCAGGCACCAGGCAGTGTCCCCATCCCACAGGGACACATCTGCCTGGCTCCAGTGCTGAGGGAGGGACATTCAGCTCCAGAAAAACCCACTCAGCTCCAGCTGATCTGAGAACAGCAGCTCCAGGTTGCCCCAGAGCAGGCAGCGCTGGTGATCCAGCTGACCCCTCCCCTGGTCACCCCTCTCCCAGGGCTGGAGCTGGACTGTGCCAGGTGGATCTTGTCCCCACACACCAACAACACACACAGCCCTGAGCACGTCATTAGCACAGGGACAAACGAGCTCCTAACACAAACACAGGGTCACAGATCACCCTGGGCCCCAGGAAACAGAGATTTCGGCTATTAAAGGGAAAAAAGAATAGAAAAAAATACAAGGAACCCCCCATGGACACATCTAAGCTGACTTGCTGCTGGCAAACATTGTTTGGAGCTCTGCATAATGTATTTCCCAGACCTCCAAGGAAGTAATGCAGTAATGCTCCTTTCCCAGCAGAATTCTTTCCCCTCCTCTCTCTTTGCTATTTTCCAAACAATTTTTCTCCTCTAAAAGCTTCTTCCCCACTGAGCCTGTGTTCCTGCCTCTTTCATCAGCTTTTCCTTTAAAGACCAGGATGCATACAGAGTGAATGCAGATGAATCCACAATCAGGCAGACATTTGAGTTTCAGCTCAATCTACATGTTAAAAGCTCAGTTCTGATCCCTCAGATCCCTCACACATCTGGAGGATGCCACAGTGAGCCAGAGCCTGCCCACACCCCTGCTGTGTGCAGCAGCATCCCCAGGGTACAGTGGCCACAGTGACAGTGTCCATCTGCACCCAGGCACCTCTGACACAACCTTCTGCTCCCATGGGCTCCTGCAAGTGCCTCATCCATGGAGGTCACCTCCCCTGCACCACCCTGAGACTCCCCAGCAGAGCAAACTGTATGTTTTTAGGGTTTTCTGCAAGTTTCTAGATATTCTATTAACTCCTGTTAGGTAGGTAGCCCCCCAAAACCTTAATTATGTAAAAGAAAGTGAACCTTTTCACTGAGAACAATGCCTGCCTGCAGCTACACATCACATTCATGTGAAGACACCGAAGGAAAACACATGGATTAAGGTGGTGGCAAGTGCTATTTGCTCCAAGCACATCACAGAAGAGAAGGGAAGGCTCAAGGAAATAATTAATCTGTTTTCTTCCCCTTCCCCAGATGGTCCCTGATATTATTAACTTACACACATTTTGGGCTTTGCTGGGAGGGATGGAGGAGCTGGAAGGGGAGTGGATGGGCTGGAGCAGGGGGTGCAGCATGGGCTCCAGCCACTCCAGCTCGTGCTGGTTGTTCCCTCATCCCCTCCTGCCCTGGGCTTGGGGGAGGCTGTGCAGCTGGGCACGCCTTGCCAGGGCTGGGCACACGTTATGGTGCCCAGGACACACATTATTTCTGCCACTGTGCACAGATAGGATCTCAGCACAGGCTCGTTCCTGATGGTTCCCCTGAAACTCTGTTACAGAAATCAAAATCCACAGTGAGCTGCAAAGTTATTTCCTTTTGGTTGTGCCCCAGATCAAACTAACAGCAGGAATTTGAGTTCTATGTTAAGCAAACACCAGTGAGGACCCAGCAGCTGCCCAGCCCCATCACCTGCTCCAGGGAGTTGGTGGGCACCTGAGAGGGGCAGCCAGAGGGGAAAGAGGGAGTGGGTGGCAGCTCCTGAGCCACCAGCCCTGGTAGAGGCAGGAGAGGTGATGATGAGGCCAGGCAGAGTTCCAGAGCCATTCCTGAGCTGAACAGAGTTTTGCAGGGGTCAGAGCAAGGATATTTATTGGGTGGCAGAGCCAGGCTTGTGCAGCTGCAGCTGGAAGCCGCTGCCAGCACCACCCTCAGCCTTCACAGGCAGGGTTACATGGGAGTGCTACAGGCTGTGTGTGAACTGCATGGGCTGCAAAGCCTGCCCTGAACTCCCTTGTGAACTCCCTCATGCAGCAGAAACTTCTCTGCTGATTAACCCTGGAGCTGCCTGGATGGGAGGGCCAGACTGAAACAGAGCCAAGCAATCCTCTGCTCCAGCCTCCAAATCTCTGCACCAACTTTGCTTTTTTTTTTTTTTTTTTAAATCCCTCACTCCTTTTTATTCAGGAAAAAGCAAGCTCTCACCCAGTGCCCTGGCAGGCTTAACCCAGCTGCCTGCAGCATCCACAAGCAGTCCTGTGCCGTGCTCATCCACATCACCAGCAGCAGCTCCCCAGGCAACACAAACACCCTGTGCAAGCACATCCCAGGAGGGCAGCACCAAGCACCTGGGATGGTGAGTGGAGCACTGGCATGGTGCCTTGGGGGCATGCTGGGGTTCTCTGGAGCTGGCTGACAATGTCCCCAGTGCAGGTCCCTACAGCTCTACCAGCCATCCTCCCAGTGACCTCGTGGAGAAGACAGAGGCACCACAGCAAGGACCTCAATGCCCTTCCCATGGCCTGCTGCAAGGGACCAGGGACCTGCTGCCTCAGCCAGGGCACAAACCTGCACCCAGCTGTGTGTGACAACCCCAGGACAAAGCTCCCACACAAAATCTTCTGCTACAGCACCGTGACAGCAGTTCCACCCTGCAGGAGAGGTGGCCACATCATCCTTTGTGTCTATGGACACCACTGGGGAAAGCCTATCCATGATGATGAAAAACATAATTTGGACTTCACAAGAGAGCAGAGAGGAACTCCAATGCCTGCTCGAGCTCTCAGAGAAGCAAAATTTCCCATCAACCTCCCCCTGCCAGTGGGGTTTGCCCCTCAGGTGGCAGGAGGAGATGGGTGAGTTGGTGACAGCAGGGACAGCCCCAGCTGGGCTATCAGTGCAGGGAAACAGGATCAGCACAGGGCTCAGCAACAACAGCCCCCAACTGCTGGGCTCACTCAGATATTGGAAACACATGTTCACTGCAGAGAAAGAAAAAAAGCAGCTGAAAATCCACACAATTGCTGTTGGCCGGCGGGTGAGAGAAACCAGAGCACGCCTGGAGAGGCTCCACTGGGGGACACAGCAATGGGGCAGCACATCCCTGCCTGCACATCCCTGCCTGCACATCCCTGCCAGACACCCAACAGGGCTGCACATCCCTGCCTGCACATCCCTGCCTGCACATCCCTGCCAGACACCCAACAGGGCTCCACACCCCTGCCAGACACCCAACGGGGCTCCACACCCCTGCCTGCCCTGCCAGGCACCCAACTCTCCCAACCCTCCAAGCACCAGATGTGTTTTGTAAGAGTTAAACAGCCAGAGGGGTGAGGAAAAGCTGTAACACAGCTAATGCTGCAGGTCAGACCTGCCGAGGCAGGGGCTGCAGATCTGGGCTGAGATTAGTGGGCCCAACTTGTTAGACTGGCCTAAAAACGTCATTTCCCTTTGAAACCTACTATGTTTTATTGTTTTCAACCATAAATGTTTCATCAGCCCCTCTGCTCCTGATCAGTTACACAAGAGGGGCATAACTGGCCCATGCAGTCATTTTATTCCAGTGAAGGATGCATTTTTGGTCTACCCACTGACAGAAGCAAAACAAAGCCTTTTCTATTGGAATAAATCTCCACATGGGGAAGTGGAAAAGGCTGACATGAATGCAGTGCTAGAGTCTTAAGTTTACTTTTGAAAACAGACCCAAAAACATCCCCTATGCAGAAAGAGCCAGAAGTGGAAGGAATTGACACAAATCAAAAGGAAACTTAGGTCTCATTTTGTGTTGTGATACTTTAAGTCACATTTTTCAAGACATTTTAAGAGCCCTAGATTTTCAGGGTGGGCTATGTGCCTAAGAAGGGGAAAAAAAAAAAACAGAAGAGGAAAAAAAAATAGAGCAAGATCTGGGCCTTTTGATGTTGTCACTTGAGAAGTGCCAGAGCCAGAAGAACTCTGGGCTGAATAAACAGCATCCCACTTGCAGACTAGTCAAACAACCTACAAAATACCCTTATGAGGTGAGGGTATTCACTGCCTTGGAAGCACTGAAGGAAAACTGGCTTCTCCCCTTACAATGTCAGGGGTAAAGAAAAAAGAAACAAAAGTTCTGCCTCCAAGAGTAGCCTCTCCATTCAATTTGCAACCTGTGTCCATCCTTGGTTGAGCAAGCCAGGCGACCATAGCAAAGACAGCAGCTCCCTGGAGCTCAGAGAGGATTTCATGGCCCTTCAGAAGAGGAAACACTGCATTTCTCTGGGGTGCAGCAGCTCTGCTGTGTTATTGCAAGGCCTCCAGATGATACAGCCCAAAGCTCCTCAAGCCCCAAAAACCATGGGAGGATCCCAGGCAGCAGTGCCCTGATGGCTGAGCTGGTGGGACATGGAGAGGGAGGGCAGGGGGACAGTGGGTACGTACGAGTGGCCCGTGGCTGGGATGAAATAAATACAGCAGTGCACCCGCGTGTCGGGGATCCGCTTCTTGCGGTTAATGTTGATCTCCTCCTGCAGGTACTTCTCGTACTGGTCATTGATGAACTTCATGATGGGCTGCCAGCTGCAGAGACAGGGGACACAGGCTGGTGTGAGGGACCTGGAGCACCCTGACCCTCCCACCTGCCTGAGTGTGTGAAGCAGAGCCTGCAGAGCCTGGGATGCTCAGCATCTCCTAAGTCACAAACCTCAGGTGTTCACTGCTTAGCAACTCCATGCACTGCTGCAGGAGGGGATTTACTGGCTGGTTTAGACAAGTAAGTGCCTAAAAAGTGCTCCTTTCTGTCCTCCTGGACCTGGCTGTGGAGCAGCACAGCTCTGGGACCATGCCCTGGCTCCTTGCACAGTCTCACAGCACAGGAGCACAAGCAGAATCAAAGCCCACAAGCCAAGCCCAGCCCAGCTGGTGGTGGGGACAAGGTCCCTGCCATGGGCCAGCCCTGCCCAGCCCAGGGGCCATCCTGCAGAGCCACACACTGTGCCAGGGATCCTGGGCAGAGTTCAGCCTCCAGAGCCACATGAGCAGGGTCTGGGGACTGGCCCTGCTGGCACACAGCTGCTCTCAGCCACAAACAAAGGTTGTCTCATGCCTGGAACAGCAGGATGTTTGTGGCTCTCATGGGGAGCATGGCACTGCTCTGCCACCACAACAACCTCTTTCCTGCTGCCCAGGGAGCACGGGGCACAGCTCTGGGCACGGGGTCAGGGTGTGCTGGGGCTCTCCTGCCCTCCCCCTGCACCCAGGGCAGAGGGGCAGCTCACCAGTTCTCGTTGTTGATGTGGTCCCCAAAGCCCGGCGTGTCAATGACTGTCAGCTTCATGCGAACCCCCTTCTCCTCAATCTCTGAAAGAGAGGAAAGCTGGTGTGTGAGGCGAGCGTGGATGGGTGCTCTGACCAAGCCCAGCCTCCCAAAATCAGCTGCAGGGCTGGAGCTTGCTGCCAGGGGAGAAATGCACCTTCACAGCTCCTCAGAAGCACAAATCAGCCCTCCAAAAGGATCCAGCCCCATATCCACCCTGAAATGCCACCCCCACGGCCACCTCACTGGTCCCTTCCAACAGAATTAATACTGATGAATAAATACAAAGCAGATGTTTTCTCAGCCCTGCAAGCATCTCTGGATGATAAAAGCCCATTCAGAGAGACAAGAGTGGAGGTTTATGGAGGTCTGCAAGTTCCCAGAGACACAAGGCAGAGCAGGACCTAAAGCCAAAGCAGCAGGTGGGACCTGCAGAGCCTCACCATGAGTGATGGATTTGATTTCAATGGTCTTGGGGATCCTCTCCTCAGCAGCTGGCTGTACAGATTTCCGGCTGATCTTGGATTTGAAGAGGGTGTTGATTAACGTGGATTTCCCCAAGCCGCTCTGACCTGGAAGAGAGCAGGATAACCCAGAGTCAGCACTCCCTGTTCTGTCAGGGGCCAGGGGATGGGGCTGCTGACAGACTCAGCCTGCACTGGATCTGCCAGAGGGATGGATGGAGAGAGAGAGGGATGAAGAGCAGCTGCTCCCCTGCAGCTCCCCCAAGCCAAGGAGTTCCAGTCCAGCCCAGCCAGGAGGAGGCTGCAGGTAGCAAAGCCCCTCCCTGGCTCCAAATCAGCAAATCAACAGCTGGTTCCCTGCATCCAGGCAAAATCCCAGCAACCCCGAGGACAGGCAGGCAGTGCTGGGGATGTTTGAAGGGCTGTGGTGATGCTCAGCAGGGCACAGGGACCAGGGAACTCCAGGAAAAAACATCCCAACTGTGCCTTCACTCTCCCGCAGTCTGCTCTGTCCAGTTCTACAGGGAAGGCTTTGGAGCAGTTTGGCAAGCCTTTATCTGGACAAGACTAACAGCAGCAACAATCCTACAAACCTCAGCCCTGCTGCATCTGCTGCTGCCTCCCTGACAGATTTGCTGCTGCAATCAGCCCAGCTGGCTGCACAGACACAGGTCCACGCCAGGAGCTTCTCTGAATCCCACAAACAACGGCCCAAGAAGCACATGAGATTCCACAACTTTAGAAAAATAGCTTTTAGAAAAGCATTTTCATGCTTTATATCCCAGAGCTGATGCTGATCTGTGAGGAAAGGACACGAGCAGCTCCTGACTCTCCAGGAACAGCTGTCTCGTGAACTTGGAGAACAATTTTTCCAGCGCAAAGAGAACAGAATTAACTCCTCAAAACCCAGGGAGCAGATGTTCTGGGCCCCCTGCAAACACTGCAGAGATTCTGCACACACCATGGGGACCCAATGGCCCCGTTCTGCCAAGACATGTTACAGACAACTATTATGGCATTGCCACCAGCATGTCCTTTGTCCCACAGAGTGTCCCTAAGCAGAGTCAGCAAGGGTTTCACCCACATCCTTCAGGGTCCTGGCCCATCCAGGCTGCCAAAGCCAGCTCTAGGGCAAACCAGCACTGGGCATCACCTCCTGGCATCACCCCACTCCCTGATCAAACAGCAGTTTTAGAGCAACATCACCAATGGCTGCAATCCAGCACAGGAAAACTCTCTTTGACAGCCACTGTCACTGCTGGGCGGTAAGAAACACATCCACCAGCCTGGGGGGAAGTTCTCCCAATCCTCTGCTGCCTAAAAACACAGGGCCAAGCACTAACAGGCCTGGAGCTGGGCATGCAGAGCCAAAACAGCTCTCACTGCACCACTGCTCACCATTAAATGGAGCACCTGGGGAGAGGGGAAGGCTGTGTGACACACTGGGGACAGCTGAAATCAGAGTGACACACTGCCAGAGCTCCAGGCAGTGGGTCTCTGTATTTGTGTCTGTCCAAGCTGCTGGAGCTGCCCTCCTGGAAAGGGATCAGAGGTGAGAGCCACCAGCAGCCAGGATGTGATGGCATTGGCACCACAGCCACAGGCTGACCTTGCTGAGCCACGGTGGGGTGCAGTGGGGACCCTAAGGCTGTGACAGGCAGCTGAGCACAGGGCAGTGGCCCCTTCTAACAGCCCTGGTTTGCAGCCCACTGCCTTTCCCACAACTGAAATCCAGTGGGGAAAAAACACAGCTGAGCCTGGCCACCTCAGCTCTCCTTCCAGCTGCTTTGCACAGAAAACTGAACGCAAAAGGTGTGCTTTGGTGTTGGGATTTTTAAAAGTTTAGACATTTCTCTTAATCTCTGTAACTTTAGAGCACAAGGGACTAAGCTGACCATAGCCTGCAGCCTCCTCTCAGCTCTGGTTGGGACTTTGAAACCCTTTTGAATGGGGACCTTGCTACAGTGGGGAAAGGGTTTTCATAAACCCTATCACAGGGACACAGTGAGGAGTGACCCCCACATTTTATTAATATTTTAACATGGCAGTGATGCTCAGTTCCCACCTCCCCTGCAGGACAAGTGACCTCCCTCCTCCCTGCCCTCATCTCCTTCCTGTAAGACAGAGACTGGAACAACTTCAGCTCAAGGACTCGCAGCTGAGGCCGGATGGGAGCAATGGAGCTAAACCCATCCCTAGGGAGGCACAGCAGGATGAGGGCTGGCTGCTACCCCTTCCCCGAGGTGCTGCTCCTCCTGCATCCTTCCTGCATCTTCTGGAAGGGCCAGAGCTCCACTTGTTTATGCTGCCCTTAATTCCCAGGCTGTAAACAGCCAGCCCAGTGCCTGCCAAGGGCAGAACAATGTTTTCCAGGCGCGCCGCAGCACGAGCCTTCATACCACACACAGCGCTGCCAAGGCAGAGCCATTCCTGAACATCCCTCCCTGTGTGCACAGCACACTGCTGAGGTGCTGAGGCAGCACAGCCTGCTCCTGGAGGGATGGCAGCCTGCTCCAGCAGGGAAATGGGAGCTCAGCACAGGTAATCTCTCTTTCAGGCTCCCAGGAGCAGTGCAGCGATTCCTTTGTTTGCAGCAAGAACTGGATTTGTTAAAAACACCTCCCAAGAACTGGTTCTGCACTGACCAGCCTTGCTGTGATCACCCAGCCCAGGGAACCTTCCCCACAGAGGGGATGGAAGTATCAGAATGGGAAAGGCTGAGCATCCACAGAGCTTGATGGAAAGCTACAGCACACTGAAATCTTTAACAAAATTAGCAAAAACTCTGGATCAGACCCTTCCACAACCCCAGACATACTCCAGGATACACTGTGGGACATCCCACAGGCATCACACCTGTGGCCTTGCACAGCTCCTCCCAGGAGGACAAGGGATGGTGAGGCCCCTATCTCCACACCACTGGTCATTGCCTGGGATTGACTCTCCTCATCCCCCTGCAGCTCCCCTGGCAGACACAGGCAGGGAGAGCTCTACCTGACCAGCCCAGCCCCAAGGAGCACAGCCAGCTCACACAAGAGGCTCCATGGCACTGGATCAGACATTAACAGCTGGAAAAAAACAGAAATGCCTCATTTCTTTTCCCTTCTCCCCCCTGGCTGGTGTCCTACAGTGTCTGCCCAGCTCTGCAGTACACCCAGCATTTTGCAAGTCAGTGGCTGTGCCATCCCTGGCTTGGAGGGCCTGGGGGCTGCAGGAACACAGATCCCCACAGCTGAAGCTGCAGCCAGAGCAGCAGAGATGCAGCCAGTGTTCATTAGCTCAGGACAGATAAGGAGCAGGAGCTTGTGGGCAGCAGGATTTGGGCACACAACCCTCCAGCCCTCCCTTCTTGCATGGGACACACCCTGGGACACTCGTCCCTGCTGTGCCACACCTGCACAGGTCCCCAAAGGAGCCAAATGACTGAGCTATGCAAACCCCTCCTGCTGGTCTTTATTTCCATCAGTAAATCACTGCTTTTGGCATTTCTTCCCTGGTACTCATAGCAGGGCTTACTGAATACAAAAAACCCTCACAAACAGGAATTTTACCCAAATTGCTGGAAGTACCAGCAGGGATGAGGGTTCTGGAATAGCAGCAGCAGTGCAGCCCCTTGAGCCCTTAAATGTGCCTCAAACCAGGGTAGGACATCCAGGAGAGCTGCTGAGGGAGCTCTTGTGAGCCCTGACACCCCTCAAGGTGCTTTCCTCCAGGATGTGCCTATGGATAATGCACCCCAAGATGCAGGAGGATGAGGAGTATGGACCACATCACATGGACAGCTTTAACTCCAGCTGATGCCAGGCCAGCTCCTGAGGAGCAGGGTTTGACTGCACCAAGATAGAGCCTCCAGCGCTGATCCCGAGGAGGCTCCAAAGGGGACAAACACTGTGGGACAATGACAGCACCCAGCTGGCACGGAGGGGACAACTCACCCACGACCATGATGTTGAACTCGAAGCCCTGCTTCATGGCTTTCCTCCTCAGCTGCTCCAGGATGGCGTCGATGCCCACGTAGCCGAAATCCGCAGCCTTGTCCGGCCGCGCCGGCGCCGCCTGCTTGGGGCCGGCATCCCGCGGAGCGTCCGTCATGCCGGGAGCGTGGCTGGACACGGCCTCTGCACCTGCAGGACAAACACAGCCTGCTCAGGGGGCTGCTGCTGCCTGCTGCATCCCCAGCAGGAGCAGAGCACCTGCAGAGACCCATGGTACCAGCAGGCTGGAGGGAGGAGGAGTGTGGGATCTTCCTTCACAATAATTACATTAAGTTTGGGATTTACTTTCTCTATTTACTGTGTTCGCTTTATCCCTGCCCGCTCCACCAAACCTGTCACAGCAAAGGGATGCTGCTGGGGGGGGTGTGAGCACAGCAGGTCACAGCTGATCTGCTGCCACAGAGCAGGACCCAGCACCCACAAAGTCCTCAGCCCACATCGGGGAGTGACAAAGCCCCACAGCCCCGTGCCTGGGCACTTTAACTGCTGTTAAAGGCTGGCAGAGCTACACATCCCACTCCTCCACACCACTGGCATTACAGCACTGTGCACATTGCTGGTGTGAACAACTCAGCCACTTTCTGGGGGGAGCTGGATGGCTCTGCAGACACAGGGAGTCCTTGGCATCCACTGCCACGTGCCCTCCTCGAGCTCCAGCTGACGCAGATCAGAGCTGCCGGCCCTGGCTTGTGGAAAACCCAACACATTTGCATCAAGACAGGCTGTGCCAGACAACACCCACGCAGCCACGGAGCTTCTGAGATCTCGCTCTCATTCTGTCCATATCTGCTCAGAAACCCAAACCCTCCAGCTTCTCTCAGAGACAGGGTGCCTGTCTCCCCTGAAAGATGCTCCAGCCTACCAAAGTTCTTCAGAAGAAGCAAATGTAAAACTACTGCCTCAGCCAACAGCTTTTTAAGAAAAATCAGGGAATTATCCACTCCCCCAGGCACCAGGCAGGAGCATCAGCCCCGGGAAGGACAAAGTGCCCCAAGTGCCCCAGGGTGATGTGGCCTTGTCTCCTGCCAGCTCCAGCTGCTCCACATCACTCACAGCAGATACAGCAAATATCCCAAAGGCAGGGCAGGCACAAGATCAGCCCAGGCCCCTGCAAGCTCCTGGAGGTATCAGCCACATGCAGCACACTCCTCTGATCCAGGCACAGAGAGGGAGGTTTTAGGAAAACACACTTCTAAGAGCCCTCCCCACGCCAGGATGCTGCTGCTCTGTGCCTGGGTCCCTGCAGCCACCAGCCTAAGCGAGCATTTTGTTGTTGCTCAGTGGCTTGCAGTGATTATTTATTATTTTTTAATCATTTATTATTATTAATAAAAACATTATTATTTGTAAAGTCCTCACACATCGACACAGTTCTCAGCTCATCTCACCCCAGTTATTCCTGGCCTTTGATGATGTGCTGCTTGCTTTTCTCTCCCTCCCTCTCTCTGCAGGAGTGTGGCTGGGCCAAAGGGGCTCCTCCAAACACGAGCCCATCATCCCTTTTCCTCTGGCCATCTCAGACCGGACCCTGCTGGGGTCTGTGAGGTGGAACCACACTCTTCCTGCAAGCACAGCACACTTCCATGCACTTAATATAGGCCAAGCAAAAGGGAAAAAAAGAAAAAAGAAAGAAAAAAACAAACCTAGATCTAATCTCAAAGACTGTTGGGTCACTTTGAACATGTTTTTCTAATCCTCAGTCCCAGGCTGTGCAGCTGAGCATTACTCACAGAACTGCCAGAGAGCAAACACTCTGTCCTTGAGAGACATGGGAGCATCCTGGGACGCTCCTGGGATCCCTGCACAGCTGGAACTGCACTGCCATGGGAGCAGGAACCCTGCACAGCTGGAATTGCAGTGCCACTGGGACCATCCCACTCCTCCCAGGAACCCTGCACAGCTGGAACTGCACTGCCATGGGGAGCATCCTGTTCCTCCTGGGAATCCTGCACAGCTGGAACTGCACTGCCACACTGCCCCTCACAAAGTCTACCAACCTGGCATGCCCAAGGCCCTCCCACAAATCCCAAATTAGCCTCGTTCCAAAACTGGCAAGGCCAAAAGTAGAAAAAAAATCCCTGCATAACATTAAAAATAACCCCAACAAAATGACAACAAAATCATGTGGAAAATATGCAATGGGTTATGCAATGGGTTTAACTCCTCCAGGCACCACTTGTGTGCACAGGACAGCCCCAAGGATGGGACAGCAAACTGGAACACTGGGGCAGGTAAGGTGCAGAGAAATTAAGAAATTAAACAGAGCAGAAAGCCACCCTCCACCTGATAAAGGCCAGGAGCATCTCCAGCACCTCAAGGAGCAGCTGGCAGCGTGCAGAGGGACTGACCTGTCCCTGGGCAGGGGGATGTGCAGGCAAACTCTGCCCAGCTCTGGGAGCAGACACTCCTCACCAAACTGCCCTCAGGGGGAGGAGAAGGGCTCAGGGGTCACCAGGCTCCAGCCATGCCAAAGCCACAGGAAGAGCAGCACCTTGTCAGGGCAGCCCATGTGCTTCAGCTGGTCTGTGGGGAACTCCTGATTTAAAGCATCTGGTCCTGACTGGGGAAAAATGCAATACAATATTTTGTACATAAAATAAGTATATTGCAGCTAGGAGTGTCTTCAGGACAGCAGGGACGCAGAGACACCAATGCCCCAGCAGCACCAGCAAACTCCCAAGGGAAATGCCACACCTCTAACATGCAATTTTTTTTTTTTTCAGCTTCCCAGCACTGAGATGGTCTTTCCTTAGCAAAAACTCCAGTGGCACACTGGGCTCCAAGGGGTTTGTGCCAGCAGGAGGGTGCAGCCAAAGCACAGGCACTTGGTGGCACACAGGAATGCTGTGCTGGGTGGCAGGGACCACTCCCAGGAGTCACTTCTCTAAAAAATAACAACCTTATAAATAAATTGGAGCAAAGCAGTGGATGCCTGGGATGTGCCATGGGCACATCCTGGATTTGTCTGACCTGCTGTGCTCTCTGAGGGGACAATGTCAAACCTGTGATGCTGCCAGAGCCAGAGCCACCGAGCTGACCCTTCTGGAGCACTGCAAGGAGGGATGGGTTAATAAACACCCCATTACTATCTGAAATCCCTGACTGCCACCGAGTCTCTGCAAGAGCAGGACCAGACCTCACATGATTCCCCATTGTCACCTTAACCCCACTGCTGTCCCTCACACAAGGGGCCATCACTGATGGGGCAGAGAGCTCAGAGCCTGCAGCTCTCTCCCACTAAAGTATTCCTGGATAAACATCAAGCACATGGGAACAAGTGCTTGTGCCATATTTAGATCTTCCCTGCCAGAGAAACCCTGTCCACGTGGGCACAGGAGATGTGGAGATGGTCAGGGCAGCACTGCACCGAGCAGGGCCAGAGCCAGAGCTTGGCTGGGGCATGGCTGACTCAGGACAGCTGCTCCAAAGTTGATTTTGCCAAAGGCTTGGGGCTGCTGCTCTGTAATTGATGCATGTCAGACACGAGCCAAAGCCAACATCTGTGAAGCAGCAGATGAAAGGCACCCCGTGGGGAAGGAAGCCCCTGGGAGCCCCCTGGGGACCCTCCTGCTCCTTCAGCCAGCTGGACACCGTGTGCTGTGGGATGGGCTTGGCCAGGGTTAGGGTTAGGAGCTGCTGTGCTGGTGCCACGAGGCTGCCACAGCCCAGGACACTGTGGGCAGGGCATACAAGGACAGCCATGGGCTCCCCCAAAACCCTAAAGCCAAAGTAATCCTCCCTGAGGATCTGGGACAGGGATCTGCAGGAGACTGGGGCTTCACTGCAGACACACAAAGGTTAAAGCACCCTCAAAGAGGCTGGACTGGGAATGTCTCATCCACCCCAGGTCCTGGCTACACCCAGCAGCTCCATGCTCTGCTGGTGATCTGGGAGAGCAGGGCTGGTCACAGACCTGGGGCTCAGTGGCTGCACAGAGGAACCAGAGAGAGCCCAGGAGGCTGCACCTCTGCCACGGCTGCCCGTCAACAGATCCAAACCACTGCACACTCTGTCAGTGGCAAAACGGGAATGTTTGGGGAGTAAATCCAAGAAACACCCTTTGGATGCCGGGAACACCAAGCACTGGCCACCTACAAGCACCCAGAAGACCAGGACACCGTGGATAACTTCCCTTCCCTCCACACAACAGATGCTGGAAATATCATGGGCTTCCAGATTTGTGGGATGGGTTTGTGCAAACATGGAGAGCAGGTTCAGAGCAGTGAACAGTGTTGTATCAGGGTGTGAAAGCACAGCCCAGGCAGCTGAGTATCCACAGATGTTTTTACAGGAGAAGTGTGAACCACCTAACCTTTGGAGTTCTGGGAGCAGCTCTCTTGGAGAACAGTGACAGTAGGGTGTCAGAGACATTTGTAGCTCCAAGGAGAGAACCCACAGCTCCTGGTTAGGAACAGCTGGCTGTGTGGCCTCCAGGGCCTCTCCCCTTGGCACACCAAGCCGGTGACCACAGCCATGGAAACAGATCCAACCTGAGGAGGAGGTGGCAGAGACACAGCTCTGCCTTCTGAGGGGACAGGAGGAGTCTCAGCAAAGCCAGGCCTGGATGCAATCCCAGCATGGCCCAGGCACTGCTGGGTTTTTCAGCTGCCACAGGATCCCCTGGTGCTGACTGTGAGTGCCAGGGAATGGGAGGCACAGCTCACTCCAGAGCTGAGGTGGCTCAGCCTGGCACATGGAGCCAGTGCCACAGACCCTGCAGCACCAACTCGTAGTTAAGGGATGTTCCTATTATTCAGCTGCAATCACCAGCACCTGGCTGGCACTGCCAGGCCCAAGCTGGAGTCTGTCCCTTGCATCCCTGAGCATTGGGCTACAGTTTCAGGCTGGCCACCAGCCCAGGCCCACCTACCAACCAGTTATATTTCCTTTTCAGCTTATACTTCCACCTAGGCACCAACAAACACGAATCAGCAGAGTGCGCTTAACTCCATTAGACCAAATCCACCCAAGAGCTGTCAGAGGCGGCCAGGTACCTCCTGAGCACACAAGAAGCTCCAGGCTTAAAGCCTTTTATTCATGTGGGGAATGAACCTGCTTTCAGAGTTTAAAAAAGGAGGCAGTGATTCCTGCTGTGGTGTGAGCACTTCCAGTCCAGGCCACAGCCCTGAGCCACAAGCCATGGGCACACATCACATGAGGACGAGCTGTGCCTGCCAGCCACGTGCTCACTCATTTCCGTCCTCACTCTCCGTGTGCTTCCCCTTCCTCTCCGGAAACCCAGCAGCCCCTGCCCTCTGCAGCTCAACCCTCCTGGCTCTTCTATTTACAAGAGATGGATGCTTCAGGGCTGCCCATCACTGCTTCCCTTCCCATCTTAAACCCTCCAGCTGCTGCAGGCTCTGCTCACCAGTGTTTCAGAGCTGGGATGCAGGAGCCCGTGCCAGGGTCAAACCATGGTGCCAGCTCCACAAGCTCAGACTGCTGCCTGTGGCTCCTGGATGTGAGGCTGAGCACCAGGCTGAGCACCAGGCTGAGCACCACGCTGCCCCAGTCCAACACGTGTAGCCCTGGCAGCACAATCCACAATCTGACATTCTCATTCCTCCAACTACGTGAGACAGCAGCTCTAAACCACGTGCAAAAACCTACAGAGAGTTGTTAGGCTGTTTTCCTCCACGTTCAAAAAGGAGGAGATGATCATGAACACCCCCAAGTCCCGGCTTGGGCATGCAGAGATCTCTGGCCATGCACCCCCACTGACCACCCTCTGTAAGGAGCTTCTTCCCCTGGAGCTGAGCAAGGCTGACCCCAGAGCAGCCCTCCCTCACTGGGAACACCCTGTTGAGAGGAACCTTCCTGCACACACATCTCAGCAGAAGCTGCTCCATCAGCAGGCCCCGCGTAGCCCATGCCAGTGGCCAGCACAGCCCTTGCTCCCTGCAGGCAGGCTCAGGGTGCCTGTGCCCAGCAGGGTCCAAGGACACCCACAAAACTGATTCCATGGGGGCTCTGAGGATGGGATCCACTCCCACCCCTGCCCACCCAGCCTGGACAACGGTATTCAGCACAGGAGGGAAATGGGGACCCTCTGCAGCCCCCAGCCAAGGGAAAGCACCCTTCACTCCTGTCACCACTGCTCTTCAGAGCTCAGCACTGTGAAAACAAAGAGCCAGGCAGCGCTCCCCAAACTCAGCTTGTCCAGACAGCACTGCAGAAGGAATGAGCTGGGCCAAGCCCCAGGAATGGGCACCGGGCACGGCTGTGTGCCCCCTCAGCCGAGCTGCACTCGGGACTGATGCCCCATCCCACTACGGCAAATAAAGGAGCAAGCCAGAGGGATTCACATCCTCGGGCTTGCAATTCAGCTTGCTTTCTCCCCCGCCCCCTAATTTTTTTCTCCTCTTTAAACATTGTAGCGCTTGGTTTTGTTCTTTGAAGGGTAGGGTGGTATGGATTTTTATTCAATTTCTTTGTTTGTTTCTGTTGTTTTCTTTCTTTACCGAAGGCAGCTGCGCCCCAGACGCTCCGCGAGCCCTTTAGCGGGGGCAGCAGCCGGAGCAGGGCAGGGGACAGGGGGTACCCATGGGGGCAGGGGACAGGGGTTATCCTCGGGGGCAGGGCAGGGCACAGGGGGTGCCCCCAGGCAGGGCAGGGTTGATGTATTGCTCTCCATCGGTGCCGGACAATGCCGGCAGAGCGGCCAGGCGGTCCAAGCAGCCCCTCCTGCGGGGCACAGCGGCGGCACAAGGGGCCGAGCCCCCGCAGCACCCGCTGCCCTCCCTGGGAACCCCGGCACCGCCACCCCGCTCTCTCAGCCCCTTCTCCAGGANGGAAGTTGCTTCGCCCCCGGGCGGTTTCCATCCCCCCGGCCCAGGGGGGCCCGCAAAGGGTGAGAGGAAGAAGAGTTTGGGGGCACGTCCCACCCCGGCTCCACGCAGGAGGTGCGGGGAAACTTCCACGGGAAAGAGAGAGGCTGGGACAGCCCCATTGCAAGAGGAGCCCAGTTCACCCAGTGCTCCAGGGGGCCAGGCTCTCATCCACATCCCTGTCTCTGAGCCCAGGGAAGCCTTTTGCTTCCCAGCATCCCGAAATTCTCCGGCAGAGCCCCAGAGCAGTCGCGGGTGGGTGTGAGCGCTGGGAGTGCGCGCTCACTTTGCTGTGCAGCTGTTGAAGATGTCTGGGCTGCATCCCACATCTGCCAGGACAAGATATCAACCTACCCCCCACGGGCACGGCTGCTCTCTGAAATGATGGCAGTGAAGCTGAATGAAGATATCAGCTGTCTCCACAACTCCTTCCTGCCCCGTACCTTGATCCCGGAATGTCCCCACCCCTCTCCCACCAGCGGAGGGAAGGGCCAGCCACAGGAGGGAAGCTGCCATGTGCAGGGGGCCAGGGACGCTGGGCTGCACCCCCTGGCCCTGCTCCCTCCAACACACACCCTGGTGTGGGGTGAAGCCCCCTCTGTGATGTCCAGCAGTGCTGGTGGGACTCTCTCCTGTCACAGCCAGCCTCCCTCTTTTGGGCTCCTGGGTCTGACACGTTGCTTTGACCTACCCTATGACCTCAGGACTTTTTCCCTGCAGTTCTCAGATTTGCATTCCCAGAGAAAGGCCCGCAGGTGATGAAAGGGTAAAGACAGATGTGCACATCTGCAATCTTCAACATCCAGAGGACTCCCTTTCCCACAAACAGCCCCTGCACAGCCTGCAAGCCCAGGGCTAGTACTTGCACTCCCTTCTGGGCCTGTTACCAGCATCACCAGCCTCTGCCACACTCCTGCACTTGATGCAAGCCCTGCCACCTGTGCCAGTGTCACCACAGCCACCCCTGCTCTGTCTCCTGCCTGTGGCTCTAGCGTGGCTGTCACCTTCCCTCTCCACTTCAGACCACCAGCAGCGGCAGATCTTCCTCCAGCCAGCACACACCAGGCTGGCAGCAGCCCCTCCCCACCACGCTGGGCTGGCAGCACTCCTCCTGTGATGCCCAGCAAGGCTGGCATAGGCTGCTCTGAAAACGATGGGTGCTGAGGGGGGGCCAAGACTCACATCCCCCCACTTCAGCAAGTACCACAAATACCAGTTTCTGAGAAACCTCCACGCAGCACCTAGGCAGGAAACTCAGCCTCAATCTGCTTATGCTGCAGCTGCGTGCAGATTTCTGCCAGATTACACCACTTTTTATGACTTATTAAAGCTTTAACCCCTATCAATGGGCATTAGTGTTTTAATCTCTCTAATCTCCAGGAAAATCCAATGCTAGATGGCAAACCAGGCTTGCCCGAGTAGCAGCTGGGTCTGTTTGCAAGTCACTCCAGCCTTGTTTTAGCTGGAGAAAGGCAGGAAAAGGCTGTGCTGGGATCACTTAGGTGCTGTGCTTGCACAAAGAGTGAAGGGAGGATTTCAGGTGCGATGGTTTCCTGTCCCTGCCATTAAATTGACCACATCTGTGGCTCTGCAGGAGATAAGCATGAGCCCAAACTGAGACCAGCAAAGGGGTGAACACAGCGTGCTCAGCCACGTGAATCAACTCCTCGCTCCTCCTAGTTAATTTTTTTCAGACTGAAATCATAGGCATACTTTAGTCTTGCCTGTGAGGGAATAAAAATAACCATAGAAAAGTTCTCCCCAGGGTCATTGAAGCTCTGCAAAGACATTTCACAGAAACACAGACTGGTTTGGTTGAAAGGAACCTTAAAGGCCATCTAATTCCAACCATGGGCAGGGACACCTTCCCCTAGACCAGGTCTAACCTGGCCTTGGACACTTCCAGGGATGTGGCAGCCACAGCTTCTCTGGACACTGCATGCCAGGACCTCACTACCCTCAGGGAAAAATTAGGGCACATAGGGACTGTGTACAAGTTGTTTCCCGGATTAATTAATAGAAAATATTTTGTTTCAACTCATATCTGCTCCTTCCCAGGAGCAACAGGTGGTGAGTGAGCAGCTCAGAAGGACAACCAAGTGTCATCCTTGGCCTCAGAGCAAGTGCAGCAGGGCTTTGGGAGCACTACTGGTCCCCAGGATGGCTCTTGGTGCCTTTGGGGTGTTTGCACAGAGGAGGCACTCACAGAGGGACAAACAGCCCAGACAGACTCTGGGGTTTGTTCTTCCAGGAGCATCTCCATTCCTGCAAGGAGAACAGGGCCCTGCCTGGACTTCTCCCAGTGCTCATTTCTGGCTCTGAGCACAGGCAGGACTGACAGGCAGAGGAAGGAAGCAGCTTCACCCCTCCAGTGCAGATGAACTGGAGAGGGATTAAGTGACTCGCCCAGGGTCACACAGAAATCTCACAGCAGAGCCAAGAATTGGATCCAAATCCCCTAATTAGGGGTTTTAAAATCACAAACTCATTGTTCTTCCTCTTAAAAAAACCTAATCAGAGTTAGGAGCAATTCTAACAAGGCCTATTGCTGTTGTAAGTTGTATCAAGGGATTTAAACTAACTACAGATCCAGCTTTTAGTCTTGCAAGTAATCTGAAATATTAAGCAAGATTCCTGGCCTGGCTTACACAATCCAACCAGTACTGCTTTATGGGACATCCCCGCAGGTAAAAGCAGGTCCCCATGTCACAGCCACACTGTGCAGGGCTTGCAGGGCCCACTGCAGAACATGGTCCAGCACTGATGCTCAGGGATGCACCAACGAGGGTTTCAGCAGTCCCTGAGTTTTGGGGACAATCCCAACCACAGTCCTTTGCAGCAGAAAGCTGCTCAGCAGTGGGGCTGTCCCCTAGCAGCACTGCAGCCTTCCCCTGTGCCAGGCACTGCTCTGCCCTTGGCCAGCTCCAACCAAAATTCCCCAGCTCTGAGGAATAACCAAGATCTGGAAATGCGGGCAGCTTCCCCAGCACTACCTACCCTGCCAACAAACTCACTTCATCCCAAGCTGCCCAGCTCTTAAGAAAACATCAAATCCCTTGGGCACAGGCAGCACGAGCAGGACATGTTCTGTCTCAGGAATGCTGAAGGGACATTTCCAATATTACTGCACCTCAGCAATCTCCAGTTAAAAGTGCACCATTAGAGCCCAGGAAATAATTTTTGTTCTTTCAATATTGCTGCAATGCTGACTACCTGCCAGTCCCCAGTGACTTTGACAGACAGATGGAAATTCTGCCAGCTATATTTATAATCTCAGCTCAATAGCAGAATGAAAAGCACATCCAGAGACCTTGGTAGAGCACCAGCAAACTCTGGAAAGTAGCATGACCGAGAAAAGGACACGAGCTTCCAGATCACAAGACCAAAATTTAACTTTTTTTAGTACTTGAAGAGACACCAACACCTCTAGCAGGAACAGAAAGGATCCCCCAATGCCAGGAGCAGCTAAAACCAACCCCAAAGCTTTCCTAAGAGCCTGAGTGCAGGTCTGAAAGTGTTACCACCCAGGGAGGGCTCTGGCAGGCAGCCACCATGGTCCCTTCAGCATGTGCAGGGTATCTCCCCAGAACATCTCTAAGACCCACAGACCAATGACATTTCCCCCTCTCTGGCTGTAGTGAACTCCCAAGTCCACAGATGATGCAGGTTTTTTTCTTTTAAGCTCCCTGAATTCTGTCAGTGACCAGCTTCTCTGAGCAGCCCATGTCAGACACACCTCTGCAGGTATCCCACCAGCTCCTTCATGAACACAGCTCCTTGGTGGCTTAAAGTGGAGCAGCAGTAACAGGGGGAGCAGGCACTGCCAGGAACATCCCAGAGCCCTCCAGAGCTCAGGGACATCCTGAGGCAGCACAGGGAGCAGCCATCCCTCCATGCCTTGCCCAGGAGCAGCACCCAGACCCTCCAGCATCACTGCACTGTGGCTGTTCTGCTGAACCCACACTACACCCAGGACTGTCCCAGCTTCCACCACACATAGGTAGTTCACCCTAAAACAAGGTCTCCTTGGGGTATGCATCGGGTCTCTCCATCCTTTTGCATCACCCACCAGGTGCAACCTGGTCCCTGAGCGAAAACAACCCCACGGATGGGATTGTCTTTGCTGGAGGCTGGATTCACCCAAACAGTTTTTCCTAGCATACCTCTCATGTGTACCACTGGAACCTTAGCTCCATTTCAAGGGAAGGCCCTGCTCTTCCTTAGCACATCTGTCTTTTCAAACCAGGACACACACCAAAACCCAGAGTCTCCTCCTGGACATCTCCAGGCCGCTCCCACTCTCCAGGAAGGAAGGAAGGAATTATTTCACACGCCGTCACCAGCCATCACGAGCAGCTGGCACCGTGTCCTTGGCGTGAGTCACCCCCTCCCCGGTGAGGCAGTGCCTCTGGTCCTGGTGTCACATCCCAGCGCTGTCCCTGCGGCAGCCTCCCTTCCTCTGGCACATTCCTCCTGCAGAGCATCTGCAGCGCCTGCTCCTCACCCTGCTTGAGCAATCCACCATTTCCCACAAGGCCTTTGCTAGGAAGGCACTCTGCAGTCACAAATATTTGGAAAAAGCAAGAAAGAACCCCATTTCTCCTAAATTCCTTTTCCCTCGCGGGAGGCACTGGTTGGGGCACTGGTTTGGGCATGGCTGTGCTGGTTTGGGCAGACACAAAGCACACTCAGCATCTCCCAGGCACTGCCATGGCCTCAGCTCTGAGCACAGGTTTTGCCCAGGAGGGACAGGTCTGCCTTGGCACCAAAATGCTCAGATCCTGGGGCCAGGGCCAGCTCTGCAGATGGCACGGCCCAGCCATGCCCAAGGAAACACACTTGGCTGCTTAGGAGAATCCTCACCCCTCCTCCTCAAGGGCATGACCTGCTCGCCCACGCACCCCCACAGATCATCACAAAGGACAAATTACCCCAAAAAGGGGTAAAACAAAACTCTGCACCTCACCACACCAGCATCTCTGAGCCTCACTTCACCTGTGGAGAGGGGAGAGCAGATGGAGCCTACACAGAGCTCACACACCAAGGAGCACCAGTCAAAGCAGACCCAGCAGCAGGGTCAGAGGATGAGTTTGGTGAAAATAAACCACCTTTGCAAAGGAAAACAGCAGGCGGTGAAAAATTCGACCACCTGAGCCACCCCAAACTCGTTCAAGTGTTTAAACCATTTCACACTAAAGTGGCATCTCCTCTCTAGATGGGGAGATGCATAGGCAGTAACATCCCTGGGGGTCACAGCAACCCCCTGGTACAAACCAAGCTGCAAAGAAGTTGCTGGGGTGTCCCAACAGTCCCTGCAGGCCACGTGCAGGGATACACGTCCCTGCAAGCTGCACATAATGGGCCCTTCTCCATCCTTTGTCTGCTGCCCCTTTTAAACCCATAAACGCCGTTTGGAGGTAAAGAAGAAAGAATTTAGGGCATCCTAACCCTGAAAAGAAGGAAAACTCCATTCAAGCTGCTGGGCTGTCTCCTGCAGCTTAATTAATAACAAGCCATCCCCAGCAAGCTGCTGCAGCGCCAGCTGTCTCCTCAGATGGAGGTGCCTTGCTCGGAATAATAGTGCTTTGTATTTTGATGGGAAAGGTCAGGAGCTGGGGGGAGGAGGAGCACGGGTGGGGAGGAGTGTTTGGCTTCCCTGCAGATCCCGATGCTGAGAGTGAGTCCTGCCCAGTGCCCATCTGCTCCCGGGTCAGGTCTGGGAGATGGTGGCACCCCTCCATCAGCAATGGGCTGAGCACGTCCTAAAGCTCAGCAGAGAGGGACACGGGGAGAATTCAGGCCTGTGGGCTGCACTCCCCCAGCTGCTGGGAGGCCTGGGGAGCTCCTGATGCCACTTTGACACAGTCCAGGACCCCCTCTGGGGAAATCCCTGCTCTGCTCTTATCAGAAGGCTCCCTGATAACAGCACAGGATCAGCCTGCAGGGAGACAGCACTGTGTGCCCCTGGCAGCTTTTCCAGGCCACCAGAAAGGGATGTTTCCTGCCACCATCTGGCTTTTGCATAAACAAACAAGCCAAGCCAGGCTCACAGCAGCAGTGGATGGATCCAAGGTGATGCAACAATGCAGCACAGGAGGGAAACAAAGTAAAATGGATCCAAGGCTAGGGTGTGAGATGCCCACAGCCACCAGACTCCAGGGCATGGCTGTGAAATGACCTCCACTTCTGCTCGGCCACAGATCCCAGCACCGAGTACCAAACCAAGACATCTCCTTGGATCCTGGGCACCACAGCCAAGGGTTCCTGGGATACCTCTGGATGCTCTGTGCCTGCCATCACCCTGCTCCTGGCTGGTTATCCAGCCCTCCAGCTCTCCTGGAAAAGCGATGCTCCTGCCCCAGCCCAGTGCCACGGCAGGCTGGGCAGTGGTGCCCAGGGAGCACCACTGACACGGTCACTGCCCTCCGAGGAGCACACAGGCAACTCTTGTGCTCCTCCAGCTGGCCTGGCCTCTGCTCTCACTGTCACTTTTGTCCCCTCCTTCTCCCACCCATGTCCCTCTGTGCCATCCAGGCAGCCTGGGGCTGCCCCAGCACAGAGATGCCTCTGGTGCCACTGCAGGACTGGGGTGCAAATTCCCATCCATTCATCTTGGGAAAAAAAAAGAAAGACTAAAAATGGCAAAGAAAGGCAGCAGTAAGCAGTGTTAGGGCAGGTCTCTGTCCCACAGACACGTCCTCTAGCCAGGCACCGAGGCTTTGCACTTCATCCCCCAGCTGGGCAGGGGGAGGACACAGCCCACAGAGCCCCCATAGTGCTTCCACCCCAGGAAAAGGTCCCTGTTGCTTAGCAAAGGGCCATTCATCACCAGGACTGTGTGGGATGACAAAGGGTTAACCCACTGCAGCTGGGCCAGAAATACCATCCAGGACAAAGAGAGATTTCATGTCACCCGCACCGCATCCGCCCAGCACGAGGAAAAAGGGGCCTTAATCCGATTCCCAAAGAAAATGTGGCTTTTACAGCCCCGCCTGACCAGGGCCCTCCAGCAAGTTTTGCATCTACAGCAAGAGTTAACCCAGTCTGAGTTTGAGAAGGGGCCAGAAAACAGGAAGGGAAATCACTTTTCCACAAGTTAGTGAGAAGGGAGAGCTGGGTGGAGGCAGCTGGACACAGGCAGCATCCCTGCAGCAGGACCACAAGGACATGGATGTCTCAGCCTGGAAAATCTGATGGCCCCAAAGCATCCCTAGAGCAGCCAGACCTGGGCAGTGGTTTTCAGGGGATTTATCAGGGGCTGGAGAAAGCACCACTGCTGATTCCCACCAGCTACACCCATTCCTAGAGATCACAGCGAGTGACCTGTGAGCACCCCAGCACCGCCCGGTATTTTGGGGACGATAAGGATGAGCCAGCAGAGATTTTCAGAGTGTTAATGGCAGAACTCTGCCTCACACCCACGAGGACAGGGACCCCAGGGAGCAAAGCCAGGGACGCTGCTGGGAGGCAGACAGTGCTCACACCCACGAGATGAGGATGAACTGTCTCTGCCTTCGCCTCCCAGCTGCCAGACAGGCACTCATCCCACAGTGCCACGTCCCTGCCCGAGTCACAGCTGCGTCCCTGTGCCAAGTGGGGCTTGCCAGCCTGTTACCTTGGAATGCCACATGCCCACTGCCTTCCTGATTTTTGGACAGACACTTCCAGGATGCCACTGAGCTGTATTTGCGAGATTAACTCTTTCACTCCCATTCTGGTGATTATTTTTCAACAAATGAGGTCGCTTTACTGTACTCTACTCCACAAAGCCTGACAAATTTTGGGGATAAATAAAATAAAGCACAGTTGAATTCAGCTGTAAGATCACAGCACACAGCAGGCTCAACCCCAGGAGAGCCTTTTCTTTGCCCTGTACTGGAGCAAAGCTCAGACAAGTTACCCAAGGAGCAGCAGCTCCAGCCCGTGTTTCACCCAGCCCCAGCACAGCTCTGACAGGGCTGCATGTGGCGTCGGGGCCATACGGAAATCACAGCATTTAAAACCACAGGCTATAAAAATTCCACCGTGCTCAGAGAAGGGAAGTCTGGATTCCCCATGGAGAGGCGTCCAGGAACTGCTGCTGCCGGGTTATTGGCCACCAAGCCATTAGAGCCTGCCACATGTGCATACCTTGAGCCATGGCCAGCACACCCCGGTGAGAGGGTACGTGCTGAGGGGCTCTGGGGTCAAACACATCCAAACCCCACCACGGAGCTACCCACAAACCCCATGGCCACACAGGGATTGTGATCTCAACATGGAAATCATGGATGGCAACTACAGCAGCATGGGAGAGGTCACAGCTCCCAGGGCTAGTGAGTCCTCCAGTGTTCCAAACTTACTTTATCTGTCGTGACATGTCCTTATCTGCACTCAGGATGCCCTTACAGCAGGGCACACACCCTGGACAGCTGCACTCCTCCTGGATGCTGTATCCTGCAATCTGGGATCACACCTGGACAAGGCAGCAGCGCTTAGGGGTTCACGCATAATCACAATTCTTGCTTTGTTGCATTTTTACCTTGCGTCAAAACCAAAGTTCAGTCCAGCATTGCCTGCATGCACCATTGCCTGGCTCACCTATCTCCCAGGAGAATTTAGTCCACCAACCAACAGCAATTAATTAGCACCAGGAAACCCAGGACTCTCAGCCAGCACACATCCAACAGCAGCACAAAATCCCCTCCCACCCCAGACCTGCACCACCAGCCTGCTCCTCCGCTGCACCCACCATCCACAGCAGCAGGAATTCAATAAAATTAATCAACTTTAACCCAAAACTTGCCTGGCGCTGTGGGAGGCTGTTCCTGTACTCCTCTGCTCCGTTGTTCCTGTAAGCTGACCCTGGGAAGCAGCAGCAGCAGCAAGCCCAGTGTGCATGCAGGGCACACGGCTGCTCAGCTTGTGGATGGCTGCATACCCGTGGTTCCAGAGCAGGGTTTAGGGGAGAGATGGACTGACCTGCTATTTACAGTAGGGCGGACACAACACCGCTGAAATCGCCAAGAAATCCAATATGAGCAGCTCTGTGTGTGCTGGAAGTCACAGCACAGGGCAGCAGCACCAGCCCCATTGGATCCCAGCTGCTCCCCTGGCCCAGATCCGCTCTGGCAGAGCTCAGATAGTCTCAGCCCTGAATACGTCAGCCCAGATCCATCCCGGATGCTCCTTCCCTAAATGAAGTGTGGTCACACTGGGATGGATATAAAAAGCCTAGCCTGAAATCCTCTGGCGTGAAGCCTTTCCTGCAGCCCCCGCTGCTTCCAAGGGCTGCTTGACAGGGAGACATTGGGACACAGAGGGGAGACATTGGGACACAGAGGGGAGACACTGGGACACAGAAGGAAAGAGCAATTCTTGGGGGTTCAAACTTACATAGCCCAGGCTGCCATGCCCAGCACCCCCAGCCTCTGCCAGACTAAGGCAAGAGGGAAAACCCCTCTGCTTGGCAAGCACAGGGTGTCCCACTGTGTCACCTGAACATCCATGTCACAGTCAAAAAGCCGTCAGGAGCTGTGACACAAGGATGCAGAGGGGCTGTTCAAATTATTAAAAAAAAAAAAAAGAAAAAGAAAAAGAAAAAGAAGAAAAAGGTAAGGCTCGGAGCTGGGCTGGTTTGCAGAGCTCCAGGGCTCCAACACAGCACAGAACAAACTGAGGACACGGTGGGACCGGAGCACGGTGTGACCTGGCTGCCACCCCCAGGACCCTGGCCCCAGGGACCACTGAGTCTCTGTGTCCCCCCAGCCCCATCCCCTGCAGATCCCACTGGGGCTGGGCTGGTTCAAAGGAGCCAGTGAAAGAGAAACTCACAGGGGATGCTCCCAGGCTGGGAGGAGAGTCCTGCTCTCAGGCTGTCCCACCCAGCAGTGCCAACATTCCTCCCAGGAAGGGATCAGCTCTCCCCTGGCCATGCCCATGTGCCCTGTTCCCAACCCTGTGGTGTCTCTGTGTCCCCGTGGTGTCCACACTCCAATGACATCCCCACGTATGCCCTTTCCTATGCTGTCCCCATCCCCATGGCATCCACATCCCTGGAGTGTCATCATCCCTTTGGTGTCTCCAACCTTGTGGCATCCCCACCCTCACAGTGTCCCCATCCATGTGTCATCTCCACATCCCTGTCCTTTCTGCAGGGGCTGGGCTGTCCCCGTGGCTCCGGGTAATCCCAGTGCACCCCACAATGCGTAGAGGATGTGTGTGCTGGGCACAGGCTGCAGCTCAGGGGGCTGCTGCAAGTGATGGGGCAGGATGGGCAAGAGATGGGGAGAGCAGGAGGCTGTTTTTGGGGAGCACTTCCCACACAGGCACAGAGAGGCACAGTACAGGGCTGGGCACAGGAGCCCTGCACCCACCAGAGCACACGGGGATGCTCAGGAGGTGGCTTTTCCCCAGTGTTCATCAGGACAAGGGACCATCAAACACCAGGAAGTTCCTTTTCCACATCAGTTCACAGCCAACTTCCAGAGCAGAAACCAAGAAGTGAGGCTACCCTGGGCTGCCAGAGCTCCCTGATGTCACCAGACACACTCCCTGTGATGGCACAGGAACACATTTGCCAAAAGCAACGTGAGAGCATCTCCAATGCAGCTGCAGAGCCCTGCAGCCACACATCTGCCAGGCTGGTGAGGCTGTGCCAGCCCCTTCCCACCACCTGCACAGATCAAACCACACCTGGCCCCTCTGGCTGGGGCAGGGCCCCCAAACTCAGCACAGACCCAGCACAGGCAGCACCCTGCCCTTCCCTGGCACTGCCAGCAGCCAGGGCTCCTTTTTCACCCAGCAGGAGCTGGGTCAGGATGGTCTGTCTGCATCGGGGCCCCACTCTGCTGGCAGCTGACACCCCAGGCAGTCCCCACCTCCTGGATCATGTCAGGGTTGCTGCCACCTCATGTCACCCCCAGGACCTGATGCCACCCTCTGTGGCTCCCCTGTCCCCCTGTCTGCCTGCTCAGGCTCAGCCCAGCACATCCCACCCCACCAGGAGCCTGAGCAGTGGCAGAGCCAGCTCTGCCTCCTCCCTCAGCACAGGCCCTGACAAATCATTCCCCTGTGACAATGCCGGCATCACGTCCCTGATATTTTCCCCCTGCTAAGCCACTGCTCTGTTTTCCCCCTCCTTACCCTTCAAACCTCCACATCCTCATTGCACGGCCACGCTCAGCTTCCCTACCCCACCAATCCCCACTGGCACGGCTGTGGAGACCCCAGCACAGCCCTTGGCACAGATTTTTACTCCCTGAGGCTGGGGAGAGCTCAAGCAGAGACTTACTCAGCCAAGGATGACGACGAGGACAATGCACACTGCCCACGAGAGCCAAGGATGCTTCAGCACCTATTTCAGCTTCTGCCCCGGAGAGCCTCCCCCCAGCTTCTGAAAAGTTTTGCTCAATTCCCTTCAAAAAAGTCTCACAAAGCAGATCCCTCCTGGCTCTCTGCCTCCCTCAGCACCAGACATGAAAAGCACTCGAGTTTCTCCCCGGGTAACGCGGGTAAAAGCCTCCAACATCAAAGGCACCACACAAGAGCTCTCGCCCCCCCATTCCTCCCAGGCACCAGTGCTGGGGCTGCCTCCCTTGAAAGTGCAGCAACCTCAGTGGTTGAGGCACCGACTGTGCTGAAAACACAGTTCTGATTTTTTTTTTCTGTATGTTTTTCTTTTTGTCTTTTTTTTTTTTTTTAATCAGCCACAAACTGGGGAACTTGGGGGCAAACCTGGCTCCCCTTTGGAGGCAACACGACCAGTGTGGTCTGGTGGGGTTTTGCCCACTGTCTGCTGTGTGGTCACCCCAGAAAAAGGGGAGCAAAAATACCCCCTGTGCCAGTCCTGCCTGCTCATTGCCCAACACTAAGGGAAGCCACTAAGTGTCCTGAAGCAAAACCACAAGCACCCTCCAAGCAAGCAGATTCCCATGGATTTTTCAGCAGCCTCTGCAACTCCTCTCCCCCATCTGCAAAACAGAAACAACATCTCCCCCCTGCTTGGCAAAGCACTTCAATATCTGCACGGCAGAGCAGGGCGAGGGAGGGGTGTTTACCTTCCTGGAAACAGGGAGCAGCATTTACACCCAAAACAACGAGGCCTCAGCACAAAATTCCAGGGCACAGGGAGCAGTTGCAGACGCAGCAGGAACAGCCACAGATCCAGAAAATGAGAAGGGCTAGAAAATAGCTTCAAACACCGCAGGGATCTCAGAAAGTCCTAGGAGCACATGGTTTCTTGGCGTGTTTCAGAGTGTTCCTCATCCCTTCATCCCACACAGCAGTTGTTCCTGCCAGATCACCGCCTGCCCGGGAATGCAAGGTTCATTTTATTGCTGGAGCATGGAAACAAGGCTGGTTTGCAGGGGGGAGGTGGGAGGGCTCTGCTGTTTAACACTTGGCTGTGTTCATGCTGTGATTAATATCACAGATACCAGATGTGCTCGGGGCAGGCTGGAGCGTATCCTAAATTGCACCAAGATGGAATTTTTGGGCAATTTTCAGGGAGTGCTGAGGGCAGGCACTGATGGGAGAGCAGAGATTTACACAGATAGGCAAGAAAAGAGAATTCTGTGGGGTTATGGCCAGTGCCATAACCCCTGGGCCAGCTGCAATGCCACGGGCTGCAGTTATAATCAGCACCTTGTCGTTTTGGGGACAATTGCTCCAATTCCCATCCATCTGTGGGTCTGATTTCCACATGCTCACAGCAAAAAACACTTCAGTTTTACCTCTGCTCCTGCTGATCTCATGGAACTTCAGCTCCAGGAAGGAATTGCTGGTTCAGGAACAGCAAACACTGGTAGGGTTGGACCATGCTGCTTCCCCAGGGTCCCACTGCAAGCCCACTCCTAAGCAAATCATCAGCAGCTTCTCCCCGCCCCTATGGGGAGGAGTGCCCTGGGGTCACCTACATGGGTGTCCCTTTAATTAGAACCAAATCCTGGAGCAGCACTGGAGACTCATTCCAGCTTTTTGGAGGCCACACACTGCCCTGAAGGACAGCTGACCTGGATCAGGGTGATTTCTGGCTCACTGCTGGGTGCAGGGTGATGAGGGGCTTTGGCTCATGGCCTGTCCCTGCCCAGCATGGCACAACTCCACACTTGCTCCAGGGTGGGAGCACCTCGCTGTGCCAAGCAGCCACGGAGCAGCAAAGTCCCTCTGGAGCTCCACCAAGGGACCCAACCAGCAAACACGGAGGCCCAAGGAAGGAGGGGATCTGCTGGAATACCTTCAGCATGTCAGAACTGTGTGATGCCCCAAACTCTCACCATGGGATTTCAGAGACCTCTGTTCTCTGTGCAGGGTTCCCTCCTGCTGATCCCACCCGTGGGACATGGATGATGTCCTCCAAAAATGAGTTCAGGCCATGCCTGGACCTGCTGGTTTTCACTTTTCTTCTTTGCCCAGACTTGGGAGCTGAGCTTTGGGCCATTCTCACCTCCCCCAGACCAGGCCAGCCCCATACAGAGGTGCCCAGCTGTGGTTCACATCCCATTTCAGTAGCTCTGGGTGCTGCTGATGACATGACTGGTGGCAACCACCAGCACCAGCGTCACCAGGGCTGTCCCACAGGACACAAACTGGAGAACAAAAAGAGCGTCCAGGGCAGAGTTAAACAGTGCTAGCTGTGTCTCCTGCTGTAAGCATGAAAAGAAGCAACAAAAAGGAGCATTTCTCCTCCCTGAAACCCCTCGGACATGTTGCCAACAGGGAAAATGTGGGAGCCTGTCTGTCCAGGCAGGACTTGCAGCAACTCTGGGCGTGAGAAATCCCAAATTCCACATCCCACAGCGCTGCCTTTGTGCTTCTGCTGAAATGGTGAGGTCTGGTTGGCACCTAAAGCCTGGTTTGGGGGTTCATCAGGGCAGGAGGAAAGGCAATTCTCTGCAGCTCCCAGCTATGGCTCCAGAGGACTTCACCCAAGTGAAGAATCCCTCTGTTCCTCCTCTGTTTTTTCCCCACCATGGGTCCGTGCTGTGCATGCAAAACCAGCGCTGAGTTGTGAATTTACACCCAGAAACCAAAAGTAAAAGATCTCCATTATTCACTTCTATGAGCAAAGGTTAAATCCTACCAAATACATCAGCTTTTGTGGACAGGACAAGCGTTTGGCAGCCAGCAGGAAGGAACAGGAACGTGGGAATTCCTCCTACGACTTGGCAACAGAATCTTCCCCCAGCACGGGAGCTCTCTGGGGTCTGCTCAGCCTCTGCCAAGCTCAGAAAGCCCCTCATTCAAGCACTCAGTAATCTCACAGGACATCCTGTAGCTCAAAGAGGAGTTTAAATGAGCGGCTGGATGGATTCAAGATGCCTAATTGTTGGAGAGAGCAATAGGAAAGGTGGGGTGGCAGACCTGGAGCTGCCATGTCCTGACCTGCTCTTTGGACAAACACCTCACCCTACTGAATACAGAAGGTGTCTACAGCAAATCAGCTCCTGAGTCAGTCGTGCTGAGCTGTCACACCATGTCTGTCTGCAGTGGGCTCCACCATGAAAGAAGCTGTGCTAGGATTTCCTGGGAGGTCTGAAAGGGGCATCCTGCCTCTTCCTGCCTCACCCCAGCTGCTCCCATCATCCCACTCCCCATGACAGAGCACATCTTGGGGTTTGGTGCCCTTGCAGCACCAGGGTGAGGGGGCAGTGCTGGGTTCAGAGCCAAGACATACATCCTAAAAGGTATTCAGGCACCTAATTCCAATTAGGCTGTAAGACTCCTCAAGAGATTGCAGTAGATAGATAGATAGATAGACAGACAGACAGATAGATAGAGAAGCCAGTATTTGAGAGATGCTTTGGGGCAGACCTGGACCACAATCACTCCAAGTGGGGAATGAAGCACTCAGCACCTGCACCCAGGTCTCCATCACCATCCACCCTACAGGGCATTACATGGACTGGGACCAGCACTCAGACCAAGGGCAGATGTCCACACACATGTGACAGAAGCCGGGGGGGCAGGTGGCTGCATTTGCTGGGGAAATTGAGAGACCTGAATTAGAAGCTGCTGCTGCAGCTCTCAAAGGAGTATCAGGAACCATCACAGGAGTTGCTGGGGGCAGCCACCAATGAAAGAAACACTTCAGAGCTGCCATGCATGCTTGGTGCATGTTTTTGGGGTTCCTGTTTGGCTCTGTTACACCTAATCCCCAGCTTTACAGCACCCACAAACCAAACACAGTAACATCAGGTCATCCCTCCTAGAGATCTTACACAGGGCAGCTCTTCTGGACACAAACCCACAGGACACTAAGGGTCCTGCCAGCCTTGTCTCCATTTCCTACAAGGACTAGAGAAAGTGTCAGGGGGATGCTCCAGACTGCAAATCCCATGAGCAGCCAAGGAGGGAACAGCATGTGCTGCCCCACAGCAATGGTGCTGTGCTCCCCACCAGCTCCCCAAACCCTCATCTCAGCCTGGCCAGCACCAAGTGACCCCCAAGCTGAGCCCCATCACCCCATGAAACCAGGGCAGCCCCACTGACCCCAAACATCAACCCAGAGAAACCAGGGCAGCCTTGCAGCCCTCAGCTCAGCTCAGAGCCTCCTCCCAGGCTGTGATCTGATAAAGGCAGAGGCTCTGCTCTGGGACACTTGCTGCTGCTTAAAGGTCACGGGCCCCAATGTGGTTTGAGGTTTTCAGTTCTGCAAGATGCAGCTCTCATGTCTGACACCCTCCTGAAGCTGAGAGCAGAGAGTGCTGCTGACTTCAGCCTATTCTTGGGGTTCCAGGTCCCCCCACAACCCCTCAAGAACATTTGAGAATCTATCAACCATCAGTGATGTTTTTTAACCTGAAGAAAAAGCACTGAGGGCTTTAAGAAACCAGTCCAGAGTTTGGGACCAGTCAAGCAAAGGCTGCAGTGGAAACTTATTTTCTGGATGAAGAGCAACAGGGAAAATCAGCTTTTGAAGCAAAGATTGGGTGCTGGATCCATCCCTTGAGGGATTTAGGCAGGTCCAGCACAGCCCCCCTCTACGTCACTGCCCTTCCCATCCCAATCCATGTTCCTCCTGAGCACATCAGGGCAAGGCAGAACCCCAGTCTCACAGAGACTGGCTAAAACTCACTCCCTGGGCTCCAGATCACCCATTCATCTCAGCTTTAAGACAAGCTTTAAGAAAGATTTAAGACAAACTCTGGCCTCCCGGCAGACCTGTGGTTCAGCAAGACGAGCACTGCCCCCTGCCCAGGGCAGAGCCTTTCAAGGAGCCCTTTCCAAAGCTCTTCCCAAACCTTTCTGTGCCTCTGCCAGTGCTGCAGCCCCAGGGCTCTGTGTCCCTCTGTGGGAGCCGTGGGAAGGAGGGCACATCCCACACAGGGACACCCTGACCCACAGTGACATGGAGGGAAGGGCTGGCAGGGGCAGACCCAAGGTCAGCCAGCCTGGAGAAGAAAAATAAATCCCCCATGCAGGATTACACAGCAGCACTGCTCCTTCCTGCAGCCCCACAGCTCCAGCACAGCTGCTCACACACCCTGGGCTGCTGAGCTGCCTGAAGGGTGCCACGACACTCCTGGGGAAGGATGTTCCCTTTCCCCATGAATTCCCCCCATTCCTCCACCCCACCTGGAGCCCTGTGGATCCAAGGATGCTCCATGAGTATCTGCTTCACCAGCTGATGGAGCAGGGAGGATAAAAGCAGCCCTTAACTCAAGCACCTTTTGGGGTGCACATATCCCCTGCCCCACATCATGTCCAAGCACCCTGCTGGTCCCTGTAGTAGCCACAGGCCAAGGGGATGACTCTGGGGCAAATAACTGCATTTCTGCCCCCAGACAGCCCCAGCATCTGCCCCTCCAGTCCTGCAGCCCCAAAGCTGCCTGGTGCAGCCCACCCCTCCTCACCTGCCCCCCACACCCTGCAGTGGCAGCCCGGGAATGGCTCCCACTGCCCCAGCCCCAGCACTGGGCACCTCTGATGTGCTGCAGACACAGCTTTCAGCCAGCTGTGATTACTTCCGGGATTTAAATCAGCCTCATCTTCCCCTCCCCCCAGGTCTGCTGGCCAAAGCTTTCCCAGGAAATGCACCCCATGGAAAAACCTGGGAAAACAAACGGGGTGTGCCTGCCAAACCCTGAGCCCCAAGGGCTGTGCAGCTCAGGTTTAGGGGGTTGTGTGCCATGGGGAAAGGTGGGCATCAAACCCTGACCTCCCCAGGCCCAGAGCTGCCCCTGAGGATGGGACTCACCCCTCTGGATCCTCGCAGAGCAGCCGGGGCTGCCACCATCCCACACGGAATGCAGGAAAGGAAGGGTCAGGGCGGAAAGGCTGGGAGGAGGGTGCCTGAGCACAGCATAATGCTCCATTCACGGTGCCCCCGCCCCAAATGCACCCACACACTTTGCTGCTGCTCCTGGAGCTGGAACACGCCTCCCAGAGGGACTCAGCTCCCAGCACCCGTGTAATTTTCCCTCCATTATGGGCCATTTCAGGATTCTCAGTGGCTGCATGGGTGCAGTTTTTCTTCCATGATGAGCAATTTTAGGATTCTCAGTGACTGCTGGAGGAAGTGACTGAGTGAGCTCAGACCCACACTCCTCTTGCTCTGCCCACAACCTCCACCTCATTCCCCCTGCACCTGCAGACTCCCAGACACTGCTCAGATATTTTTTTTTTAAATCCAACCGATAACATTCTGAATAAAATTCCCTAAATCTCCACGCTCCAGCCAGCAAACCAGGGTTTGGAGAGGGATATAAAGTCCCAGGGCAGTAATCCCCAGGGAGCTGAAGGTGTGACAGCCACCCCAGAGCTCCAGTGAGCTCCTCCCTGCCCACGGGACCCCATCTCTGCCTGCCCTTCCCCACTTCTGTCCAGCCCTGTCCGTCTGTCCTGGACACACAGCAGCTGCTATTCCCTGCCTGGCCAGGTAGATGGTGCTCAGCCAGCACCAAGCAGGAGTTCATCTGTGCTGGAAGGATTCTGTGGTCTCTGGTGCAGACAATAACTCAGCAGGGATTTCCACTGCTGGGTGGGTAAGGAAAGTCCTGCTCCAAACAAACAGGACCAGCTCAGACCCAGCCATCCCAGATTCTCACCTTTCACTTCAGGCTGGGGGATAAACTGCTGCAAACATTTCATCAGAACCACTGCTTTTCCAGCTCCCATTCTCTGCTGGAAACTCACTCAGATGACATTTTGCCCCACACCTTCGCCCAGTTCTCCCCACACATCTCCCACAAAACCAAAACACAGCAAAGCCCAGAGGAGCAGGAAACAATTTGCCCATTTTTGCCCCATAAATTCAGGGGGATTGGGGTCAGGGGGACCCACAGGGCCCCTCGTCCTGCCGGAAGCTGCCAGGCACAAGCAGCAGGGGGAGGGGGTGTCCAGGCTTTCCATCCCATCACCCCAGGGTCACCCTCCCCAGCCAGGCCGGATGTAGGATGTCTAATATTTCTCCAGTTCTGTTTTAACACTCACACCATCTTGGGAGCAGGAAGCTTAAGCCATTTCCTGCAAGGCATTGCTCTGCCCTTCAAACATTTTCAGCCTCGGTGCAAACTGTTTTAAAACCAAGCCTGGCAGCTGGGAGTGTGAAATCAGAGGAGGGGCTTGTCCAGGGAAAATTCAGTTTGTGAAACCTATCCAGCCCCTGCTGCTGCAGAGCAGCAAAATAAATATTGCTGCGGACAATAAAAGAAAGCAATTAATCTTGCATGTCTGAAAAATGAGAAGGAAAAGCAGAAACTCCAAACAATGTTCTCCATGCCTCTCCCAAGGGACACAACACTGGTCCCCAGCAGAAAGCCACAGCCATGTCCCCCCTTGTCTCTGCAGCCACAATTTGAAGCTTTCCCAGCTTTGCTCTTTCAGTGGAGCCCAAATCATGGTTTGGTTTGCTTGCCCTTCAGACTGGCCCATAAATAATCTGTCCCACACATGGGCTGCAATAACCCCAAAGAAACCCTTCCCACTCCTCCAAGAGGAGGAGGAGATAAATGCTCATTCCCTGAAGCTCTGCAGAAGAATTCTGGGCAGTGCCAGGGCAGAGCTGGAAACCCCCCAGACCCCCCAGCCCAGCAGAGCTCAGCCCCATGGCCACAGCACCCTTAGCCAAGGATGGCGACAGATGGATGGCAGCTCACCTCCTGCTGCTGTCCCCAGCTGCCCCAGCCCACGTGAGCACTCCTTATCTCCTCTCAGTTCTTCTCCAGGTGACAGGCAGGGACACAGGGCTGTGAATGGGGGAACAAAGCCATGCCCCAAGCCCACGCAAAGGGCTCAGCTTCCCCTGAGCTCCCACTCACAGGGCTGCTCCTTCCCAAGACTTTTCTGCCCAGGAACTGAAGCCACGAAGCAGAAAGGAAACCCCAGAGCTCCTCCAGGGCCCTGCAGGAACCCTTCACCTCCCAACCTCAGGGCGTGCACTCCTGGGCTGTAAATAAACTTTTATTTACTACACAAAGTAGGGCAAGGAGGACTGTTTCCCTGAGGAGTGGTGGGAGGAACATCAGTGTTATGGCAGGATCTCATATTTCATCTGACTCCACAGAGCAGTTCCTGGAGACTTTGGCAGTGTCCACATGCCACCCAAATCCTGACTGCCCAAATCCTGTCACTGCCAGGTCAAACAGGAACCTCTCAGGGGCACAGACCTGCCCACCACCCTACACCCAGCACTGCCAGGCTTGGAGAGAGCAGGGCTGGAGCAAATCCACCTCCTGCATCCCACAGAGCAGCACACAGCCAAGGCCCAGCCCCTGCAGCCAGACCATGATGGAATCTCTGCTGCCCCCAGGACCACCCACACCCCTGATGTGCTGCCTTATCAAGGCTCCCATCACATCTCAGAGCACTGAACTACCCAAAGCCAGGGCATCATCCTCAGCACTCAACTGCATCCTCTCATCTTCTCCAAGGCCACCAGAAGGGGTGGACAGGGGGTCTCGAGGCTGCTGTGACCCCAGGGAGGGCCCCAGCAGCCTGTGAACTTGGCCTCCCACTTCCACCCCATTTATCTGCACGCTGGGATGCAGGAGGAAGCAAGTTCAGCCAGAGTTTGTCTAAACAATTATGTTTTATCAGAAAAGCTGCTCAGATCTACTCCTTTTTCCCAGGACATATGTGGACAATTCCAAGGTAATCTCCATTCTCCAGCCAGCCTGCACCAGATGGAAGCAGGGGAAGAGGACTTGAGGCAAAGAGCATCCAAATATCCCTGCTCCTCCCTCAGTGCCAGCAGCCTCCAATGCTCATCAATCAGGAAGCACAATCAGTCCCACATCTGCTCCCCACATATCCAAAGTCTACATTCCAAATCCTTATTCCCTCTTCAAACTACAGGTTTTTCAAATTTAGGAGCGAGCAAGGTAGACTGGCAGTGTTTTGATACAGAAAACACCTGATACATCCCTTTCCTCCTGGACAGCTCAGGATCTCCCTTTGTAGAGCCACTCCAGTGACCTGGGCAGTGGCTTCTCCCACCCTGACAATCCCACAGCACCTCTGGGAGCAGGACCAGCTAATTCCTAATCACCAGCTGAACCTGCAAGAAGAAAGAGCCCAATGCAAGGACTGAACCTCAGGCCACATTCACCAGATCCCTGTTACAAAAGGAGAAGCTGGAGTGGGTAGAGGGATTCCTCCAAGACAAGAAAGGAGTGGACAGCAAGGGCAGGGTCCCCACCAGGCTCTCCTGCCATACAAACTTTTCCATCTCCTCAGTGTTTTCCTGGCTCTTGGTTCATGAACTGATTTCCACTGCAGATGGGGGGAGTTGCCAGTGAGTGCCCTGAGTGCATCTCACACGAGATGGAGCATGAGCCTGCACATTTGTACCTTCAGAGACTGAAACCAGGGACTCATCCTGCACCTCCATGTTCCAGAGCTTCAGAGAAGGGTCCAGAGCACACCAACTCCTCAGTGCATCAGCAGAGAACAGCACAAGCTCCCAGATCAGAGCAACCACCGAGCAGAGTGAGTGAAATTCCCCACCCAGAGCCATAACACACAGGGGAAGCAAACACAGGCAGGGGCTGCAGCCCCAGCTGGGTAGGGCAGCTCCTGTGATGTCCCTCCAGATCCACTCAGCCCACATGAAACACACCCCAGGTGCATTTGAGCTGGAGTTGAAAGCAGTGCCCTACAATTCAAGACTTGTGAGTTACCACGCAGCTGTGGGTGAGAAAACTTCTTTTAGGAGCTCACACATCATTAACTTTTATCACTGCCCTCTCCTCCTAGGCACCACATCCCTTTGGATTCCCATCTAATCTTCTTAGTCTGAGATCTCCACAAGCTGAGCTTTTCTCTGAAAGAGGGAAGGAATGTCTGTCCTACTCCATCTGCAGCAGGAGAAGAGGAAAGGGGCCATCAAAGAGCCACCATAAAAAGTTAAAGTAATATGGATAAGCATCAAAGAAAAGCTTGACACACTCACACTCCAGTAAATGAACATTCACAGCAACAGAACAACCCGACCCAAGGGGACCAGGCTGGCTGGGGACCTGTCAAGCACTCATGATAACAAGGGATTAATGTCCTACCCAGTTCTGTGCTGCTGCAAATCCCTTTTCACCTCCACCTCTGACTCTGGGAATAATACAGGAGAACACCTGATAAGACCACGTGACTCAGACAAACCCTGGACATCTTCTCAAGGGCTGAAAAACTAAACATAAATCCAAGGTTATGCTCATGTTTGTCAGAGCATCATCAACCTCTGAACTTCAAGGTGTTGAAAAATGTTTCATTTCAGCCATTCTTCATTCCTGTTGGACAAAATGGCTTTTGCCGTGCAAAAACCAGCCTACAGCTTCCACACAGAACAAACTGCAGGTGACACAAGTCCAGCAACCCCAAATGCCCATGCTGTCACTCCTGGGCTGGCACAGCAACCTTAGATGGTTTGTTAAAATTATTTGCTTTTCATAAATGCATAAACATCTGCAAAGTTTTGCTGTTTGCAAAATATTCTGGACCAGACCCTTGGGTCCAGCTTTGTCTCCCGGCGTGTCTGCTGCCACCTTCATGCCAAGATAAACCAAAATGATTCAAGAGGGTGAAGTATTGATGCATGTGACCCTACAGAAACCCTGGGAACTTCTGTGCAGAGACCAGTTCAGAAGATCAATGAAATGAGTGACCCAGATTTAACCAACCCAAAAGAAAGCAGCTCTCTCCCCACATCCCTCCTTTAAAACCTCTAACAGATGTAAGAAAAACTGGGCCCAAAAAGTCTGAGCACAGGCTGCAATCCAAGACCAGCTGCTTTTTCCATTTATAGCCACATTCACTTCAGCTTCACCACAGCATTTTGGACAATGTAAAGTGTCCCTGTGTCTGTTTGTTTGCTGGAGGAGTAAAGAACACAACTGGCTTGCTGTCAACTTATCTTTTTTGCTCACAACAGCGTTTGATCTCCTCAAAACAAAGTTATCTCTCTATAATCTCAATTCAGTCCTCTGACAGAGTTTATGGAGTTGGCACTGCACCCAGCCTATGGTGTCCCTTCAACCACTGGCCAACAGAAACATCTCAGGCACGGGCAGCAGGCTAGAAATAGCTTAAAAGAGAATGATTCCTTAATTACAGAAGGTTCATCACCATTGCCATCACTTCCCTCCCCCAGCAGACAGCAGAGAAGTCACAAAACCAGAGGCCAGGCTTTATTGCAGGAGATCAAAGCACACTGTTTGTTTTATCTTGGTCAAGATAACGGATTTTATTTGCCTTATCAGCCTCTAGGATGATTAACCTAAATGTGAGAAAGCTGGAGGATCCCAAGGAGCTGATGGGTGGGGAGCATGTTCCCCAGCACAACTGCCATGGGCTCCAGACATGCAAATACCTCAGGATAAACAGAGAAACTCTTGGGTCTGCTTCCTACATGCCCCCCTCAGCCAGGGCTGGGTCTCCCTTTGCCTTTCAGCACCACTTGGATGAGCACAAACCCCGCAGCAGGCAGGAGCACTTACCCCTTTCTCAGCCAGCAAAGGCACCTCTGTCCATGGGCTGCCCCAGTTTTCATCACAGAGAGGAGTCAGAGGTTCCTGAGGGTGCTCAGGGCTCACACCCCAGCTGGAGCACAGACCCCATGAGCCACAGGTGTCCCTGCAGTCTGGACCTTCTGCCTGGAGCAGGAGCCTCTGAGCTCTACAGACACACCTTCAGCCCTGGATCCCTCCTGCAAGGGAGGTGAGGAGGTGACATGGATGCAGAGCCTCAGCATAGACCCAACCCAGCCATGGAGGAGCCCTGCCAGGTCATGAAGGCCAGGGCAGGGTCACCCTGCAGCTCAGCATGTAATCACAGACGGGTCTGGGTAGGAAGGGACCTTAGAGACCACCCAGTGCCACCCCTGCCATGGCAGGGACACCTCCCACTGTCCCAGGCTGCTCCAAGCCCAATGTCCAACCTGGCCTTGGGCACTGCCAGGGATCCAGGGGCAGCCACAGCTGCTCTGGGCACCCTGTGCCAGGGCCTGCCCACTCTCACAGGGACCACTTTAATCCTAATGTCCTATCTGTCCCTGTCCTCTGGCAGTGGAAGCCATTCCCCCTTGTCCTGTCCCTCCATCCCTTGTCCCCAGTCCCTCTCCAGCTCTCCTGGAGCCCCTTCAGGCCCTGCAAGGAGCTCTGAGCTCTCCCTGGAGCCTTCTCCTCTCCAGGTGAACACTCCCAGCTCTGCCAGCCTGGCTCCAGAGCAGAGGGGCTCCAGCCCTGGGAGCAGCTCTGTGCCCTCCTCTGCACTCTCTCCAGCAGCTCCAGGTCCCTGTGATGCTGGATGCAGCATCCCCAGCTTCGCCCTCTCCTGGTCTCAGATCTGACTGTGGCAGGGAAAGGAAGTGGGAACCGTGGTGTTTCCTATGGGAAACTATCCCTGTGCATAATGAAACCCCACTGGGGAGGTCGCTGCTTTTCCTATGGGCCCTCAGGGACTTCCAGCAAGGCAAACAAATCCTCCTGGGTCTGGCTGGCTGCAGTGGACAGCCTCATTTCCTGGGGTGTATCCTGCCCAGCTGGAGCTTCCACATGGGACAGCATCCACACAAACTGTGCCCATGCATGGAAGGGACACGTGCACACCAGTGTGACCAGAGATGAACACAACATCACGAGCTTGGGGACAGAGACATGCAGCACCATCACCATCACAGCCACAACACCTGGCCTCCTCCTGGCATCCTCAGTGCCCACATTACACCCCAAAACACAGCCCAAAACACAGCGAGGGGCACGGGCTGCTCCCTGCACAGCCAGGGACAGGGCACAGGGAGGGGGAGCAGGCAGTGCCCTGCCCATGCACGTGGTGTCCTGGATCAGGCAGTGTCTCCATGATGGGACACATTCCTCTCCCCCACACATGCTCCCACTCTTCCTTCCAAGTCACTGGCCCTGCAGATCTAGATTTTTCCAGATTATTTCATTTTTGGCACCTGCGTTCACAAACCGAGACTCAGCGTTTCCCACTCGGCCCCTCCATTTGGAATCCTGGGCTGTAGGAATTTTCCCATTAAAAATAATAACAAGAACAAAAAAAGACTGCCCATAACCTAGCCTGAATCTGTCAGCTGCTTTTGGAGGAAATATCTCCCTACAGCTTTAATCTCTTTGTACAGTTAAAGAGCTGGAAATGGTGACTCACAGCATCTCCACTGGGCTCTCCATCCCAGGGAGCCTGGCTGTGTTAAGAGTTGTCCAAATCTCTATAACCCCTGCAGCCTCACACTTGGTGTCACCCTAGCAGCACAGGACAGAAGAAAAGTCACCCCAAGGCTTGTGTGGCTTCACTTCATCCCTGGGTGTCCACAGCAGGATGGGGGCTTGAAACTCATGGGAGGGCACTGGGCTGCAGCCCCCACCACAACTTCCCAGCACACAGCAACAGGTCCTGGGTTTTCACAAGGATTTCAGTGGACCTCAAGAATAGAAAGAAGGAAGCTTTAAGTATTTTTTAATTGTTTAAATTTTAACTCAACTCTATGGGAGTTCTAAAGAAAAGTCTTTCCATAAAGGTTCTTGTTGGAAAAAAAGAGTGAAAACAGTGGAATTGCTTCACTCTCCTGATGTTGCCCTGCCTTTTGTGCAGCAAAACAGATGGGGGGACCCTGCTGAGTTTTAAGAGGCACCTGGCATCCTGTGTGGCTGTCCCAAAGCGGCCATGGGACAAAGACTCTAACAAAGCTGAAAGCTCAGAGATAGTTCAGACTGTTTTGCAGACCCATGTTGGGACACAGGGGAAGGTCACATCCCTGTTTTAGGTGAATGCTCCCATTATTCATTAGATCTGCTTTGATTTAGCTAAACAAGCTCCAGAACATTCTTGCCATGAAGGCCCATGGGGCAGTGGTGGGACAGAGCCTGCCTTGCTGGCTGAGTGCTGTCCCCAAAACCTGGGCAACCACAGCAGCATCAGATCAAGCCAGCTTTCACTTGTCACCTGGGAGTGCTTCCAATCCATACCTGAGATCCCAGAACTGAGCCTTCACCCAGCACTGAGCCATCAATACAAACAGGTTTAGATTGGGAGAAGTAGAAACAGACTACTAAACCAAAATGGAAATAATTCATTTTTCTGGGGCCAGCAATGCCTTCCCCCCTCCAAGCCCAAGCACCACACATTGCAAGGAGCAGAGAAGGTCAGGATGTTCTACCACACAAGCACAATGCCAGAGATTGGAGGCACAGTGGAAGGGGATGCTGTGGCAGGATCACCCATGATAGATTTGATGTGGCTTTTCCTGAAGATCTGCCTGTCTCTAATCCAACTCCTGAGGATCCCATGGGATCTCTCTATTGTAAAGGGCAGGTGGATGTCTCTGGATGAAGTCCTGGTGCTCCCACAATGATTCCCTGTTCCTCTCCTCACAGGGATGAAGCAGCTCCTGCCACACTGGCACCACACCCCTGCTCAGGGCAGAACATCCTCCTCTGCCAGCTCCATCCCAGCCCAGTGCCCTGGGACTGGGAGTGAAATGCTGCCCACAGCAGGAGCCTCCCTGGAGGGAGAGGTCACCCCACCCACGGGCACTCAGATTTGGATATTCACATTTGGTAAGTCCTGCACAGCAAGGACAGCCTCCCACAGTGCCCAAGGCTGTGGGCTCAGGAACAGCCCTGCCCTCACCTTATTTTCACAGCTATTTTAATTGCTTGTGTCTCTTTCTGCCCTCTGCATGTCCTCCCCTTGCCTGCACCCACTGCACAGCTCACATTGCTCTGGCAGACTCCAGCTACAGCAATCCACATCACCTGCTCATCCCATCACATTTCCTTGTCCCAGCAGGAGCACCAGCCACACAAAATCTCCATTGCAGATTTTGGGGACACAAAGTCCACCTTTGCAGTGGCACATCCCACAGGGATGGCTGCCTCTGTCCCTTCTCCCTGTCACTAAATGTTACACCAGCATAAACAAAGCAAATGCTCCCCAGGGAGTGCAGGAGAGCACAAAGACTCAGAGAGGGAGAACATGGATGGGAAGGAATATTTCCTGCCCCATTGAACACCTCCTGCTTTCCTCCCACCTTGGGAAGCCCAGCTCTGGAGCTGGCTGCATCAGCCACACTGCCCTAATGAAGCTCAGCACTGAAATGACTCCTTTCCTCTGTGGTTTGTTCTGAACTGCCAAGCTCCCTGTGACTGTTCTTCTCCTCTGACCTGCCTCTTCCTGCACAACACACTCTCCTGCATGCCTTCAGCACAGGGCAAGGCAGCTGAGCCTGACAGCTGGGGAAGGCAAGTCCCAGCACAGGAGTGAGTGAGGGCAGCTGGAAGCAGCTGCCTGCATCCCCTGCTCAGCTGTTTGTGCTGGAGAGCCACCAGCAACAGAATCCAGGGGTGTCCAGTGCCCCAGGAGCACCTCCTGGTGACCCAAACCCTGGAGCAGGAGCTGCCACACGTCTCTGCAGCAGACATCAGAGAGGCAGTGTCTTCATTTGGGGGGTTGTGGTGGGGCCAAAGCTGCAGTGGAGCTGGTGAGCATTGGCAATGTGCCTGCACCCCTCTGTGGGACATCCTGAGGGTGCCTGTGCAGCTCCCCCAAATGTCTCTGTGTTCTTGCACCAGCAACAAGGAGAGGCCATGCACCTGCCCAGCATCACCTTGGGGTGGGTGCTGTGGACCAAGGGGAGGAGCACCCCAAAATGGGGCCCTGTGTGAGAGCAAACCAGGGCAACCTCAAGTCACAGCAGTGGAGGAGGAGATGATCAGGAAGGGGACACGTGCTCTGGCAGTGACCTGGGCTGCACCCTTGTGCTGACACACAGGGAAAAGGAGACAGAGCCCTCACGACCCCTCCAGCTTCTGGCTCTTCGTGGCAGTGAGGTTGGACCTAGATGATCTTTAGGGTCCCTTCCAAGCCAAACCATTCTGTGATGATTCTGGAGACATTTGGACTGAAAGCCCCTTTTGTAGCAGACCCAGGCTGGCTGGTGCTGCAGGGCAGACTCCAGACAGCTGGGCTCAGGGTAACACTCATCCCAGCAGCTGTCCCCCCTCTCCCCCCACCCTGGGCAGCTGGAGGATTCATCAGCTCAGACATTCTGCTCTTAAAGTGCCCAACCATCCGTGGGGTTCAGAGCTTGGCACACTCAGAGCAGCCCAGACGCAGCAGGACGAGGCAGAGCACCCACCCAGGGGCAGGATGAGCCTCCTGGGCACCTCACTCAGCAGCTGGGGACAGAGAGGGGGGCTCACAAAAACCCCATCCTGGGCTGGGGCTCCGAGCTGAGCTGTACCCAGCTGGAGATGGCCCAACCTGTAAAAAAACCCAGCTCAGAAAGATCACACCTACACCATGCACAGTAAGAAAAACCCACTTGGGTCCTGCAGGTTTGATATCAGCTCCACTGCTGACTCCTGACTTGGTTTTACACCAGCACACACCACAGCCTGGCCTCTCTGCATGCCAGTGTGACCACAGGGCTGCACCCAGCACAGGGGATGGAAGCCCTGGTCCAGCTCCACGGCCAGGCATGGACCTCCCAGGTCCTGACTCAGCCATCCCACCCCATCCCACAGCCCCCAGGGAAAGGCACAGGGTGGGGAGGGAGGGGGTGCCCTCCACCCTACCACTGGATCCCTCACAGGAGAGAGCTCATGGGTGATGGAGAATGGAAAAGTAATTAACAGGTCTGAAAGGAAAATCTCCAAAATATGGAGGATAAACGAGAGCTGGCAAGGGAGGGAAGCTAGCTTTAATATGGAATTAATTGAAAACAAGATAGAGCTAATATAAGCCAGGTCTCCAGTTTAATAGTGGCTCTGGTCCAGGATGTTATTAGACTTTGTCTCCAAGGTCAAAAAACCCTGACTTCTGCTGATGAAGAGGCGGTTCCTGCCCCAAACCATAATAAACAACAACACCAAACAACAGTATTGCAGCAACACTTCCAGAGCCAGCACCTCTCCTGCACCTCAGAACCTTTCCAGGGTTCTGTGGGTCTGCACAGGGCCTGAGCTGGCAGAACTGTCATTTCCCAGCACCCAGGCTTTGGGCATTTCCTTTTTTCTTTCCTTCTAGACTTGATAGAGTTTCTTATTGAACCCGACAGCTCTTTCAGGCAGGATAAACCCAAGAGTAACAGCTCTGCCTGTGGACACATCTGAGCACAGATCCCAGAGCAGCCTCCAGATGTGTCACCAGAGGAGCTGAAAGAGCAGCACCCAGCACCTGGCACCTCCTGTGGGACACCTGAGGCACTGACCAGCCCAGCTTAAAGCTAAACAGTCCAACAGAGAAATAACACCTCTATTATTTATACTTTTAACCCAGTAACTAAATTCCCGTGACCCTCAGTGTGACACCAAATGTCCAACCAGAAACTACTGCCTGAAACGATGAAGAAGAAAGAAGATGAGCACTAAAAGAGACACCACCCAAAATTCTCTGAGATCCCAGAACTGAGCCTTCACCCAGCACTGAGCCATCAATACAAACAGGTTTAGACTGGGAGAAGTAGAAACAGACTATTAAACCAAAATGGAAATCATTAATTTTTCTGGGGCCAGCAATGCCTTCCCCCCTCTCCAAGCCCAACCACCACACATTTGCAAGAAACAGAGAAGGCCAAGATGTTCAACCACACAAGCACAATGCCATGTTCCACACCTATTACTATGTTATAAAAACCTCAAATTTAAAACCCTTCACTGTTGGGATGGATAGGGATTTGACAGGAAGCTGTCACAGATGTGTATGTGTAACAGAAAGATCTTTGAATGTAGAATTTGAAGAAGGAATAAGAATGAAAGCAAGTTTTGACATAGAAGAAAAGAATTGCTGAGCCAGTCTTGCTGGATAACTAGAAGGCAAAGAGCAAGTGAGTTGGAAGGGACTCTTATGGCTTAGAGCAAAGGATAAATCCACCTCAAACAAAAGATGGTTTTACCACGCAAAAAGATTTTCACAGGTAAACAAGAAAGCCAGTGTTGCAAGTAGAGAAAAGATCTCAAAATTTTCCAGTGCAAGAAAACTGAAAAACAACTTCTAGCTTAAACTGTTACATACAAACTTTTTGTGATTGGAATATAGTAACATGAATATGGTAATGTTAGTAGTTAGGATAGGCTATAGATAATAGTAAAGGTATTGATTGGTTGTTATGTTTTAAGATGCTCTGTAATTAAAAGTATATAATGTATTGTAACCAGAATTCGATTGCTTCAGACAAACCTACAGCTGTCTCTTGTCACCCATGACCCGCGAATTGCTGTATCATTTGGATACAACAAACAGCATTTTAAAGAGCCACCTGGAGCCTCGCATGCCTCACTTGGGCTCTTACACTTCACCATGTGAAAGCACACACCTCTATTTAACTACAACCCGTGATTTGAACTTCATCACTCAAATTTGGAAGTCTTCTCCAAGGCCCCAGGTCAAAAGCAGTATTCTCCAGGGTGTCAGATCTAGAAAGCTCAGGAAGCTCAGAGGTTTCTGGGATCCAACACCCGGGGCTGTACTCACCCTCTTCTCTCTTTGCTGGGCTCTCCACGGGCACGGGCTGTGGCTTTGGCTCTGCCTGCTGGGGCTGGGCAGGCAGGGCAGGCTCTGAGCTCTCTGCCGGCCTGGTGGCCGGTGTCTCAGCAGCCTTGGCCACCTGGATGTCCAGGCGCCGGGGTCCAGCAGCAGCGCCGGTGCCGGGCTCGGCGGCGCCGGCGGGCTCGGCGCGGCGCTGCGGCAGCTCGGGGATCTTGGACGCCGGCGCCTCCGCCCTCCTCGGCTCCTGGGGCTTGCCCAGGGTGATCTCAGTCCTCCTGGCCGTGGGCTCGGGGGGTTTGTGCCCCACATCTGCTCGCTTGAGGCCGAACCGCGACAAGCCCGAGGTGGAGTTCTCCACCTGCTTGGATGAGATGTCAATGGAGATTTCTGTTCTTCTGGACACCGGCTCGGGCAGTTTGGGTCCAGAGAGCTCCACTCTCCTCAGAGGGGGCTTGGGGGATCTCTGCACTGTGGGCTCTGCATGTCGGGTGGATGGCTCCGAATTCCTGGCGCCGAGTTCCTGGAACTTCTGCGTGGAGCTGGACACGGTGGACCTGAGGAGGGTGTTCGGGGCCCGGCGTTGTGGCGTGGAGGAGTTTGAAGACTGATCTACCTCCTCGACCTCAAAGGATCTTTTCAGAGCTGGAAAACACAAAAAGTAGTTCAGGATTTAGTTACCATCCACCTGGGGGTCTCCAGAGATGCTTACAGACACTGCACAAGGCTCATAACTCCAATTCTGCTCCTTCATCCCAAACAGCTGGGGATTAAAGGCCCTGCCTCTTCAGACAAGTGAAAAACCCAGTAAAAAAACAAACCAGGGCCAGGAAATTCAGCCCCAGAGCAGAAATCATCCCCACACTGCCCTCCATCCCCCACTCAGAGGGCAGCAGAGGGTCTCACCATGGTATGGCAGAGCAGAGCAGGGTGCTGGATTTGTGGGAAGACAGAGATCCAGCTTCCAACATCTCACTTTCCCTCTCTCATCCAAAGGATGCACAAACACAGGCTTTCCTGTCAGCACTGCCAGCAAAATCCAAGTTGGGAACAGGAAAACAATCCCAGGAGAGGACCAAATCCATATAAATGCAGCAAGAAAACCAAAGGTGGCAGCCACAGAAGCTCATATCCTTAAAAACAAACCTAGAAACCACATGAACCAAAGACTGAAGTGTTTTCAGCACATGGACTTGAGATCCTGATACAAGGAAAGGGACAACTGATCCCTGCTCCTTCCAGGACCCAGCCAGGTAGAAACAAAAGGCTGAACTCCACAGAAAGGGAACCACTGCTGGATCCCATCAAAAAGCCTGCAAAGGTATTTACAGGCTGTAAATACCCTCTGACCCCCACAGAACCCCCAGGCAGGCACAGGGTCAGGGCAGGATAAGGCACAGCCTTGGTGTGGTGACAGCCACACTGCTAATGGCCAGCACAACCAGTCCACCCATCCTTTACATCAACAGAATAGTAGCAGTGAGATTTAGACTTTAAAAACCCAGGCTTGAGATCCCACAGGACATCAGGATCTCAGGGAGAGATTGGAGCACAGCTCTGCCTCATCCCTGGAGGTCCTCCCAGCCCTGGGGTGGAGTTGGAGAGAAGCCACCATGAAGAAGCATTTGTGTTCCAGGGCTGCTCTGACCCACCCAGGGCAGGGCTGGGGACATGGGGACCCTCCATCCCCTGGACACATCTGTCTGCAGGACAGGAGCCATGGATCACTGCTGGGACCACCCAGAGCTGCCCAGCTCTGCTCCAACACTGCTGACACTGGGCAGGGCAGCAGCAGATGTGACCCCCTCTGGGCTGGGACAGCCATGGCCACATCCCCTGGCAGCTGCACAGGGAAACCAAAGGAATGGTGAGGAAAGCAGGATCCTTGGAGCTAGGGCTCGTGTGTTGGACAAGCCACACCACGGGGAGACTGCCAGGGGTTAAAATGTGAGATACAGACTTTGGGCTGCTTTCCTTTTTGGGGGAATACCCCAAAACTCCTCAATATGCACCCCAGGCTGCAAAGCCAGCTTGCATGGGCATGAGGAGCCCGGGAGCAGGAGCCTCCCCAGGATGTTCTGTATTAGTGCTCAGGGACAGACAGATGTGAATGGACACACACCCGTGTCCCCCAGCTGGGGTCTGAACCATGGGAACTGCTGGGAAGCAATGGGAGTCTGGGATGGGCAGGGAGGGATGCACAGAGAGATCCAATCCCATTTCAGCCTGATGAGAACAGCACCACAGCTGCTCTGTGCCCATGGAGAGAGGAAAGCACCAAAGCACAACACCCACCCCCCTGTAAACCCAGGAAGGGTCCCACGAAGGGCACCCCGTGACAAAATGGTCTGTCTTGCATCTCAGAAATATTCAGACATTGGTAGAAGAAGGGAGGGAGGCAATAAAGAAAACGAAAAATGCTTTTTCTCAGATTTATCCGTTTTCTGACTTCTGTGGAGCTCTCCCAGCCATGCCATCACCTGCTCACAGGGCTGGGATGCTCCCTGCAGCAGTCCCTGCCCTGCAGTCTGTGCTTGGCACTGCTCATCCACTGCAGGTCTGTGTCCCAGTCACAGCTCTCAGCATCCCCAGAATAACTAATCCAAAAAAAGCCCCACACTGGGAAGCTGTTTCAACGTGTTCAAACTCCCAGGTCTCCAACCCTGAGCTGGAGCTCTGACCCTCTAGCACAGATTTTCTACAGTTTCCCTTCTCCATCACACACTTTATCCAGAAACTAACATTTTAGCTGGTTTTTTTTTCCAAAACCCCCATGTTTGAAACAATGCACCAGCCAAGCCCAGTTTGCATTTTGCTGGGAACAAAGAGAGCGGAAGGGACGACCCGATGGGGAGCCCTTGCCTGGCCTTGAGCAGAGCTGGGTGGGCAGGAGCAGCAGGGGACACAGCACTGGCAGCTCCCTGAGGGATGGAATCACACTCCTGTCCACATCAGGCTCTTCTAACCTGCCTGTCACTCCTCCAGCCAGCTCAGTCTCCACCTCTTCCCGCCGGCAAGCAGCCCTATAACCTCCTGAGAGACGTGTCTTGAGGAAAGGGTAAATGCTCTCAAGGAACTCAGCAGCAAAGGAAATGCTGACAAGTATCTTTGTATCTTCCCTTAAGGAACATTGCCCTGGAGATCCCTCAGTACCAAGTGGTTTGGGGATTTCTTTCTGACCTGCTAATGAGCTTTGGATACAAACAGCTCTGCTGACCTCCAAGGATTCCTCACATGGGCCACATCCATCATCTCCACTCCTCTGAGCCCTGCTCCCACTCCCTAAAGAAATGGTGGCTAACCTGATTGCAGTGCTGACACACATGGCCCTTTTGAGTTTAAACCCCACAAAGTGCCCCAAGCCCAGGGTAAACCTGCCCAATGCCACCCATGTGGTCTTCCTGGAGCACAGCCAGCCCCTGTCCTTATCGAAGGGCTGGACTGAATTACAACACCCAAAAATGGCCTTTTTCCAAGTCCTTCTGGGCCCTGTAGCAGAAAAGAGAAAAAGGTCAAAGCCCAGACACAAAGGGGCTCAAAAAGCCTGAGGCAGAGCTGCAGAACCACGATTACAGCCTCAGGACAACCAAGCCCTCCAGATAACTCCTGCCTTGTGCTGCAGTGCCAGCAGGCAGGAAGGGGGCACTGAGGGGCTGGGCAAGGAACCTTCACCCCAAAGAGGGGCAGAAATGGCTCAGCACAGGTTCTGACAGGAGCCCCAGGTCCCAGTGGCATTCCCGGCCCAGCAGGGTCACTGACACGCCTGGGGACAGCCCATGAGATTTCTCACCCATGGCTCTGCAGGATGGGGTGTCCATCTCCTGGTGTCACAGGGATTTTGGTACCCAGCTTGTCCTGCTGGCACATTTGGCCACTGCCCTGAATTCAGCGTGGTCTGGAGAAGGTCAGACATCCCAGGCACGAGAAAGGACTGTGACCATGAGGGTTTGTGTTCCCACCTCTGAGACAGAGCCCCACTGCCAAGGACACGATCCTGAGGAATGTCACCTTCAGCAGTGGTGGCTCTCAGAGGGACTGAGCATGGCTGGAGCTCCCTGCTCAACACCGCCTCTCTCCTTCTAGCATGAGAAGAGACAAGGACCTCAGGAAGCACAACAACTCTCAAAAAAAGAGAGAAAACTTATAAATAGTGTGTCCTGCCCAGAGCCAGGAAAGGAAAGTAAACAGCCTCCGCACCAATGACCCTGCTTCCTGCAGGGAAGTGTCCATATTCCTCACAAAAACAGGAGCTGAAGGCAAGGCAGGGCTGTAGGGCCCCACACCCCACTCCCACACACCCTGCCAGGGTCCCACATGGGCAGTTGTGGCTAATTCTGTGTCCCCAAGGGCTCCAGTCCCTGCCATATCCCTGCCAGCCCTGAATGAGGTGTCCCTGCCCTGAGCAGGGCACACTGCAGGACTGTCCCCGCTATTGTATTTTCCAGGGGGTTTTGGGCACAAGCAGGGCTTCCCCAGCCCCACCAGCAGCATCCCATTGACTGGCTGGTGCTGGAGGCAGCTGGGCAGGGAAAGCAGGGGGGTGCTGAGCACCACCCTTCCTTCTCTTCCTCTGGAGGTGCACGTGGGGCTGAGCACAACCTGCACTGCCTTTGGGACCTGCTTCCTTTCACCCAGTTCCAGACCCGTTCAGACATCTCTGGTTCAATCCACCACTGCTGAAGGCTGTGGCTTTTGGGCAGGGAAAGCCCAAAATATCCCCTAAAATGAGACTTCAAGTGCTTCCTATCAGATGCAACCTTTGCAGCAACCCACCACCATCATGTCTGGGCTGGGAACTGCTCACTGTGATCTCCCTTTGGGGACCAGACCTTTGCAAACCTCTCAAGGTCACAGTGTTTTGCTCAGCACCACCCAGCTCTGCAGGGCTGGCTTCAAAAATACCACTGCTAATCCTCCTGTTGGATGAGGGAGGCACAGGCTCTCCGAGGTGGCTCTGCTGGCTGTGCACAAGGACATGCCCTCCCAAAAACCCAAACCTGCTCCATGCCAGACAGGCAAGAACTGTGTGCCTTCATCCTGCTCAAATGCTCCCCAAGCAGGCACAGGGGATGAAAAGCAGAAAACATTGATTTCTCCTTCTATTTTATGCAGCAGTGCCGGGGATGGCTGCACAGTGAGGCCTCTGTGTCCTCCCAGTCACCCCCAGCCAGGCACCAGCAGGTCACTGGCCATCAGTTAAAGCTGCTCTTTAGAGATCCTCTAAACTGGGGAGAGAGGGCAGAGGTCTGGTTCAAATCCCAGCAGCTCAGCAACAGCCAGGAGTCTTCCAGAGATGTCACAAGTGAGTGGCATTGGGGACTCCCACATGCACAGCTCTTGCAGAAGGAGAGTCCATCCTCAGGAATCCCAGGCAAGCCAGAGATGCCCAGATGCCATGAAGGGATCCATGAAGGAAAAGGAATCTGGTTCCTGCAGAAGGACTCCCCATCTCCCAGCTGGAAGCTCTGGAGCACACAGCTCACTGCCAGCACAGCTCACCCTGCTCTCACCCTGGCTCCAGGCACCCCGGGGGGGTCAGCAGGGAACATCTGCAACATCTCCTCCCCTCTTCTCCTTTTAAACACAATATCCCGCCACCAGGCCAGGCCAGGGGAGGCTTTGTACAAGGAAACATCTATGCACAGAGCTCAGGAGGAGACCAAAATAAACAGCAAGGGACGCTGACTCCTCCGGGACCTGCTTCCCAGCCGGAGCCTCCAGCTCTGTCACAGCCACAGCTCCCAACTGCTTCCCATTAAACATCCTGTGCCCCTGGCATGCTCTCTGTAACCCAGGGGTTACATTTGCTTGCTTGCTCAAGCACAGAGAGCTCTCCTCGGGTTTTTGGACACAGAAGAGCCCTATGGGGGGGCAGCTGGCGCCCCGTTATTTCCCAGCACACAATGGCACCGTTTAGAGCCAGGGCTCGCTCTAAACTGCTACCAGATGGTCACCTCCTGTTCCCAGGCAGGAAAGGGGGGAGGCGGCAGCTCTCATCTTTCAAGGAACCCTTGGAAACCCAACACAGCATTCACTGCTCACTGCCCTTAAAGCTTCCCAGAGCCCTGTCACGGGCAGCAGGGTGCTCACGGTGCTTTTCTGGCCCAGGCTGAGAGCAAGCAGTGTTTGCCCACATTACCAAGGGGGCCACCTGGGTCTGGCTAATCCAAACCTCCCCTGAGTGATGCCAGTGAAGAGCTGCCACCCTTCATACCATCGATGGGTGCATTGGAGTGAACTAAAGGCTCAGTTATGGGGGCAAGTGGGTGTTCTGCACGTCCCTATAGGATATATATACTGTCTATTACACCTAAAGGTCCCACAGCAGAAAGGGAAGGGAGCTGCACCCCTGCTGCAGCGCCAGAGCAGGATCTCTCTACCCCATCCTCAACAATAATGTGCTCCCAGCTCCCCTGAGCCCCTCAGTGGGGTCAAAATCATGGGTCTGAGATGGAAAATCCCTGGCAGTGCAGGCAGCAAGCAATGCTGCACACGCTGGCAGGATTTTGTGAGCACACACAGAGCTTCAAAACAGCCTGAGAAACTCAAATCCCCTCTTACATCCACAGAAACCAAGGCAAGAAATTTTAAAAGCACCTTTCCCAAAGTTTCTGGTGGTCTAGCAAAAGAAAGAAGTAAGGGTTGCTGGGGCCCCTCCCTGTGCTCGTGCCAGGAGGCTTCACATCTTTCCTTTACCAATACACCAGCCTTGCTGCACTACATATATAAAATATATCTATCTATCTAATTATATATATATATCTATACATATATCTATATATATAGTGATACTCTGCTGTTGTACCCTGACTCTCACGCTATGCTGGGTCAGGTTATGAACAGTTTATGCCCAAATAAATCCTTTCTCTGACTTCACAGACAGCTTTCAAAAGAAATTGCAGAGTAGATTGCCTGGTCTGACACAAATCACATGTACAAGAAAAGGCTGGCAACGTGCTGTCACTATGCAGGGCCTTCCTGAATGGTGTAAATGGCACCAAGAGGTGAGTTCTGGTGGAAATTTGGGGATAAATGCAAGTTCAGGGCTCTGACATCAATCAAAGCAGCATTTCTCTCACTCAAAGCAAGGTATAAAACAGCCTGAGGCTGATGCAGCAAACCACTCCTTTCCCAGAAATGAACATGCAAAAGCAAAGGCAGGACTAAGAATAGAAAAAATAAAATAAATCCTCACTCAGATTAATACAAAATCCCAGTGTTGCAGTCCCTATAACACAGTACTCAAAAGATTTTAGCTTGATTCTCTATTACACTTGGGCTTATATAACCATTAACTCGCAGCAAAATGCTTCCAGATCAGACCAGTATATTTTACATCCCTTATATTCATTTCATACTTGCACAGAAAATTACATAAAACACAGGGTATCCAGCCCAGCAGATTGCATTACTGGCTCTGCCACAGGCTCACTCCAGCTCCTCTCTCTGCTCTGTGCTCCAGTTTCCTTCCATAGGGGGAGGAGGAAGGAGAGAAATAAATCTTTTCTGTGGCTCCCACGGGGCTGTAGATTTGGTTTGGTTCACTAATATTTCTAAAATGCCTCCAAACGATTACCCAGAGACAAAAGCATGATGCAGATGGTCTTGCAGAGCCCAGCCTGCCCCGTGCTGGTGCCACAGATGCCATCCCCAGGTGTCATGAATCCCAGTGGCCAGGCAAGGGACATGGAGAGTGACTCAGGAGAGTGACCAGCCTGGGTGGCAGGGACTGGGTGATTAAATCAGTGAAGTCTCCATTCGAGAAGATGCTTTGATGGGCGGTGTTGGCTGGTTGAAAAGCTACAGGAAAAGGGTAAATAGGTAAAAGGGGCAAAGGAGGGACCCAGGAGCCATTCACCCCTGCAGTGCTGCCCACTGCTGCCTGCACTGCCTGCTGTCCCTGCAGCCAGCTCTGATGACTCTCTTGGAGGGGACACCCAGCACTGCAGTGTGAGCTCTTGTCCAAACGTCCTGAGGGCTGGCAGAGAGCAGAGCCCTCCTCCTTCCTGGGAAACGTGCTTTGGAAAATAAAATAAAATCCACCCTTTGCACATTTCCCTGTATGTTTACTTCCAATGGCCAAGATGAAAGAAAGACTCCCAGTCCCAGTCCTCACCACACTCCTTGTCTCCCAAACCAGTGCAGCTGACCAGTGCCACTGCCCTCACCACTGATCCCTGCCAGAACCCCCAGGCTGGGTGAGGCTGCAGAGCACCCACCTCACCCTCGCAAGGGGCTGTACAGTTTTGTGATGCTTGGGTCCCAAACTGCCACCTCTATCCTCCAGGAGGACAGTGGCACAGCCTGATGTCACAGTGCCCCCTGCCCTGCAATCCACAGGAGGCTGGCTGGCACTGACTGTGCCTACACCTGGGCAACAGGCTGGCACCCCACCCCAAACTGCCCTGGCTGGGGTTCCAGCAGCACTGGGGGATGCAGGGTCACACACCAGCCATGGCATCTCCCCTTGTGGCACACAAACCAACCAAGAGCCAGCCTGGATGGGCCCAGCCCGTGGGCCACTGCTCTGGAGGTGTCCCCAGGAGACCCAAGGGCTGAGCTCCATCCAGCAGCCTCACAAAAGCAATCAGGGTAAAAGCCTGAGTCACACCATCAGGAGATGAGAGCTGTTCAGAATGAGCTGGAGCCAGAACAAACCCCTTCTTGCCCAAGGGCTACTCCTTGCCTGCACTGTTTGTGGCAGGGAAGGAAGTGAGGAGGGCTCTCCCCACGATGGCACCAGCACAGCAGATGGGTACAAACTGCTGGTGCCACCAAAGGGGTGCCAGGACCAAACAATACCCTGCAGGTGTGAAATGAGAGGTGGCCAGGACACAATTCCCATCCCTGTGAAGGGCACGACAGCCCACAAAGAGCTCCCCTGATGGACCCTGACCCTCACCAACCAGGCACAGCCCCACCAGGAACTGAACTCAGACCCCCTGACTCATTTTACAAGCTCCAGACACGTTTAACCAGGATTTAGGGGCACTTAGCTTGTTGCCTCCACATCCCATCTCTAAAGACCAAAGAGGTGCCAGAGTTCACTGCAGCAGGAAGGGACAGGGAGGCTGGGAGAAGGGAAGAGCCCACATGATACTCCTGCAGAAAGACGCTGCTTTAAATACCAAAGTCAGAAACGTGAATATCTGGAGCAATTCTGGGCTCTGAAGTTTCCATTATTGTCTTTGGATTTATGACATGACCCCATCCAGGTTTTCGTGGCTGCTGTCTCAGTCCTGGCTCCTGGGAAGAAGGGCTGATCAGCTCCCTGCAAGGAAGGGCAGCAAACCAGAAATTAAACAGCACCCAGTGAGGCCATGGGGCACCCAGAGGTACCAGGCTAATGCCTGGCAGTAATTTAGCCCCAGGTTTGCTGGTGGAGCCAGAGCCATGGTCACTCAGAGCTATCAGACCTGACCCAACATGTTCCAGAGGTGCTTCCTACTCATCTACTGCCCTAATCCACCAAGAGGCAAAGAGCAAAGAGTGCAGCATTTTAGGTGAGTCCCTTACTGAGGGAAAGGTGCTCCCAAAATCCCAGGGACTGGGAAGAGCCAGCATGGTGTACCTGCTCCTGCCCTGAGTCACCTCCAGCCATCAGCACTGTGCTTGCAAAACCAAGGCAGCTGCCCTGGCTCTGGTGTCACCACCCATCCCCTCCCTGTCCCTTCCCACCCAGGCTCCTGAAAGGTCTCTTTATGGTCAGCACAGTGCTGTGCTCACTCTGCCCGAGGCTGCTCCCACAGGAGCTCACCTGAGCCAGCACTGGGAGCGCTCCCTGCTGTCACAGAGCCAGGGACACTGCTCGGTGCCACAGAGGGTGACAGGGACACAGAGCCCAGCCCACCTTGCACAACATGACTGTAAACAACAACCTCTGGATGATCCTACATCCTAACCAGGGCGAGGCAATCCCCAGAGCCCAGTTCACGTGGACAGACAGACAGCTGTTCTTCCCTTTCCCACTCCCTCACAACCTTTTTATCCCCAAAGAATCAGATTTACACAGGAAAAACCCAATCCACAACAGCAGGTACCCTCTGCTGTGACCAGGCAGATGCAGTTTTTTGACTTTGTGGCTATGTTGGAAAGGATAAGGATTTGACAGGAAGGCCTCACACACGTGTATGTGTAACAGAAAGATCTCTGAATGTAGAATCTGAAGAAGGAATAGAAATGATAGCAAGTTTTGATAGAGAAGAAAAGAATTGCTGAGCCAGTCGTACCGGCTAACTAAGAAGGCAAAGGGTGAGTTGGAAGGGGTTTTTATGACTTAAAGCAAAGGATAAATCCACCTCAAACAGAAGATGTTTTTACCAAGCAAAAAGATTTTCACAGACAAACAAGAAAGCCAATGTTGCAAGTAGAGTAAAGATCTCAAAATTTTCCCTTCCCAGAAAACTGGAAAACAACTTTTAGCTTAAACTGTAACATACTAACTTTTTGTGACTGGAAAATAGTAACACGAATATGGTAATGTTAGTAGCTATGATAGGTAACAGTAAAGGTATTGATTGGTTGTTATGTTTTTAAGATGCTCTGTAATGAAAAGTATATAATGCATTGTAACCAGAATTAGAGTTGGCTTCAGACGAACCCACAGCTGTGGCTGACCGCTGTGGGCTGGGCTCTTGTCACCCACGACCCATGAATTGCTGTATCATCTGGATACAATAAACAGCATTTTAAAGAGCCAGTCTGGAGCCCTGCATCCCCCATTTCGGCTCTTACACGGCTCGAAGGCCAGTTCTGCAGGGGAAGGTACAACTTCTGCTGGGGAAGACACAAAACTTCCCTTCCCACAGGCACCTTCCTCTGGCTCCTTCCTCTCCCACCACACAAGGATTTGGCAGAAAACTCCCATCCAGCCCATCCTTTTGTCTCGGACAGAGAAAGATAGACGTGGAATAAGGGAGAGAACACTCTGAAGTGGCTGTAAAGCCCAGCTTTGAGGGTATCAGAGGTGACTGCTGTCTTGGAGCACCAACTAAATCAGTGAGCAGCTCTGGCTCTGCCCACACTGAGCTGGTGATGAAGAGCTCCAATGTGACTTTTTGTGGACAGCCCAGGAAATCCAACAATTGAAGAGCTTTGCTTCACTCCTAGAGCTGGGAAGATCCAAGATGTAAATCGGAAAGATCTTTTTGCGTTTCCTTTTCCAGGCATTGAGCCCTGGCACACAAGGGACCGTTAGTCACACGCTCAGCTCTCTGCGTGCGAGCTGGGCTGGTGCTCCTCCTGCAAACCCTTGGGCTGGGCTTAGGGGACACACCTGAGTGAGACACTCACACAAACATGAGGCACATCCCATCTCCAGGCCTTTCCACTCTGCTGAACTCAAGGCACATCACCCACGCTGGCACGTTCCTGCTAATATTAGCCCGGGGCTGAGTCGCAGCATCCGCAGCACGCGGCTGCAGCTGCTCCCAGGGCAGCAGGAACGCTGGCCCTGCCCAGCCTGGGGATGCACCACGGCCACGTGTCCCACTGACATCCCGGGCATTTGCTCCAGGAAAGTTTCAGGATGAGTCTGTGAGTTTTGTGCACGTAGAGAAGCCTATTTATAATGCAGCACCCTCCTGAAAATGAGCTGGGTGATGGTTTTTTGGTGGCATTTAAAACTGGGACATAACTTAGCACGAGTTTGTACCTCACTGAGACAAAATCTGCTGGTGTAATACTAAAAATACCCTGCACTGGGTGGTGAGAGAAGTGTCTGAAAAGTGTGCAATAGTAAGAAAGAGTAAATAAATAAAACAGCCAGAGAAACCTTCTGATCAAGAGTGTCATGTCCTGGCAGGGCTGGAGGATCCCCACCCAGCTCCACAGCACTGCCAAGGCTCAACCACCAGCCAGCACACGCTCCCCAAGGGAGCTGGGCTCTGAGCAATGGGAAAATCAGGGATTAAGAGCCATCAACAAATGCTGTCTCACTGTTTCTGCCAGAGCAAAGCTGCCAGCATGTGCCCCCACCAACTTGTACCCCCAGACACCACACAGAACCCCTGGGCACCCTCCTGCCTCTCCACACACTTACAGGCCTGCTCAGCATTTCCACCAGGCACAGTTTACACCCAGCATGACAATTTGTGTTTCAACATTATGGGGAAACGAATCTGGCGCTGACTGACAACACTGGCAAAGGCAAGGAGTGCTTGGCATCAGTGCTGCCAACTAAACACCAGCAACTGCCAGCAGAAATATGCCTCAGTCACCCTGGGACTCTGCTCTGCAGCAGCTACATCCCACCGGGATGAGGGATGGAGCAGATCTCTCCTGTCTCACTACCAGGCAGCAGATACTGAGTGTACAGTGTTCTACACCTCTGGCAGGAAGATGAGTACCACACTGTGGGATTATCTTTGTACAGCATCACAGCCAACCAAAGCCACGAGCAGGAACATCCACCCCTCTGCAGTGGGGCACCACGGACACCAACACTCCCACACCACCCAGCCTGGGCTGGGTTGGGGAGGTCTGGGGTGCATGGATTGTTACCACACTGCACAGGCATTTCACCAGCTTCATTTAGCACTGCAGCCTCCCTTCCCTGCAGCTCATGGTCTGTGCCTGAGACCCCCGGGAGCTGAGGGACCCACAGCCCCCTCCAAGGCAGAGGTGAGCTTGGGAAGCACTGCTGCAACCAGGGCTGAACCAGCCACACTCCTGAAAACCTGCCAGAATCTATAAACCCAGGGGCACAGCTATTATGCTCTGTAAATCCTGGCAAACCACAGACCTAATGATGCTCTGCCCCATTAGAGACAAGGAAGCTTTTGTCAGTCAAATAAGGGGGATTAGAATCATAGAATGGGTTTGGCTGGAAGAGACTTTACAAATCATTTATTTCCAACTCCACTGCCATGGGCAGAGAACACCTTCCACTAAACAAGGCTGTTCATAATCCCATCCAACCTGACCTTGAGCACTTCCAGGGATGGGACGTCCACAGTTTCTCTGGGGCAGAAGCCTCTGGACTCTTCTAGTGCCCTCCTGCAGGACCTGCTGGTCAGTGCAAGATGGGCAATGAGCATCCCCATCACAGCACCAGGCACAAGGAACAACACACTCTGCTGTGCTGTTTTCTTCTCAAATGTTGCTTTGATCTAGAAACTGAAGTGGAATCAAGTACCTGGTACTGCTTCCCTCTCCCCAAGGGCCTTTGCATCCTCCTCAGGCTCACCGAGCTGGCAGCTCCACAGCCAAGGCTGCAGCTCCCTGCCTGCTGCAACACAGCAGGAACAAGAAACCAGGCAGGGATGCTGCCAGGAAAACTGGCACGGCTGCTGCAAGGAAAACAGGCAGGAACAGCCAGGGTGACTGGGGAGGACAGGCAGTGTGTGACTGGAGGGAACAAAGAGAGCTCTGGATGGTCTGGTGTTCCTGCTCCATGCTCCTGGCAGATCCTTCCTGCTTGGCCAGGAACTGCGTGGGGTTGAGGTACCCACCCAGCAGACAGGAACACTGCATCTCCTGCCCTACAGGCTGCAGATTAATTGCCTGCTTTTTGGGAAGCTGCTGTGCAACCCTGAGAGCTAATTAAATTGTGAAACAGTGGCCCAGATCCCTGCTCAAGGGCAAGGCCAGACCTTTTGGCTTCGGATGCACAGAGCTTTCCCCACCCTCTCCCTCTGCACAGGCAGGAACTATTAAGTGCTCCATAGACAGAAAAAAAAAGGCAATACAGATCAGCTCGGTGCCACCGAGGAACACACACAGCCCAAACAGGCAGCCCCGGGGCCCACAGCAGAGCCTTTATCGTACCCGAGCAGGGAATTACTCATTCTTCAGAGATTTAAATGCAATTGGGGCAGCGAGAGGGAAGCTGTAATTACATCAGCGCTCGCAGCCCTGCGCTGGGGAGGCTCATGCATCCCTCAAGGACAGTCACAAAGGCGCCCTTGAACCCCAGCACCGAAGGGGTGCTGGATTCGGGTCACTCTCTGTGTCCCAACACTTGTTAGCTCCAATCTTCCTGAGGGACGTGACTTCCCTCAGCCTCCTGCCATGCCCTCCGCTGCCAGCTGCAGCAAGCCCAGGGCTGGGAATAGGGGAGGTGACCGCGTCTAAACCCTGCCACGAGCACTGCAGAGACCCCAGCTTTGCCACCCGTTTCCTGCCTGACCTGGAAGAGGAACCCCAGTGCTCGGAGCTTCCTCGGCTCCCCAGCAGGAAAAACAGCAGAGCTCTGCTTCGCGAAGGTCAGGCTGGGCTCTCCAGGAGGCGGTGGAGGCTCACTCAGCCTATAGCTGCACACGCAGCCCCTGGATAAGCTTTCACCGCGGCCCCAACATCTCCGCTATTTCTTGTGGGTTTTTTGTTGGGTTTTTTTTTGGTTGTATTTTTTTTTTTTCCCTTTCTTTCTAGAAACCGCTGCACAAAGCTCCGCTTGGGTCGCTGCCAGGACGCGCGAGTGCGCAGGGATGGAGCTGCTCTTCCAAAACTCTGCTCGGGAAGATGAGCTCCCTGGAGCCGATCTCCCCACGCTTGCTTCAGGCACAGCCCCCCACCCAGCCCTCTTCTGCCTGCCTCTCACCCCCAGACCCATCTGGCAGCAGCACGCTCCCCGCTAGCTTATTTTCTTGCCTGAAAAAGCCAAAATACCAGGCAAGAAGTGGCAGGGACCCGGGGAGAAGCTATCCCGGTCCGCACGGAGATCCTCCATCAGCGAGCACACAGCGCTGCGGGCTCTGGAGCTCTGCCACGGGACAACTGCAGAGCTCTCCGGGGCAGGCAGCTCCCGCTACGGGGAAACTCGGGAGCTTATCCACACCCCGGCTACTCCAGGGCTGTGTCTGCACCCCAAAGCTGGGAATCAACAGAAGGGACTCTGCCTGGCGTACATTTCAGGATTTCAGTCTGGTCAGGCGGGTGTTTTCAGCATGAAAAAACGACATAAATCAACTCGGGTAGGGCAAGAAAGGAGAAACACGCCGTAAGACCCTGCCTTTGGCAGATAGCACCGGGCGCAGCCGCTCCGGACAAAAGGCACCGACAGCCCTGGGGCACCCCGCGGGTAGGGAGGGCTGGAAGGAGCGGGGTGCCAGCCCAGCCTCGGCCAGGAACCCCGCAGGGTGTTACCGCCGGGGCACGGTGAGACTGCGGCAGCCGAGCCGAGCTCAGCCGA